>QHHH01000110.1:0-246723 GCA_004367485.1 Fusarium citri
CCCCCCCCCCCCCCCCCACTCTTGGATTAGTACGGTCTCATATCGCAACTGCTGTGGCATCAGGTGTCAATCACATTCCGAGCATGAATACCAAGTCATACTGTACGGTACGTGCCCTACCACAATAAATCGTTACCTGAGCGTCTCCTCGAGTCAGAGTCAACGGATCTTCCTCCCCCAAACAGCCACTCCAGAGAAAGGCCAGTCTTCCCTTGCCTCACTCGGTTGCACATATTGAGTAAGGAGTGCATACCGTCCGTCTGTCTCACCTGCAAGCAAAGGCGCCTGGTTACAGTGATGTTGACTTGGTGCCGTGGTCCACAGTCGTGGAACAAACAGTTACGACTATTATGAGACTGGGGAGAGAAGCAGGTGCAATGTGGTCTTGTGAAACGTGGCCGTCGACCCGTCTACTGGCCGAGATGCTAGCATTGGATCTACTTGTGGGTTTATTTACTGGCACAGCGGTACCAAATCCTATATACGAGTTTGGGACTGGTGGTGACGATGAAACGGCCAATTGTGAACTATGTCACCAGTCATATGAATATTAAGAAGAATGTGTCGCCTTACTAAGTTCCGATGGCTACTGCTCAACATTTCTACACTCACTCTTGAAGTCTGGTCTTTTGAAGAACAATATGAGACCCTCAACATGAGATCTATCACTACCAAGAGGCTCTTTCTAGGCAGCCACAAACCCCATTTTCATGTTCTTGATGCCCATTACGATCTACTGCGCTGCTCGTGCTGTACGCGATGACGACAGAAATAACTGGTAAACAATAAGGCAAGTGTTAGCAGATCACGATCTAGAAGTCTTCAATAGAGCCTCTCACTTTCCAGAGTATATTCCGATATATACACTAAGTAGTGCGTCTCTTCTCAGTCTCAATGAAATTACAATCGTGGTCATCGTCATCATCGCCAGTCTTTATAGCCTTCTGATATCACACATTGGCAGATTGCTACTGCGAATTAGGCAGGACGTACAAGAAGAAGAACATAGACATTCATTTGTCACGATACAAATCAACAGACAACGCTGACTTTAAATGGCAAGGCATAGTGCGATGTCTTGCGATAATAATGCACATTGTATGCGGATCAAAAAGGTATTGCTTGGGAACTCAGGGCCTGGCTCAGTTAAAGCTCATCCGCAATACAACAAAGTCGAACAATATAGAGCGATCACAACTCTGGGTGTCTTCCGGCGTGAGGGCAAAAAGAGAATCTTATCACACAGACAAGCTCGTGTCGGTGGAGAGGCTCGAACTCTCGACCTTTGGATTACTCTGACCTAGGGTCAAATCACAGTCTTGCTATGAGACCAACGCTCTAACCAACTGAGCCACACCGACTTATCAGAACTTGAGCATTGGTCGACTCAAGAAGGTAGGCGTGAGGAGGTGGCGAGGGAGGAAGCGGTCGAGCACGTCAAGACGCCCATTCTGTTGTGGTTATACATTGTGATAAGATATGGCATCCTACTTAGCTACAGTTTTCGAGATGTGAGACAATGTTTTGAACAGGTGCCTATCTGCTTGGTAAAAAGTCTCCCTGTCCTTGCAGCTGACGTTGTGGCACAGCGCTATCTGTGGCTGTTATGGCTGTTGTCACGGTAGGAGTGGGCCCTCGGAACCTTGCGAATAGCACCACATAAAAAAAGTTGATCGCCATTGAATACTGGCAGAATAGCAAAAGATAATGTCGGTGGAGAGGCTCGAACTCTCGACCTTTGGATGACCTTGATTTTTAATCGAGTCAATCTGATTTCAGATATGAGACCAACGCTCTAACCAACTGAGCCACACCGACGTTGCTTAACTGAGCTAGTCGCCCAATTCGATGGCTGAGGGCGAGCGCAATGGCATACATGAAGGGATATCTTGGCAAATCCGGGGAAAAAGGGACAGCATCAGATCGATATGTGATAATATGGGGACTAGAGAGATCATGGAACTCCGTCCCGTCCAGGTCTAGATGCCGTCTCTTGACGCGGGCCGCTTCGCGCTGTAGTTGGAGAAACGTGATCGGTTTTTGCGGGAGGTCACGCCGCGAGCATCATCAAAACATCGGGAGAATTCGTCAATTAATAGACGGAGTTTTGTCGTATTTCGGTATTTTACATCATCTCGGAATCCATTGAGGTGGTGTTTGGACAATGGATTGACTGATGATGGAGGTGATTCGGGTTGTACAGGAGAATGATGCACAGGAGATTGTTGAGTCACTGGCCACTTACAAACATCGTTCGATGTATCGGTATGTACAACAGAAATGCACAACCGTTAGGTGCTCTGTACTGTCAACCAATACTACAATATCTACGATTCATTCAGGAATTACTAGCGACCAATTACATTCGAATTGATTGAAGTGCAAGACTTGAGAGTCATGGGGAACAAGAGGCAAAAAAGAAAAGAGAATAAACATTCCATAGATCGCCCTGCAGGGTAGCACACTGACAATTGCCAGGTTGGCTGCCCAGCCCAAAAAATTAGTGGAGGTCAAAGCCAATGACATCCATCGCCTCTTGAGCCGTAGCACGCCATTACACATGGAACCACCAATGAAAGTACCCCGCACCTCCAAAAACCGCAACCTTGACCCCGCCAACTCACCCTCAAATCCTCTGAGGCTCAGGCTAAGGTTTACTCTCGGCACAGGTGAGCTTTTTGCCGCAGGCGCTAGGTCACCTTAGCTCCTCCCATGTACCTTCTGGTGGCCGTCTTCGGAACCCGTACAGCAAAAGAAAGGGAAAATTTTCTTGAGTAACTTACTGGAGGAAAGAGGGACCTTAATGGACAGCCCAGCCTAGACTACTACTTATTACTTCTATCCGTTCCCTCCCACATGCTTCTTCCTTTCTCTCTTCCTCCTCATTCACTCATCCACCTCTAAAGGAACATATCACCTGTTTCTTTTCACATCAACACCAAGTACCTTCACAATGTCTCCCACAAACGCCGAGTATGCGCTCTCCGAGTCGCACAAGGAGGTAAAGCTCCCCGCCATTGCCCCTCATCCTGTCCTGAGGGTATTGCCAAATCGACTGACTCACACTGATATAGATGCTCGAGAAGTCTCTCCTCGACTCCGACCCTGAGGTCGCTTCCATCATGGTGCGTTCTGCTCAATTGAGTCCCTCAAGCCTCCAGCAATGACTTACACCCATTACAGAAGGATGAGATCCAGCGTCAGCGCGAGTCCATCGTCCTCATCGCCTCCGAGAACATCACCTCCCGCGCCGTCTTCGATGCTCTTGGTTCCCCCATGTCCAACAAGTACTCTGAGGGTTACCCCGGTGCTCGTTACTATGGTGGCAACCAGCACATTGACCAGATCGAGCTTCTCTGCCAGCGCCGTGCCCTTGAGGCCTTCCACCTCGACTCTGAGAAGTGGGGTGTCAACGTCCAGTGCCTGTCTGGATCTCCCGCCAACCTCCAGGTCTACCAGGCTATCATGCCTCCTCACGGTCGTCTCATGGGTCTTGACCTCCCCCACGGTGGCCATCTTAGCCACGGTTACCAGACCCCCGCCAAGAAGTGAGTGCAAAAAGAATGAGCGGGAATCGACTGCACAGGTCGCTAACAGTGCTTGACAGGATCTCTGCTGTCTCTACCTACTTCGAGACCATGCCCTACCGTGTCGACCTTGACACTGGTATCATTGACTACGACACCCTCCAGAAGAACGCCATCCTCTACCGCCCCAAGGTCCTGGTTGCCGGAACCTCTGCCTACTGCCGTCTCATCGACTACGAGCGCATGCGCAAGATTGCCGACTCCGTCGGTGCTTACCTCGTTGTCGATATGGCTCATATCTCTGGTCTCATCGCCGCCGAGGTCATTCCCACCCCCTTCAAGTACGCCGATATCGTCACCACCACCACCCACAAGTCTCTCCGCGGTCCTCGTGGCGCCATGATCTTCTTCCGCAAGGGTGTCCGCTCCGTCGACGCCAAGACTGGCAAGGAGACTCTCTACGACCTCGAGAACCCCATCAACTTCTCCGTCTTCCCTGGTCACCAGGGTGGTCCCCACAACCACACCATCACCGCTCTGGCTGTTGCCCTGAAGCAGGCTGCCAGCCCTGACTTCAAGGCCTACCAGGAGAAGGTTGTCTCCAACGCCAAGACCCTGGAGAACACCTTCAAGACCCTCGGCCACAAGCTCGTCTCTGACGGCACTGACAGCCACATGGTCCTTGTTGACCTTCGCCAGCACAACCTCGACGGTGCCCGTGTTGAGGCCGTCCTTGAGCAGATCAACATTGCCTGCAACAAGAACTCCATCCCCGGCGACAAGTCCGCCCTTACCCCTTGCGGTATCCGTATCGGTACCCCCGCCATGACTTCTCGTGGTTTCGGTGAGAAGGAGTTCGAGCGTGTCGCCAAGTACATTGACGAGGCCATCAAGATTTGCAAGGAGGAGCAAGCTGCCCTCCCCAAGGAGGCCAACAAGCTCAAGGACTTCAAGGCCCGTGTTGCCAGCGGTGAGGTCCAGAAGATCAACGATTACCGCAAGGAGATTGCCTCTTGGTGCAACGCCTTCCCTCTCCCTGTCGAGGGTTGGCGTCTGGACGCCAGCATCTAAGATGTCTGGCACCCAAACCTACTGCTCTTCGGAAAGGCCATCCATCTCTCAACATGATGTGATGCCCTAGTGTCGATACGCATTTAACATGGATGAGGCAAATGGCGAAACGTTCAACAAGCATGCATTTCATCACGGCGCAAATACCTAGTTTTGTTTTTATGGTAAAGGGATTTCTTTTTCAGATCGGGATATGTGAGCATCCTTCAACAAGATGGATTCGCTTGGAAAAAGATGGTGTGGGAGTTGGGTTACTTATGATATCTAAGAAGAATGTTTCATCTTCTCTCTGATTTTCTCGATGTCCTCCCTTGCGGTGTGATATCAAGACAGTTGGAAACAGCACCTCATTAGGGGGCAGCAGACACTAAAAAAATACAACTACTGATTAAATGTCTGAAATCGGTTTGTCCCTTGTATTTGCATTTTTGAATCCAACAACCAAATCTCACTGGTTCTTGAAGTCTATACTTCAGCACTTGCTTTCGATTGACTGATTGACTAGGCGATACGTTTAAAACATATTCTCTTGCCTATATATACTATTAGTCAACCTATCCACTCATCACTCAGCATTCGCATTCGCATTCAAAATTGCATTGTTTTATCATCGTCCATTCCTGTGTTTATTGCTTCTTTATGGCCTGTCCCATCCTATCCCAACAATCCAAGCACTTTCCGTCTCATCCTCACAATTCGTCCTTCCATTCATCCATCACGTCGTTCTAGGAAAAACAAGAAAAGACCAAAGACGAGGCGGCTTATATACAGCGCACAATAGCCTGCTAAGACCCACCTCCCTTCGCCATCCACTGGCTGTGCCTCCATCCCTCCATATTACCATTCCAGTAAGTCCTCCAGTACGCCGGCTAATCATTGAGAAAGCCATCCCACATCCCACAGCATGCTTGTCCGCTTTTGGTTTGTCCAAATCAACCTGCATTGAAGGCCGCTCGCATATTACACTCTGATGGGTACCGGAGCAGTCGATTGGGGCGACCTTCATGTTGTGTATCGCGCAAAGAAATGCTGTGCCAACCCAGAGCCTCAAGATATAAAATAAGAAAGAACCAGGAACGCCATGAATAGATGATGTATTGAGTGATGACTCGTATGCAAAGTCAAGGGCAGGGAAAAACAAAACAAGAACCAAAGACCAACTGCCGTGGTCGTCGCGAAGTGTTCGCGGGGGTATGTGAAAAAGACCAACGACTTCAAGTGTAGATATAAGAAAAAAGTAATACACGATTTATATGTAAAAAGAAAGTTCCAAATGCATTGCTCAAGGCTTTCCTGATATTTGTTGTGTTTTCCAGGCATCGTTTTGAGCGGAACCGGACATAACGTTATTGTATGTTTCAAACGGTGCAGGAAATTCCGTAATGGTTGTTCACCAGGCTCGTATATAGTCACTACCGGAAGCTTTGCTTGGCCTACTGAGCAATGCTTTCCGGGCTCATCATGCCGATTGTATCGTCCTTGTCAGTTTGACTAGCGTTGCCCTGGCTCTGCATGCTGTCTTGTCGTTCCATGCTGGGGGCCAAAGCGATGACCGCAGGATTAGGCACAGGACCTGTCGTGCTAGTCATAGACTTCTTCTTGCCAGGGGTGGCGTTGGGCGCACCCTTTTCAGGTGACGCGTTGGCGTTGGCTTTAGCCTCAGCAGCAGCAGCGTCCATCTTCTTCTTCTTCTTTGCAAGAGCCAGTTGCTCCTTGGGAGAACGCTTTTGAGCAGTAACAATCTTTCCGCTGGCTCCCAAACGAGGACGAGGCTTCTTTTGCTTTGTAGGCAGGTCTTCGTCCTCCACAAGGGGCTGATCGCCATTAGCGTGCAGCTTAGCCAGGAAGAAGTTCTTGACCAGCCCAACTTGCTCCTGAATATTCTCCTTGGTGACTGGATCCGAAACTGGCAGGGATTCGAAGAGATCTGTAGCTGCTTCGCCAGTTGACTGTGTCTGCATCTGGTGGATGTTTCGGACTCGGGTTTGTAGGAGATGCAAAGGTACTGAGATCATATCAAGTCCCATCTCCTTATCCAGACCCAAAGCCCGGAATCCAAAGAAGTCTTCACCAAGGTCCTCAGCAAAGTCACCACTAACAAACTGCTCGCTGCCGTCCTTGAAAGCCCCAACCCCATCAACTCCAGCGTCTTGCGATAAAGCAGGTCGCAACAGATCTGTGAGATGTAGTTTCATCCTCTCATGCAGACCGTCCAACTTGCCGCCAAGTCGATCAATGTCATCCTTGGCGTACAGCTCCAGTGAGCTAATATCGTGACCGTTCTCGTCCAAAGTGTGAAGAATAACTTCTTCAGGAGTGAATCTAGGCTGGAATCTTGGTCCTTCGACATTCGTGGGCACCGATTTCTTTTCGGATTCGTTGTATACGTTGAAAGTTCGAACCAGCTTTTGGAAGTAATCGGCGACAATTCCAGTAAAGGCATCCATGGCCGAGGGCTGAAGCTCCTCAAATCCAGTGTGGTATAGCACCTTGGCAATGGAACGCTTGAGAGCGTCTTGACACGCCTCAGCTGCCATTACAGGGCCATCATCAGCAATGAAATGAGGCTCGATGTCTTGTTCCACAAATGGATCTGAGTTCGACTTGGGAAACTGATTTGTGTACACCTGAATCATATGAGTCTATATCCTTTATGGAATCTGAGTGCTCCTTACCTGAGTTTGAACCTGCATTTGCTTGATAACAGAGATTCTGGTCGCAAGTTTCCTGGTCTCTTGAATTTGATGAATGTTTTCGTCCATCTTCTTTGTCAAACGACCTTGCGGCGCTACAAATGTCCCAGGTGGGACCAGTCGAAGAAACTCCTCGTGTTGATTGATGACCTGCCCTTCACCGTCTTCGATCCATTGGAGTTTCGGATGAATATCAGGAATATTACTCAGGGTGTCGTAATAATCAGGGATCACTTTGGCAGCTTCTTCTTCAATCTCCTCTGCCAAAGTTTCGGTTGGTTTTGTTGCCGAATCGTCGGAGGCCGCAGCTGTCGAGTTCGCAAGAGCATGGGTGATGATGCCCTCTGCTTCTGCTTCCCGCTGCCGTTTCAAGAATCGCCGCATACCCCCTTTGGTTCGGACCAGAGCAGGGGCTTCCGTGTTGAACTTGTTGTCCTTGAAGAGTTGAAATCGCTCCTTGGCTACCAGTGCTCGATCCTTCTTAGTGGTTTGCTTCCAGACTTTGTACTCTTCATCTTCAAAGGCCTGCTCGGCAGCTTCGCCAAATGCTGAGTTAAGGGCCAAACCATTGATGCTGGGCCCATCAATATCCATGGCGTCAGCATTGCTTCCGATCCCGGAATGACCATTAAGGCCGCTTGGTGTAGTCGATCCTCCAATAGGCGGAGTTCCGAAGCCATTACTTCCATCCACTTCCGAGCCTTCACGAACCTTTCCCAAAAGCCCATTCACTTGTAGTATTGGCTTCTGATCGATTACTGGCGTGTCTTCCTTTTGATCGTTCGGCGCCTTCCGTGCTTTACTTGTACCCTTAGCCCCAGCCTTACGACCGCGTGAAGACATAATGGGCTCGTCGTCAGAGTCCTCGCCTGCGTCATCTTCCCCACCATTCTGTTTTCGCCTTTCCTCAGCTTCAACCTCGGCTCGAGAACGGATAACAAGATCAGGTATCAGCGGAATCAGCTTCTCTGCTTCTTTCCTCATCCCGTTTGCCATACGTCTCAGGGGGTGATTCATATCCTGATTATACCTAAGGCAGTTATCCCAGATCAAGTTAAGATCTACGACAAAGTCCGCCTTAGATTTGTAAGTCAGACTCTTCAGCTTCTTTGTCATGGTACCGAGATCCATGGGGTTTTTGATGACTGAGCAAAGGTTAGCCTTGACCGTCCTGGCATATTGTTCCTGGCATCTTACGGTTGTAATAGTCAGGCGCATCCCTCTTGTTGACTCTTGTCAAGAAGGGAGTGGAGTATTCAGTATGCGCCTTGAGCTCTGTCAAGACCTTTTCCAAAGCTTCATACAATTCTTCCTGGTTGACATTCTCTTCACTGGCCCATTTGCTCCTGTTCTTGCGGACTTCATTCATCAAAAGTCTCAACTCAGCGTCGGAGGCGCGAACTTGGTCTCGTTTCATGTCAATGCGGGCAATGAGGTGTTTCAATGTCAAGCTGGAAGCGCCAAGATTGGCGCTACTAAGAGTGCCCTGGTTGGGGGCGGTATTTTGGTTATTATTCGGATGATGGTTGTGGTCCATTTCGGCCTGCAGCTGCTTCTCAGAATCTTCGAGTTGTTGTTGTTCAAGCATAGCCGCGTGGTCATTTTCTAGCGTATGAAAAATAGTGTGGAAACTCCTTCGAGCAGCGGCCTCGGTTGCTGTGCGAGCCTCCTCCAGTTTCTTGATGGAATCTTCGCCATCTTTGTCTTTGGGCTGCGAGCCGTCTTGGTCTTTGGATTTATCACCGTGCTTCCCTGGTGATGTCACCGAATGAACAGGCGAGCTCCCTGATTTGGATGGCGAGAGTAACGCATTAGCGGGAGCAACCTTTGGGGCCGCTTGTGATGGTTCATCATCATCATCTTCGTCATCATCATCGTAGTCGTCTTCATCGATGGTGCGCTTCGCTTTCTTTAGGGGTGGTTCCTTGATGGGTTCGTGGTCGGTTGTAGGGGGGATAACATGGGCGGTAGGGGGCGGAGAACGTCGAAGAGCGGCAATCGCGGGATAGTTATACGAGCCATCTTCGGAAAACAATAGCGCGACCTTGTCCTCGGTCTGGCGATATAAATCCGCGAACAGGGCGCGTCGATTCTCGTCCTCTATATCAGGTTGTGCCTCAGGCATCAGCACACTGGAATTATCAATGGGTGTCTGTGTGCGCGCCGGAACATCGTCAAGATGTGTCAGGCTTCTATTGCTGTTTGTGTGCTGCAAGTGAGGAGGCTGCCAGGCGGGCTGGCTGTTTGTGATGGACATGATGGGCCCAGGGCGATGACAGCGACAACGGGGCGCGAGTCGCCATGCGCAACAAGATGCGCTCGCGTGCGGCGGAACCGAGGGCGATTGGAGAGCTCAAGACCGCATGGGATGAACGGCAGGCATCGACTGAGATGGCAGACAGAAATTGGCGAATAACAGAGACGTGGAAGGTTGTGTTTTGATGGATCGCAATCTGCGGTTTTGTCGTCTGTTCAAGAGGTGAGGTTGAGGATTTGGGGGGTGCCTTGTAAGGTACCTTTCCCGAAGCGGAGACTTTTCCCTGAGTGATCAGTGATCTGGCTGCTGGCGCGCGCTGGGCCGACTCGTGGGGGGAATCTCGCGGGGAGAGTTGCGGGTACAGGTACCTGTGGTCCAATCTGGTCGAATTGTAGAGTTTGGAGCGATAAAGCCGCGTTCGAATTTGGATAAAGACCTTGATTTTGTATTTCAGGTCGTCTCGTAAGTATAGAATCCAATTTTACTGGATCAGTTTACCACTATTACGTACAGCTGTCTACCTCAAAACCATACTATCAATGTATTCTATACACAGGAAATTGCTTCGGCCTCCAGGTCGACGCTCATGACGGACCAGCTAGACAATCCTTTGTCAGCAGATCACGTGCAACCAGAACAAGGGCATATGTAAACCAAGGGAGGACAAAGACCACGATACCCAGGGTTTGGAGTATACTAGGCACTAAAGTACGGATATATTACAGAAATGGACACTTAAATAAGTACGAGAAACCAATTTCAGTTTCTGTACAAGTTGATGTAACATCAACCGCGGAGGTTATAGTCTCTCTCGCTGGCCAGGCGCGCCGCTTCTAATCTTCAAAACAAATTACCTTGGAGCTTTAGTAGACCGACCAACTACTAGGTATTCGTATTGGATATACTGAGAACACAACGTGAAATCAATAACTGGAAGGTGTCAGTCCAGCGCTCTAGAGTGCAGATGTTTGTGTAATTGTATTGATACCTTCACTTTCTATCTATGCTGACTCTTCCTCTGTTCATATCCTGCCTACCCCATCCAATAGTACCTTGTGAATACCATTACAAGCAAAACATATCCTTGACCCCACCATCAAATGACCAAGAATAGACGCCATCTCTCCAGACGACCCCAAAGATAATCTCCAGCCAGTGATACACAAGATCGTTGGGGAATATGAGGGGCAGCTGTACCTGTGCCTGAGTCTGTGCCTGCACCGCGCAAGCCTAGAACGGGGGACCCATGAGATCACCAGCGCCAAAGAAAAAGAATAAAACGACGGGACAGCTACTGCGCCTGAACCTGCTGGGCGGGCGGGTGCCAGAAGAATTGTCCTCTAAGGCTTAGGCTACATAAATATGGAAAGCAGTCTAATTGCTAGTCTAAGCTCGCATATGATAACCAAACTATTTCGTTTCTTATACTCTCGACGGCCAATTCTTCTAATACCTTGACGCTGGGCTGCTGGGGTCTGGGGGATGCATACGCAAGAGCCCACGTTTCCACTCCCTTCTCGATTCTATTAGCAATTGCTTGGTACCTAACCCCTGTCATGTTCGATTGTGCACCGCCACCTTCCTGGAGCAGTCAAGCCACAAAGACAATCGTCACTTTTGAGCTCCACGGTTCCATTTCTCTCTGCTTCGTCTCAAACGCCCAGCCTCTTTACCTTGAACGTATAATAGCTCAAGGGCCTAACATCGCAAACACCAGGGAACCCCCTTCCATAATTGAGTAGGCGTTATACTCTTTAGAGCGCTTCGCCTAAAGAAACACAGCATTAACTAAGAGCTTGACTATTGCTCCATAGCTACACTTCATCATGAGAATACGACTCCCAGTTGCAGGTACGTCATTGCGTTGTGTTCGTCCTAATTGAGGACCGGAAGTGGAATATCATTTGATTGCAATCGATACAATGCTATACCATGGGTGATATTGACTACTCGTTGTCAGGTGTTTTCCTGCTCTTACTCCTGATCGCCGCCTATGCCGGCCTCACTTCGATACAGCTTGGTCAATATGTCAACGACAAAGTACTGCACTTCATCACCTTTTTCACAATTACCGTCGTATTCTATTGGGTTGTCGACACTAATCGAAGGCGAGTCATGAATATGACCTTGGTGGTTTGTACCATCGTCCTTGGTGTTGGATCCGAGTTCGTCCAGAGCTTTCTCGATAATGGCCGGGAATTCGACCTATACGATATTGTTGCGAATGTGATAGGGAGCTTACTCAGCGTTGGAATCTGCTCGTGGTATCACAAGCGGATGCTCGAACGCAAGCGACGTAGACGGTACAGTGCCGTTCCTGGTGAGGACGAAGGTGACGTTGAGCTTGGCGAAGGCCACGAAACTGGCGTGGTGGACGAGACGAGTCGAGCTCGCACTCTAGAAGAAGAGGTTGATAACTGGGATGAGAATCAGATCGACGATGACTGGGACGAGGAGGACGCGCAAGAGGCTTCAACCAATACCCATGCCCTGGACAATAGTGCCGATATTGGAGATTTGGCAGATAGTAAGAAGCGAATGGATTAGGGCGACCTTTGGGGGTTGGCCTTAGTCATGTAGGTATACCTTACCACGACTTATGACTGCATGGTTTTATACGATTTATGCCAACTCAATACACCTATGATGTTGCTACTACCTCAAAAGGAACGGTGACTTCGTTGGGGACATTGGGCAAAGATTTGTTTCACGTTCGAAATATTATCAATTCAGGAGTTCCTCCCAAGTTTCTATCGTTCTGACTGCAGTATTTTTCGGCATCAAGCAAAACACATTGCTATGCTCGACTTGCCAACGACACCAAATCCGCATCTAGAGATGGTCAGTCTTCCAGCTCAAATGTTGTTACATTGACGAATCCGATCGTCTTGGCGAACCCGCTCGCCTCCATTAAACATGGACCGATTCAAGAGCATGCCTCTATGGGCGTGATAAATAAGTAGCCGAGAGGGGCCCGAAGGAGAAGACCATAAAGCAGGTTGTTCCCTTGACTCCGTCTCGGGAAACCTGGGTAGATGAGTGGTTGGGTTAAGGCCATCTGGTCCACCCTCTATATCGTGACTCGGAGAAGGTGACGGTTCTCTATCTGGTGTATCAGGGACAGATGTCATAACCAGCTCCCTTAAGGTTAGGGGTGAAGAAGACGGTATCTCCTCTTCGTGAGGTGTTGAGAGCGAAACAAATCTCGGACGAGGACGGCCATCACCAATCGCTCCGTATGGGTAACGACGCTCAGCTTTAACATTTTCGCGAAGCACTTCGCGCATAAACCGTTGGGGTTGGGTGTAATGCATTGGTGGTCCAGTCTCCCGGCCAGATCTCAGGGATTCAGTTACTTCGGACATCTGCCAATGTGTGTGATCCGGAAACCGATTAAACGTCTTCTCAAGCTCAGGCTGCGGTGGGTGATGTCTCTTGAAGTCAGATGTAAAGGAGAATGGTTGTTCTTGGTGCAATAGCGAGCGGAGTTCAGCGATATTGTCTCCCTTGCCTATCTCGACCCTTATGGTTCAGGTTAACTCAATCCCAAGATCGATGCAGTGAGACTAGCGACATGAACAGGGGCAGCAATACGTACATTTTGTATTTCAAAGACGACGATGTCTAGAGATACAAGTTTTCTCAGTAGGAGTATGTAGAGATTCATTTTTCGATTTAAGCTCAGGGTTTTGTGTTTGCAGGCGCACAGCGAGCTTCTTCCAATTTAATCATGAAAGACAGCCTGTGAGAGGAAAGGCGAGTGATGCTAGGGTACCTAAATCAGCGAAGTCTGATGTTTAAAAAGTTGAATTCACACAGAACAAGCTAGATCTAAAAACTTAAGATGCGTCGCATGAGTTCTTCGCCATGATTGCCAAAACTCTTGTAAAGCTTCAGTCTGTCAGCGATATGGTGTTAGACTTGGAGTAACACCACCAGGTAAACGGTTAAATTGAAACTCCGGTTCATCAATAGTTATCAAGAGATATTACTCGTTAGCTTTGCAATCAGAAGATCTGGATAGTAGTTATAATACTTGCCAAAAGAAGCTGTTTTCAAGCTCACTACTTCCCTTTCTTCTTTCTTATCCTCTTTTAGGCGATTATGTAAAGCATTCTTATATCAGTAGCTCAGCTCTTAGATTTCAGTATTGTCCAAAATTTCTTATATAGAGCTTGTTAAATGTTGCTGATAGAGACTCTGGTTTATAGAAATCAAGGTGAATGCCCCACCTTCACCGCTCACCGAAGCCAGGTGAGGGACGAGAGACCCCACTGACGAAATGTCGCCCAGTCGCAAAACCCGCCCACGCCTAGCAGCTTCAAGACAGCAGGTACCTCATTTTTGTTTTTGAAAGTACAGCACCGACAAGATGGCATCAAAAGGAAAGGAAGCAGCAACAAGGTCAGAACAAGAGACAATCCCTTCGCATCTAGACACGAGGAAAAACAAGCAGAAACTGATACCAAATAGTAAAGATGCTACACCTACCAATCCGCGGGGCATCCCCTATGCCCCGTTTGTCGATAAGGTCGAGGACTATGTTACCACACGAGATGACGTCGAACCCACTCTCCGCAGCTTCCAAGAGATGATATCGTGAGTCTACAATCACTTGGAGCTCTGGGACAATACATGCCTTCGAAAGCTTGCTCCATGCAGCTCGACATAGAACTGGCGCTGACCGAGCATGGCGGGGTAGGAAATACCAATTCATGGAGATGAACCTACAGAAGCGAATGGGCGGTCTTAAGGACAAGATTCCTGATATCCAGAAGACTCTCGACTCGGTCAAGTTTCTCAAGCTAAGAAAGGTGCGCACGTGCAGCATACGTACATGCATAGCAGTATTGATACAAGTCATAGGACGATGATGAAGCGATAGAAACAACATTCGAGCTTAATGACACCTTGTATTCAAAGGCGAAAATACCCGCGACTGAGGAGGTCTATATCTGGCTTGGAGTAAGACAACCGCTATCGAAGTCATCAGCATGAAGCTGACGTTTAATTTTAGGCCAACGTCATGCTCTCATACCCCATAGACGAGGCAGAGACACTACTGAGCTCTAAGCTCTCGACAGCAAAGACAAGCTTGTCAAACTGCGAAGAGGACTTGGACTTTCTTCGTGAGCAGATCACGGTATGCTATATAGCTCCTCTCACCGCCCTGAATTGTTACTGACAAGATCCAGACCATGGAGGTCGCTGTAGCTAGAGTTTACAACTGGGAGGTGGTACAGAAGCGAAAGGACAAGGCAGAAGAAGATGAAGAGAAGAAGAAGGGAAAGTCACAAGGTGATTGAATCACAAGTCCCTGCGCCGCTGTACTATGTGTCTATGAAATATCGAAGTATATAAAAGAAAGCAGCAAAAATAGGAAAAGTACAATGCTTTTTGGTAGAATTGTGATACCTAAGATTAGTACCCAAGCACGATATTGCTCTTTGAGTGACAACAAAGTACGTAGCGAAATCACAATATTGTAAAAAAAGAAAAGAAACCAATACAATTTTCAAGTCATCACAGAAAAGAGACAAGACAATCAGAAAAAACCGTCAACAATATTACATATCACCCCAACTGATCAGATTAACAGTGTAGTACCAGGGCCTGTCATGATGGGACTGGGGAAACCTCGGAATGGCTGGCTAAGTTGAGTGCCAGTTAAAACTAAATCTGATAATCCGATAAACTCGATTGGCGCATACAGAAAGTTTGGTGGACAACCATCAATCATTTCCCTCCCACGTCATTTCGCACTATCTGCATCCCATCACCGAGTTCTCTTATAATATCTTCCTGTTTAAGCCATTGAGCTAGCCTGGAAGAAATGAGGGAGAGATGCTGAGAAGTGCAACCCGGGAGCTGAGGC
This sequence comes from Fusarium citri, assembly GCA_004367485.1. Taxonomy (NCBI): domain Eukaryota; kingdom Fungi; phylum Ascomycota; class Sordariomycetes; order Hypocreales; family Nectriaceae; genus Fusarium; species Fusarium citri. The sequence continues at coordinate 15,424 of QHHH01000110.1, forward strand.
ATGGATGGCAGGCGTCGCAGCATGTGGTAACCCAAGCCAAGGTAAGTTTTCGAACCCAATTCCAAGAACCTGGAGCTCACAATTCTGTTGTTTCTAGACTACCTACTACCCAAGTTCCATTCAGTCTCGTCGGTCATCTTCCATACTCGACAGCATCGAAGCTGTAATATCCGAGCGTCGCCGTAGTCATGATAGACTTCCATCCAAGGCCGAGCTTAAAATCCAATTGAAACGAGACCGAGATCGACAAGATGTCACTAGCCCAGAAGCCCAGAAGGTTGAAGATGCGATACTGCAGCGTCGCATGGAGGTTGATCGATCCTCACGGAACCCTGGTTTCAAGCGAAAGTCGGTCAATGATCGGAAAGACACAGATGCCGAACAATTCACATTACCATTGAATAACATGCGCGACCGAATAGAGCGAAGATTAAATATGCAAAAAAGATGGGCAGAACTAAGTCCTCCCACTTTACTCCGCAAATATATTGCAGTAACCGACCCGGATCCATCGTTGCAGAGAAACGTCGCCAGTATTCGAAGTATGCGCCTACCTATCGTTTTGTTGCAAATGCATATTCGACGACAAGTAGCAGCCGATCCGATAGGCATGGAAGAAGTCGCCAAGGCCCTGTACCCAGAAGAGGAATGGAAGCGTTTGATGGGCGTGATGGAGTACAACGGACACTCGCAAGAACACCTGAACCAATACGTCGATATTCTTTTCGCCAGAACTGACGAAGAGCGATGTCGCTTGTTTCTGGCAGATTCGAGTGCGAAGCCTGGCTTCATTTTCAGCTATGTGTCAAGATTGTCATCGAGGATCAGACAAGTCTCAACTTTGGACGATTTACTGGAATACTTCAGAAGGAGGCTGAAGACTACGGCAGAGAAGAAACGAATCACGGATGTGAGATTGTATATCGAGGGGCGTGCACGCACTCAAATGCAGAAATTCGCACCAAAAGAGGTCATGGAGCATATGGAGCGGCTCGCTTTCCACTGTCGTCGCATAGAACCGAGGCGTTTAATTGTTCTCGCTGAGATAATGGCAGAGTTTATTGTAGAGCTGGGAGCCAATTGTCACGGCACCTCGGAGATAGCCCCGGCGGCTGAACCAACCGCAGAAGCATACCATGCGCAATGCAGATTCTTCAATGATTCACTCAGAACTATCGCTTCTCGGATGGGATCTGGGGCGGAGCACAAGGCGATACCATATACGTACATCTGGGCGGCCCAACATATCCTTCTGGCGATGTCTGATAGTCTCCCGCAACCCTTGTCGGTAGACAGAAACGGGTTTGAGGCTATCAGAGCTGTTCTGGCTGGAATGCCTAAGAATATGGATGAGCGGCATGCCGCATCTCGACACTCAGAGTCGTGGCCTCCGTACCTGGTACCAGCGGATGGTATCGATGAGGCCATGGAGGTCGAGGAAAGCTGGTCTCGCGTTGTTCGAGCAGGGATGATGATGCAGGAAGCGGGATTTCCTAAACAGGAGGTCGACGAAGTCATCGATATTCTATACGGCCTGGCCCCCGATGGCAGTCCTACAATCCAGCAGCGGGTGCAAATCAACACAGCCCGGAAGGTGTCAGCCTGGGCAGCATCAATCAGGGCGACGAGGAATGCTCATGAAGCATGGCAGCGGTTCAACAACCCCCCGGAGCCGGGTATGAAGCCTGGGGTACTCGAATATACCGCCATGTTTCAAAGGTTATACGCCAGGGAAGCTGATCCTCGTCACGGCACATTGCCCGGAGATAACCATCTTAACTATCTTACGAATGAAGACAAAAACTTGACAGAGTTGGAAAAGTTGCGACTGCAGCCTCCGACACCCGGAGAACTGTATAGCATGATGATAGAAGACGGCATCCGCCCGGACGAACAGTGCCTTCGCATCTTGGTCTCTAACGCCGAGAATGTCGCTGCAGGTCATCGGTATTTAGAGGATGGCAGCACTGCTCGAAAGAACTACCACGCCTTGACCACGGCCTTTCCTTCAACTAATCAATTGAGAAAAATCCCCTTACCGCTGTTCTCAGCCTATATGGAACTCCTCTCCAAGATCCCTAATCTTGGCGGTAAGAATCTCATACGTGCTATCCGGCTCGCAGAGCGCCGCCTGAGCGGCAGCAATGCTAATTGGTCATCCTATGTGTGGGCGCCTATCTTAAAACAACTTGCGCAGCACCATGGACGCTTACAACTTACCCTTGAGGCACAGCTCCGCCTGTGGTTATATGTCGTGGATCATATTGATGTCGACAAGTCCATGAACCTAGTTATTGTTAACGAGCTCGCCAAAAGTTTACGGAAGATCTTGCGAAGAGAGGTGGAGAAGTTGGCAGAGACTCTGCCAACAGACAAGGCGGACAGCAACTCATTCGCGCTTCATTACGAGGCCCAGGCCATTGAGGCTGGTAAGAACACCAAGTACATCAGGAATGTGCCAGAGCACTCGGCATTGTCGATGTTTGAAATTGTTGGGGAACGGTTGATGGGCCTGTTCTACTCCGTTGTCTTGAAGGAAAGAGAGGGATCACGCTCAGCAGATAGTTTACACGTGTCACACGCGGACATGATGCGAGCGCGAAGGGATCCGGTGATGCCATCTGTCGCCCACAATTTGATGCTGGCGCTGGCGTTTGCAGGGGAAGTCAGGGCGATGTCAGACATGATGAAATGGCTCATCCGGGAGTGGAGTTTGCCAGAGCTTCAAGAAGAGATACAGAACATGGGGGAGCTACCGCAAGACTTGGACATGATCGAGACGTTGTGTGCGTTCCGTGCATTTGCGGAGCCTTTGATCAGACGTCGAAAGGTGAAGCAAGTCTTTGAAGGCGTTATGGAGAACAGAATATGGGAGTGGCCGGATGACACGGTGGTGGACAAGTACATCGAAAGCCATGGAAACGGCGTGAAGGAGTTGAGGGACGTTTCAACCTGGGCCCGGGAACGATTTCTCCATTACAGGAATAACAAGATTACCGATGTCCACGATCTGAACATAGATTGGACAGTCACAGAGCACAAGACTTCGAAAGAGCAGCGTGATGCTGTCAATGACCTCAGAAGAAGAGTATTTTCCGAGGATACGGACGAGATGATAGAGGAGGAGGAGGAAGAGGAAGAAGAAAGAGAAGAGTCATCCTCTCGAGGCCAGGTGGCGTAGTGAATTGGATACAAGGCTTGGCTTGTGGAAGGGTTTGTTGTTTTGAGGATAGACAAAAGCAGAAAGGTGGCATTTAGACGCGGCGGCGCTTAGTGTATACCATATATACCCATGCATGGATACCTGGATTTGTATAACATGAATAAGGCGTTGGGTAGCTGAAACAATAGTAGCACAAGAAGTAATGCAAAGTTAAGAAAAGGGATCTATCTCTTTTGTAGTTGACGACCAAGGACTAAGCCACGGCCTTGAAGTACGGTCATGGTAACTTACTAATGACGGGCGGCTATCGTCAAATGATCTTGAGACCCAAGAAGACGGTTCTGGAGGGAGTCTATTCTTGTCTGGCCAGTCAAGGAAGAGAATCCAAAGAGGAAATTAAAATGGCTGATCTGGTCTAGAACTGAAAGGCCATATATGGGTCGATCAAGTCCAAATACGGCATGATCTTGACCATGATCATGACCATGTCAATCTCCCGTTGTCAAGCCAAGGCAAGGCAAGGCCAGAAATGAGGGCATCACGAACCCCGGCTCCCTCTGCAACAAGCACTAAAAAGGCTTGTACTTGCACCGTAGGGCCGCATGGCGGTTCAGTGGAGAGGCGACGATTGGCAACTGAACCCCAGTAAGGCCGGGCCGTGGTGGAGATGGGGAACCAATAGGAACAGGCCGCGCATAGGCGTTTGAAACAGAGCGCTTACAGCCAGTCTTTTACCGTACAACTTGACAATAACGAAACGAGAGCGATTGGTTGAGAAGGTTGGAGAATTTTTATTTATTTATGGGAAGTGTTTTACTTGGGTCCATTTCTATTTGAGTGAGTTGCTGGGGTCTTTGCTTGGGTTGGGCGCGTCGTGATACTCAGACTCAGACTCAGACTCTGACTGGGGATCATGGATCCATGACAAGGAGTCTAAGTTGGTGACCAGGTATGGAAGTCGAGGCTAGTAGTTTGCTGCCGTGAAAATCGATCAGATTCGATACGAGATGAGACTCCCTGTGAGTCGATTCATCGTCTTCTCCTGGCGCTTATTGGTTATGAATTGTTCCTGGGGTCTTGGGGGGAAGGAGGTACTGCATTGCATATACACTGGCTCTACCTGCCCAACTTTGAATGGATTCACTCTTAGTTACTACAACACTCACTCACTCTGACTCTAACTCTCAGCTTTTTTCCCTTTCCCTTTTCCTTTTGTCAAGTCAATTTCCTATCTCTATCTCTCTTTCTTTGTGTGACTCTCTTTCATACTATCTCTCCATCTTTCTTTCATAGCTTTGTTCGCTTCCCTTGTTCGTCATTCCCTTTATCCATTCTGTGTTAACAAGGCCGGCTTTTCCTTGTACTCAGTTTGTGTGTCTCGGTTTCAGGATATTGAACAAGTGAATTGTTGCTCACAGTTAAACGCCATTGTTTGGCTTTACTGAGTCTTAATCTATTTGAATCTCGGAGGAAGCATTTCGACAAACTTATCTTTTCATTTCGACTTACTATCACTGCGACTTATACGAGGCTTTGACTCACGTACCAACGACAAACGAGACACACGACACGACCATATCCTTTCCAATCTCAGCGAAAAAAACACTCTTTCCTTTTCCTACGTCTATATCAATTTATCCTTCATCATGCGGTATAATAAAATGAGGCTCGCTGTAGCCATCTCCTTCCTTTTGACTGCCCAGTCCGCACAGGCTGGCCCTATGTGGACTGGCAGGGAAAAAAGAAACCCTGGCGTTTTCCTTGATGTTAGAATGGAAAACTCGCAAGCCCCTACTGCGGCTCACGACGGATATGGGTATGAACCGGACTTGAAAACAGAGCATGAAGAGCCATATCTGACTATATATGCTAGGTCTGACAGCGGCGATCAAACTACGCCGCGACCCATATTCGAGACCCTCAACTCGACTCCCAATCCTAACCCACTACTTTCAAATAGCCCGAGCGATGACAAGAAGAACAATCCCTACTCTGGCCTGCCTGAACCTGTCGAGGTCATCCCGGTTCAGCCAACCAATGATGCTCCTCAGCCAACGAGTGCAGCTGAGCAACCTACTCAAGAAGAGCCTGTGAACAAGCCGACTTTCACCCAAAACCCTTCCGCGCCGATTGTTACAACTTCTATTGTTCCCAAGGATCCTGCTACCGAAGTTCAAGCGCCAACTTCGGCGGCTGATCAGCCTCAGTACCCACCTCCTGAGGATAGTGCAGTACCTACTGAGTCTGGTCCAGCTACAAAGGAGATTTCAAGCCCAGCGGGTGAGGCCCCGACCTACAAGCCCGTAAACGAGGCCACTACTGCTGCCCCCGAGGTTCCCACTACCGAGGTCGCTCAAGAGCCAGAGAACACTGAGACAAGGGTCCTCGATTCGACTGTTGATCTTGGTACACTACAGCCATCAGAGGGAGAGAACACCAAGCCAAGTGCTATCCAAGAGACCGCAGCCCCTGAAGCAACTGTTCCCGCAGACGAGCAGCCTCAGACTACACCCGTTGAGGATGTGACAACCACGTTTGCGTATCAACCAACTCCTAGCGAATACATCACGACGCAGGCCCCTGGCGATACTGCATTTCCTGTTAACCCTAAGCATCCTTCTAACATCTACCCCACCCCTCCTACCACACCAGTAGCAGATGTTCCGGAGACTTCAGCTGCAGAGGCAAATCCTACTGCTATTACTGAGACCGTTTCTGTAGCCCAGCCCAAGGAACCTCAGCTTGAGACTACATCTGACGCTCAAGCCCAACCTGCACCAACTTCAGGGGCCGCTCAGCCTGAGAGTCAAATTCCTGCTTCCGAACCTGTTCAGCCCGGCAACCCTGCTCCTACATCTGAGGACAAGCAGACATACCCTCCTGTGCAGAATCCTGGAAGCCAAAAGCCTGATGCTCCTGCAGAGACCTCTCCTATTGCGACCTCAGCACCTATCAAACCCCAGAATCCTGACGCGACTCCAGGACCGGCTCAGCCTGAGACTCCCGCTACATCTGCAATCGAGCAACCTGAAGCCCCGGCAGACACTTCAGTAGTCCAACAGCCATCTCCTGCTCCCTCAAATGCTATGCCTCAATACCCAGGTCCTGATTCCAACACACAGCCCGCAGCACCCGCCGGACCTTCAACTACCGCTGTAGTTTCGGACCCTTCTTCCCCTGAGACTTCGTCAGTAGAAACTGTTGTTCCCACAAGCTCGCCAGCCAATGGCGTGCCAACAATCAATACCGAAGTTCCTACAGGCACGAGTGCAATTCCCGCTCCAGCTTACGCTAGTAACGTAGTTGATGCTCGAAAGTACAACGAAGATTTCGCGAAGCTCACTCCTGAAACTGCGTGTACCAAGGACCAAGCTGCTTGTATCAACGGACAGATGGCTCTATGCGGTGACGATGGCACTTTCGAGCTTCTTTCTTGTGAAACCCAGGGAGAGAAGTGCTTTGCTCTCCCTTTATACAACGTTGAGGGTGGTATCAAGATAATCTGTGAGGATCCTGCCACTGCGGCTAAGATCCTTGGGGGAACCCCTGGAGGCGGTGATGAGAACACTGCCCCTAGTAACGGAAACCAGGGCAGTCAACCAGTACCTACCTCTGCAGCTCAAGAACAACCTGAAGTTCCTGTTGTTACAATTACCACTATCGTTACTGTCGATGATGGTGCAGGCCCTGAACCTACTAGCGAGCCAGTTGAGGAGCAGCCTAGTCAACCTGCCCAGGAACAGCCAGCCCAGCCAACCAGGCCATCCCAGCCTGTCGGCGAGCAGCCTTCTCAGCCTGACTATCAGCAACCCATAGAGACTCAGCCTATTTCTGAGAAGCCTACCCAGTCTGCTCCTGAACAACCAACTCAACCAGCTCCGGAGCAACCAAGTCAACCTGCGACAGAACAGCCTGCACAGCCTAGTTCTCCGCAACCCTCTCAACCGGAACCTGAACGTGCTTCTCAACCAGCCCAGTCTCAACCTGTTCAAGAATCGCCATCTCAACCAAATGAGGAGAAGCCTCCCCAGACCAACCCGCAAGAGTCTTCCAACCCTCAACCCACCAAGGCTTATGAGGACCTCCCACCCACAACTCCTCCTCCTGCTGAGCCAAGCGCCACCTCAGTCAATCTCCCAGGCGGCACAACCTTGACCAAGTCCATCAAGAAGCCTGACGAAGCCAAGCCCACTACCCCATCAGGTGGCGATGATGGCGACAATGATAATGATGATAAGGACAACGACGGCGACGATAACAGTGATGATGGTGATGACAAGCCTACATCTGTAGAACTCATTCCTATTCCTGACAAGCCAACAAAGGCCCCTGCTCCCGCGGCCACCGAAGCCAACGCCGACAGCCAGGCTGACAAGAAGCCCGATGCTGTTACTCGCACTGGCAGTGATGCGCATGCCACAACCGTCATCGTGGACGGAACTCCTACCGTATCCGTCTACTTCACTGTGACAGTCACAGACAAGGACCAGGCTACTGTCACTGTCACTGAAAAGGAGAAGGAGACCGTTACACTCGTGATTAGCGCCTAAGCTTTTGATTATTTGCTTATAGAGGTTGTCATTTTCGTTGTTTTGAACCATTTTCGGATTAAGTAGAGCGTATTGTGGTAATGAAGTTGATATATATATGGGCACACGGCCGGACAATACCTACCTAGATAGCAAGACCACTCAATTATCTAAGGTTAAGACAGATAGGAAAAAGTCTTCGAAACCATAATACAAAAGCTGTTTCTCATATCAACGATGTTCAAACATATTCATAGTGTCCACATCGTGTGCGCTGGGGTATCATTGCGTACGTATTTGAATGTGATGTGTTAGATAGCTGCCAGTCACAACCAATCCCTATTCGTACTTGTGGTATCATGAATACTAAATAAAAACCTCCGCAAGTCTTTCCTGACTTGAGTGCTCCTGTGTCATCGTCATCTCTCCATTACGAGATGCGAGCTCTATATATGGATATCATTACCCCTGAACCTTCCATGCTTGATCATACGTTCCCCAGCAATATCATATAAACACAAGCAAATTGTGCCCCGAAACTCATAGTGGAATATTAGCAAGCCCCGACATTCTCGCCAAAACCCAGCGACCGTCGAGAAAGCCTTTATCCCAACTCCAACCTTAACATTACCGCGTGTCTCATGCCGTGAGTTTGTCTCTATAAGCCCCTTAAACAAATGACTTTCATCCTTACAACAGATGCTGAACAAGAAATATCCACGACCACTTCTTTCATCTTGTGACGGTAGTACCTTGATTGGTCTACGTTGAAGCTGGCGCTGAGCCATCAACGAAAGGGTCGCCCACCTCGAGTCTCTTAGCTGCAGGTTCGTTACCCTCTTCGTCGACGCCATATTTGTCTTGCCACAGTTTTCGCATGACTTGATAAATGAACAATAACTGAGGTCGGCCTTGAACCATACCCACGCGCTGTTCTCGAAGAAGGTCGACAGTCTCAAATATCAGGTCAGGGCCCTCATTTGGCTCGTCGTAATTCTCAAAAGTACCCAGCTCAAGCTCGCGCATGAGATGCTCAAGAGTGATGAACGTACCAGTTCGACCAACGCCAGCACTGCAGTGAATTATCCGTGGATTAGTGGGTGCACTCAGTTCGCGAGACAGCTGCATGAGGTCAAAGAACCCGTCAAGATCCTCGAGCTCAGGCACTCCGAAGTCAGGCCATCGTCGGTAAAGAAGATGCCACACAACACGCGGCTCTTCTTCATCATTGAGGCGCATGAGCAATTTACGCTTCTCAATGGCGCCTTCGGCCAGCTCCTCGTATGAATCGTATGTGACCTGGGCTTGCCAGTTGTCATTCCATGCATCATGTTCGTTCAAAGTCCAGGTTGGTTGTTCTTCGTCATCAGGAAAGTATTGGTGACATTTGACAACTCCGCCTTCTGCCATGGTTGTAAGCTGCACGATAACAGCTGGTGAAGACATTTGTTCGGCAATCATGCGCCAGACGTAGTCGATCGAGGGAATGGTAGGCCCTTGCATAGCAATATACCGCAACGGCTCCGTATCCGGATCGGAGACCGAAGGAACAGTAATCTCGGAGGCGTTGACATAGTCAAGCTCTTGCTCAGGCACCTGGAGCTTGATTCGGTTGTGATTCCATGGCTTGATGTTGACGTAGCGATCCATCGCGCCCTTTTCCTGGACATCGACTTGCTTGAACGTACCCCATTTGAAATCTTGGTCCGCCTCGTTTTTTGTACCCTCTTGAACTCGTTCGCGCTCGGCCCATTGTAACTCCTGGAATTTGAAGTCGATATCTATCAGAAATTAGTCTTTTGTTAACGGGCCTGTCACTTTTTATCCAATTTCATACTTTGCAATGAAGACTCTAGGAAGGCAGGAATTCGGGGCTGTGCCTCATGATTATTGCCTAGCACATCGTCTTCGGCCGTGACGGGTCGACTCTTGACGCCGTCGTGGCTCACGACGGCCGGCGGAGGAGGGCTGGAAGGCAACTCGGCGGGTGGGCTGTCGCGCGCTCTCTTAGCAGAGCTACGCAACCGGAAATTCTTGAAAGCTGCTCTCTTGGAGAGTTTGGTCTTCTGTAGTTGAGGCTGTTGTCCTTGCTGCAGCTGCAACTGGAGATTTGCGGCCTGCAGTTCGGAGCTGGCAATACTGTCGGCAGTGTCGCTGCTGGAGCGTTCGACGGAGGTTTCGATGGTAGGTTTCTTAGGTTTGCGCCTGAACTTGGGGATCCTGTCCATGGCGTCGGGATACTGGAAAGACTGGCGTGAGGTCCCCAAGGAGAAGCAAAAGCTGCACCAGTAGAAGGGACTTGTCACAAATTTCAGCAGAGGGCTGACCAGCGGCGGATGTCCAAGTATAAGAAGCAGAGACGACGGAGATTTGGGCCCAAGAAGAGGAATAGTGTCGTCGGGTCTTCCTGGCTGGTGGAGGCCAGACAGGGCAGGGGTCGGATCCGTGCGGGCTATGGGGCGCAAGTCAAATGCAGTGCAGTACAGTACAGTACGGTATGTACTAGAGTAGGTTACGAGGAGGCGAAAAGATGACGGGACCAGAAAGGGGAGGAAGTATGTAGACAAAAGGAGAGTAGACAAAAGAAGTAAAAGGAAGGGGAGGAAATAAAGATTTTGACGATGGTGATAAATAAATGAAACTAGGCAAGAATATCTACGGGCTACCTACTAACTAAGAGTGAGTGATGGAGTGGTACCGTTTTAGGCCAGGAACGAGTGACGTGACGTGACGACGTGACCGACCAAGTAATGGATGCGAACGTGAGTCTCAAAAAAAGACGTCACGTCAGTGAAAAAAAGACTGCAAGAGGTGGAACGTGGGGAAAGAAAAGTGTCTGATCGCACCCGCTTATACTTTGTAGTCTGTACTTTCCATTCCTTCAGGGCATGCCTACCTGAACTACGGCAGTTGTAAGGACCTTGTTACAGTGGATGCAGGGCCTGATCTGCAAGTAATCAATCTCATGGTCTTGCCTTTGATGATATTTGACAGATCTCTTCCAAGAACATTCCTTTTTGTTATTAAGACACGTACATAAAGTACCCAATCCCGTGGCTCTGGGCAAATCCAACGTTGCTGATCATGCACTCAATTTATCTTGGATGTCAATCTAGAGTAGATAGTTCCACGGTACCTGGTCTAGTAAATTTCTTTTCCCCCTCTGCCCCTGTTCTGCCCCTGTACGTACAGTACCTTTCACACTGGACTGCTGTAGACTAAAGCGCGGGCAGGATAATTTTAGCAGCGTGGCGGCTGTTGGACGACATGGCCATTGTCTACTTGTTTCTATTTTGGTCCACGGACAACCGATTTTGGTCCGATCAATCAACTCCTTCAGCCGTATCTAAGAAAATGATAACCAACATCTTACTATTTATCCCTTCTATCAGCAAGTTGATTCCTTCAGCGGTACAGTATTATCCACTTGCATTGCGGAGGCCAAATTAAACTCCATTCCCATCCATATTGGTCCAAGTTCCTACTATAATAGGACTTATCCATGCCCCTGTAGAAATGTGACAGGGAGATCGGACGAAGCTAACATATGATAGCCTAATTGAGACATGAGATTCATTTTATTCAGTCTTTTTGCAAGCAGCAGACTATAAGTTCGCAGAAAAAAAGGTTCATAACTGGCAAATTCCGCCCAACGCCGTACCGTGTCCTGGTAGATACAATACATGATTATATATTTCTGGTAATACAGTAGTGGTGTTCTTACAAATTGAGCCCTATGGTTTGTTGTCCTAAACAGCAGAGTAAACGCCAGTCACATACTTGCCACACTCGACCTTTTGCTCCAAAGATACCTTTCGGCCCTTTCCACCATCCAGGCGGACTGTTTTGCGAGGAGTGACGCACAGTCGATGGAAACCCTCTGTGCCTTCCTTACGAGCATCTGCGGGACTGTCCAGAGCCGCGATGTACGCTGGCGCGTTCAAATTGGTTCTCTTACCAGTGCCAAGCTGATAATGCTCATTGCCACCCCAGAATACAACATCGGCACCCCAGTTGGTCTCGTTCTCTGTACCTTGGCTCGATACCGACAACTCAGTCACGTTGTCCATGATAGCCGAGCAATGGGTAGCGCCAACTGACAGGGACTTGAGCCTGATAGGACACATCGTGTTGGTCTTCTCGTCAAACTCGAAAAGAGACGAGAGACCCTTCACCTTGGTCGGCTTAGCAGATACATGCGACCACCGACCGGTACCCAATGTCCCGTAAACTCCTTGGCCACAAGCCCACAAGTCGGTGGTCACAGGCGGGAGCCTTCGTGCTGGGGCAAGAGCCTTTTTGCTGCCAGGAATTGTAGAAGTCTTTGCGTCCACAGTGAAGAAAGTGTTGTTTCCGCCTGCTGCTATAGATGTAACCGTTGGTATGAGTCCGGTGCTGGCATATGACATATTTGTAGGAAGCATGACTGGGGTTTCTGAAACTGAGAGACCGTAGTCGGTATCAATTCCCAATTGTCCAAAAGAGTTGTCACCGAATCCAAAAATGCGTCCAGTCTTGTCGAGAACAGCAGAGTGGTAATCGCCAGCAGCAATTTGCGATACCTCAAATCCTTTCAAAGTAGTAACTTCGTGAGGCTGGTCGTAAGGACCCTTAGGCCTGTTGTGCCAGGTCAAGCCGGCAACACCCAGCTGTCCCTTGGAAGGAAACTCGAGAGCACTAGCCGCAGCAGAGAAAACACGCCCCTTTGAGGTAAGCATTAGACAGTGTTCCTGTCCAGTGCTGATGTCCTTCACGCTTTCGCCATATGCGAGAGTGGATGGTGTCAAGTTGCGGAAATGGATGTTCTCCCGCGCGCCACCAGATCCCCAGATAGACCAGGAAGATTTCTGCTGTTCCTCCTTCAAGCCACCTTCCTGGTCATTGCGAGACGCTGGAATGGAATAGACATCACCCTTTCGCGATAGAGCGATGATTCGGTCAAGGGAAACATCAATCTTGACAATGTCCTTGCCTGTAAGTGTGGGAACTGGGGAAGGGTCCTTCTGGTTGTAGCCAAGACCCCATTGAACCAAATCACCCTTCTCAGTAACGGCTGCACCAAAGATGGACGTCAATTTGAGGTCTCGAAGGACCTGGTCGTTGAAGTAGGATATCCTTCGAGGTGCTTTGACATATTTTTCACTAGATTTCGGATCGATGACCTTGCCAACATTGGAGCCCCATGCATAGACTCCGGGGTGCTCCCAACTATGCTTGACTTGAGCATGTTGTGAGCTGATAAGATCCCGATTCTCTTCCTTGGATTTGACCTTCTTACGAGGCTTCTCAAACTCGATCTCGGCCTTGACTGGAGCTTGATCCTTCTCATCTTCAGCAGCCGAGGTGGATGCTCCAGTCAATTTAGGATAAAGGTAAACTCCAGCAGCAGCCAAGCCAAAAACAGCTGTAAGACTGATGAGTTTGCCCGCGCGGTTGGAGGGAGGCTCAGAATATTCGCTGCCATAGTCGTGGGCGTAACGAACCCATTGACGCTGGGAAGTGGTGATAGGCTGGCGGACTTGGGAGCGAATAGCAGCCCGCCTGAGAGCAGCTCGAGAAACGTTCATGATGGGCACAGACACTTGAAAATTCACAATCTGAGTCAATGCAACTGATGAAATCTTCCGTTGAAGAGATCGAGTTGCATCAAAAAGATAAATCCAATGTTGCCTCCCAATGATCGAGAAAAGGTTGTGAGGTCATAGAGCTTGAGCTCCCGCAGTAAAGATAAACTAAACTAATGGTAATGGTCAGCAAAATTCTTTGGACTGTGGCAGGCGTAGCCACAGGGTCCTCCTGTACGGTCACAGCCACAGATGGATCTTTGGAAGCAAGCGCCACAGACTGCAGGCACTGACACTCTCAGCTGTTAGCGTAGCGCACGGATACCATCCCCACACTTTGCCGTCCAATCCATCGGCGGTTCGGAGCTGACGCCTCCGACTTTAACATTCAACGCTGCGTGGCTTCTAACTAGAACAGCTCCAGCTCCAGCGAACTCCTTCAATTTGAGCTCCCTTGAGCTTAACCGGCACCATGTATGAGGATTCGTGGTATACGATGATGCCCGATCTGGGTATCAGCAAAAAGAGCCACTCCAGTAGCCACAGCCAGAGTCATGGACATCGTCGCAAGGAGTCCTTATTACAACAGCCCAACGTATGTCCCCCACGAATATACACCCCACCACAAGTTGGGTGAAGCTCACCATTTTTGGTACCAGGAAACCGGTCAAATACAAGAAACCCCTGCGCCTATGCCCAATGTCTACGAAGAAATCGAAGATACCGATACCCCACCAGAACCGACCGTTCTTCGTCGAGCCAACTCATACTCAGACTTCTATCGTGTAGTCAAGGAGCAGCTGTCCAAGGATACAAAACCACGACCCAAGAAGACCGATAAGAAGAGTAGGGCATGGGAAGCTTTGTTCCTTCCCGAGTCCAGTAACGATGTCGATATACATGAACCCAACACCTTCGAAACATTTGACGACCAATTACTAGATGCCAGCCAACAAGAATATCTGTATGCAGCCCTGCACTGTTCTACTTCTCTGCCTGGGCTATTCTGACTCACTGTAGACTATATCGCGACCAACTCACCTTGACGGAGCGCCATTTAGATGGACTGATCGACGGTGCGAATGCGACACTCAAACTTCTCACCACCTTGTCTAACTCGTTCGGTTCTGTTGAGGCGCAAACATCAACTTTCCAGTCACAATGCGAGGAGCTTTTGACAGAACAAAGAAGGCTGGAAGAGTTGGCTAATGAAGTCGGAACCGATCTTCATTACTATGCTTACCTCGATAATGCGACAAGACGGCTCAATGCGCCTGGGGCTAGTAGATTGGTTGACGATGCATCATTTGGAGAGATGGTCGAGAACATTGACTCCTGCATTGTGTTTATGGAGGAACATGTAAGGATGGAGCATCATTTCAAGATTACAACGCTTACACGCTTAGGCCTCATACCGCGATCGCGATACCTACCTTGCCCGATACACTGCTCTTCTCACAAAGGCTCTGCACCTTCTCGAGCACGGTTACAAGACCACATTGGACAAGGTATCTCCTGAAATTGGACGACAAATAATTGCTACCAAGTCCGAGTCTGCTCGTCATGCGCTTGCGTATGGTCGCTTTCAGGAAATGATGTTAGATTCATACGGCTTAATACCCAATGTCCACCAAGTTGTGCGCCGAGCATACGATTCATATGGCCAGCGAAACGAGTCTTGTACACATTTCGAGACGTATGCGAACACGGCCAACAACATCATTCACAACCATCTGACAACAAGAGATCGCGACCTCAAGGCATTGACACAATCTGACATTACGGAATTCAACAAAGAGGTCAAGGACCTGTCCGCGGAAACAGCTTCACGCAACTTTATCAAACAATGTTTCGAGCGCATGTACAATGAAGAGAACCTCTTTATGAAACTGTTTGAAGTCGAGCCTGTATGGACACAAGCAGCAGATTCTGTTTTCCAGGCCATCAAGCCCATCAACACCACGATTGTCCACCCCGGCAACCTGACACCATTAGTGACCAATCTCCAAACAGTTCTTCAGGCGGCACCGTTGGAAACGACCTGTAACGTTGTGGGCTTACTTGCGAACGAATACTTTGGTGCTGATCTGGATGACATGGAGTCACCATACTTCATCAAGTGCAAGCAATACACTTCGCAACTCCTCGCACATCACTTGTGGCCATTGACGGATACCGTGTTCGAAGCAGAAGTCATGAAAACGATTGCGAAGGCTCCTCTTCAAGACGCTTCCTTGAAGATCGGCCCTGTAGTGGGAGGGGTGGCATCATCGAATGCTCATCCTCTGGTGAAGCAAGCCATCAAACTCTTGAGCATGTATGAGAATTGCATGCCAAAAGAGAGATCAGTGAGTACTCTTCTTGGAGATTTATTATCATTTGACTTATTGTTTCACAGTCCAAAAATAGCTCGGTTGTCTTCAACATTGTGCGAGAGACTATTCAGGTACTGCAACGTGCAGAATCTAGGATACAGTCGTTGAAGGCTGGTACAGACCCTGACTTATTCATGGTCAAAAACTTGCTCATCATCAAGAATGAGCTGGTGTCACTGGAGATTGGCGACATCAGAAACCACGCCGCCTCAATGCAACACTTTGTTCATATTTGGGACACGCTAAGTCCTCAGAACTGGGTCGGATTCTTCTCGAACATCATTGGAGGTGGTCTCTGGTCGCGAGGCACGCCGTCGGTTACAGCTAAGACGCTGACAGTTGAGGATATGAATGAGCAGCTGGATGAGTTGCTACGTCAATCCATTTACAATTTCACACATCGCTGGGGTGCTCTCATGAACGATTCGCAGAACCGGAAGCCTGGCGTCAAGCCGATTGCGAAGGTAGAGGCAGAGCTGGAGAGTCTGCTCATGACTGCGTTCAGCAATCAACCCGAAGTGGTCGCGAAGCTCAAGGAGGCTATTGAACAGCACGCGCAGGCGCAGAATGATGCAAAAGATGAGGAGCAGGGAGTGAGACGGTACTAAAGAGGAGGAAAGTGGTTCATGAGTATAGAAGCGATTGTTGCCTATGACACGAATCTAGATCAATGATTTTGAGAATAATGAATGATTTGACTGAGTTTGATGTATATATCGGCTTGTTACGGTTCTAGAACGCAGATCCCGAATTCGTTACTCAATAACCCGAGGCATGTATGTGGCCCTCCAATTGAGCAGATCTTCCCACGATGGAACCAGGAACAGTAGATTAATTGTTAGTGGAATACAAGTTCGAACGGTGACCGGAGAAGAGGCCGATAAGAGATTTCTCTAGTGCAGCACCAAAAAAGCGAGATCCCCGCGTTTCTGAGCCAATTCATTACGGGGGCAGGGTCCGAATGGCGCTGGTATCGCTTTATCTCACCATAATGGAACCCCGACAGTCCGGGCTCCGTTACCGGCTTGATAATGCCAGCACGTCATTTGCCGAGCGCTCTCCGTGACAATTCGACCCCGGATTGCGATAGATAGGTAGACTGGGCCACTCTTTCCTAGCTTATCTCTTGCCCGGGTTGACTTTCTCTTTTTCTTACTTACCTCTATTCTACTCTCTTATCTCTCACAAATTGTCTTTTGGGTTCCTCTCCTCCTCTCCTCTCTTCTCTTCTTCCCCTTTGCGATCGAAAGGGTGATACCATCGTCAAAGAAAGGACAAAGACAAGGACAACCCCCACCAGATAAGAGATGGACGCTCTTGAGTTGGAGGCGGCTAAGCAGAGCCCTGCGCTCCAGACAGCAAAGGATTTGTTCGCTGGCGCAGTTGGAGGAGTCGCACAGGTCTTGATCGGTATGTTAATTATCATACCCGTTCCATGAATATTGAGGCGACTGTACCGCGCGCAGAGGAGTATTCTGTGAGATTGCGGGGCGACAAGCATGAGTGAGAGCCGCTCTCACTTTAAAGTCTTCGCGGGCTTACTTGTGTAACAACTCGGGTTTCAATCAATTGCTAACAAGATTTCTTCTAGGCCAACCTTTTGACATTGTCAAGGTCCGACTGCAAACAACAACCCAGTACTCCTCCGCCATCAACGCCGCCACTACCATCTACAAGAACGAGGGCGCGCTCGCATTCTACAAGGGAACACTCACACCACTCATTGGTATCGGTGCCTGTGTTTCCGTTCAGTTCGGAGCTTTCAACGCCGCGAAGCGCTGGTTCCAGGACCGCAACAAGGGTGCTGAGCTTTCATATCCCCAGTACGGCGCTGCGGGTGCTTTCGCCGGTATCTCTAACTCGGTCCTATCCGGCCCCATTGAGCACATTCGTATCCGTCTCCAGAGCCAGCCTCACGGTGCTGGTCGCTTGTATAATGGCCCTGGCGACTGCGTACGCAAACTCGGAGCACACAATGGTGTTCTTAGTGGCATCTACCGCGGCCAGTGCGTTACTATCTGGCGAGAGGCATTCGCTTATGGCTCCTGGTTTACTGCTTTTGAATGGATGATGAACTCCGACGCTGCCCGCAACAATGTCGACCGCAAGGATATCCCCGCTTGGAAGATTGCTGTCTATGGTGGTATTGCTGGTGAGGTCCTCTGGCTCTCCAGTTACCCCTTCGATGTGATCAAGAGCAAGATGCAGACCGACGGCTACGGTGCCAACCAAAAGTACAGCACTATGAGAGATTGCTTTGCCAAGACATGGCGTGCTGAGGGTGCGGGTGGTTTCGTCAAGGGTATTGGTCCTACTCTTGCGCGAGCCATGCCTGTCAGCGCCGGTACATTTATTGTTGTTGAGATGACCATGCGCGCTCTTAACAGCTAAGAGAGGCAAACATCACTTAAAAGAAAAGAACTTGCTATTTGGATGCATCAAAAACGAAAAGGAATACAGTGTAGAACAAAAGGGAAACCATAGAGGGAGGGTTACGGCGAAGTTCAACACGGGATAGCACAGATGATAGATCTGAGAGTCAGATGTATGGTAATATACCCAATTTAATCTATTCTTTACCACCCCACGTTTTCGTTGTTCTCTACACGGCGTTGCAGAATATTCCTAGCGCTCTGTGGTGATAATTCCTCAAGATGCAGTTCTTCAAGAACTTTGCGTGCCTCCTCGTTATCCGTAAATACACGGTCACTTGCCTCCTTGAGTGTCAACCCGCCCGCCTCGCCGGCTTCGACTGGGAGACTCAACAGCTGCATGCCCTCGGTCAAGCTATCGAGGATAGAAGAACCGTTGGGGATATAGCGTTCCACAACGGCAACTAAAGCGACGCCATCGCGGCGGAATTGTGTTGCGCCGTAGGTGGTGAAAGATTGGCGCATGAGAACTGTTGACCACAAGTGATCTTGAAGCTTGCTGAGAGCTTCACGCCAGACACGGCGGAAAACAGCAGTGGAGAGCGCTTTGGTGAGGAAATCGAAGTTGCGTTGGAGGATACGAAGGGGCTCATCCAGTTCTGGAGTAATGGCAAGCTCATCTATCTTGATGTTAGGTAAGGTTCGATGGTAGCAAAATCAATAGTAGACTTACCAAGAATGGCTGTCTCTCCAACAGTCGTCCATTGAACGCGGGTCGTGTAAGCACGGAAGGCCTTGTTGTGAGACTCGACAAGAGCACCGACGAGCAATTCCTGGGCAGCTTTGCGTCGCATACTATAGGCAGTAGCAGTCTCGTCGAAGAGAGCTCCGTCCTCATGCTTCTCTCCTACTGCAGCAGAAGTACGATCCTTGACATCATCATAGCTCATGGTGCTGGTTATGTTATTGCCTTGGCTGGCTCTGTGCAAGGCGCGAGTTTGTAGTTCATCCCACAAGGAAACGAAGAACTAGACATGTCAGAACAGAACGTTAAATGTGGATTGCGTAGCATACCTCTTCATTACTCCAGTCTTTCAGGGTATTGACAATGTGGTCCGCGCTGCCGATAACCTTGCATAGCACTTCAAAACCGCCTGTGCCTTCTAAGATGGCAAGATCCTCCTTGTTCGCAGCCAGGGTGCGGCCAAAGGTGGTAGACATACTTTGGTAAGCCTGGAGCGAGTCTCGGAGACGATCATGATAACCATCTAGGATTTCGAGCTGGATGCCGATCAAGAATCGTATCTTATGCTTGAAAGTGCGAACTCTCTCGTACTGACTTGTCACCGACCGCAGAAGATCAGTGACTCGTACAGCAGCATACGTTGGCTTCATCTTGCCCTGCAACGCATAATCGTAATCTATGTTACGAGCGTCTTGTGAATCTATAATGGTATTGTATCTTTCGAGAGCAAAGTCTTTCTCGGCCTTGAACCACGTGTCGAAGTGATCGTCGAGGATATATGCGGTCAATCCAGACCATCCATTCTCGACGTCGCCGCCGTCGTAGCTGAACTTGTAACGAAGATTCTCGTCAAACGCCATGAGCTGCGACATGAAACTGCTTAAGAAAGACGGGCTCTTGATAGCCTCTAGTGCGACCTGAGAAGTCTTCTCTTTCAACACTGGCAATAGAGCAGTAATAAATGCAGAAACGGGATCGATGTAAGCCAGATTGGTTGCCACGGCGGTATCCTGGAACTTCTCCGCGAGGAGATAGCCAAGGTTGTCTCGGAAGAAGTCCTCCCATTTCTCAACAAGTGCGATGAACCACGGAAGGCAATGTGTTCCAAATGCTTGCGGGCCGCTCGTTGGCTTGTCACTAAGGAAGTGGAAACGGAACTCGGAAACAAAGATCGAAGCCATGGTCTCGAATGGCAACAGTGTCACAAGCTTATCCGTGTGCGCTATCTCTGGCTTTTGCAGATCGATGAGCTTTTCGATGCAATTGATCCATTCTTCGTCCATCTGCAGATCCGTTTCAACCCGCGGCCATTTTCTCTTCTTCAAGACTTCCTCGAGTTCCCCAGACATGGTGGACTTAATGTCATCCCAGAGCGAGCCGGTCACATTCTCGGCGTAGGCGACAAGATGCAAACCCTCTTGGCCTGGTAGGTCCTTCAACTTGAGCACATGTTGCTTCAGCTTGATGTAAGGTTCCAATGCGCCCTTGGGATCTTGCGGCAGAAATGACTTTGCTTCTGCTCGCAGCTTCTCAGTATCTTGCAACAGGAGAAGATAATTTTGGGCCCGCTCGACAGCCTTGATCTTGTTCATAGGCGACTTGAGGCGCTCGATGGCCTGATCGGGTGCATCGGAGGCAGCATAGATCTGGGCACGGAGATCAATGCTCTCCTGAAGCTTTTGGAACTCCTGTATACGAGCGGTGAGCGAGCCTTGGCGGTCGTCGGCTGTGCGCCGGGTCTCCTCGAGCTCTTTAACAGCTGTGTCTAGCTGCGATTGCAGCTGATTGCGTTGAAGCTCGACATTCTCAAGAAGTGTGTCCAGTTCTTCGATATCATCAAAAGACTGGAGTTTGTCATCCAGGAAATCCTCAACTCGGATATCAAGCGAGGTTCCTTGAGGGTACATGGCTGCAGTAGCCATATCGAATATAGTGGTTTCCAGTGATGGTTGTCATGAATCCCATAGCGCAACGTAGCTACTCTTTGAATGACGTGGGGAGCGAGCCCCACTATACTCGGTAACTACATAATTCCGTCTAAGTGCGATTGCTTCTGGAAGCTCACATTGGCCTTCAACAACGCGCAAGAAAAGTAGATGGGATTTGATTAAGCGAGTAAAAAAAACCATTTGAAACATCTAGCTCTAGCTATCGCTTGCTGAGGGGAAAGTGTATACGCGTTAAGGGGAAGGATTCGCGATTTTGAGGTGGCTGAACGTCAGGGATTTTAATTAGTCGGGTGGCTGGGCTTCTCATCAAGGGTTGTCATGATGAATCCAACGGCTTTACCGGGAGCTTAAACTCGCCATTATGATGAAAAGTACAGGTCTTATTAAAGCAAAGTTACCTTTCCGATGATCTTGTACCCTGAGGAGAGAGGGCGTCGTCAGCCATAGAATCATCGATGTGTATCCGTAGGTAGTTCGTGTTGACTTTTACGAGCTGACAACTCAGCAACGCAATTGTCGACTAGAGGGAAGTGCTTTTGGAACTGCTAATACCCACATGATGTTAAATAGGCAGAGTACATAGAAGATAGGATATCCTAGCTTGGATTCTCAGACAATTGACGAGTCGGACAGATAACGATACAGAGTACAGATGACTTGTGCAGCACGAATTACCTACAGTACCTACGGATACCCAAATCAATTTGGATCAATTGAGAGTTTAGGACAAATGGCATATTCCTTACACCGCGTGAGAGTCTCGTCTGTTCCGAAAGAGTGGATGTTATGAGTTGTCTGAGTCGGAAAGGGAGACGGAGTGGGCTCGACTCCATTGCCCAAGAGTCGGGGAGTTTTAAGTCGAGCCACGCTTCCTTGGGGAAATGGGGCAAACAAGAAGCTGGACAGGGAATAGGATTACCGAGGACGCTGGGTATCACCGCGATCTCAACCATCGGTGTCTGAGCTCTATAAACACAGAACAGGGCAACCAATGGTTCCTGTCAATCTGAACAGTTCAGAAACAGGCACGAGGGCCTATATAACAGTTCGTTATACGTATCCAAGATAAAGTGCAGACGAGCTCAAGCAAGGACATGTTCGAAACAACGCCAAATTGTCATGACAACTGCATTAAGCTGAGGGAGGTCCCGCTATAGCTTCTGTCCTTGGCAGACCTGGGCACTGACGAGCTGACAGGGTCATGACCAAATCAAGGTCTCTGTTGGCCATGGAAAATCGGGTTTGGATGTACGGCGAAGCGCTACGTAAGATCGAAGATCCTAGGATCCTAGGGTCCAGGGATCAAGCCCCCAAGGCCCTGTCTTGAACCAGGAAGAGGATGAAGCTTGCGCTGCTGCAGGTCCAGATAGGCTTTACCTCTAATGGTCTAGCGTCGGGCTGAGCTTACCTTGTCTCCTTCTCTTTACAGCGACGGTTAGCGGTTGCCCGGTGCTGAAAAGGCCAAGAAAAGCCTTGGAGCTCTTACAGCGGCAACAGAGGCTCCACATCTAAAACGTCACCGTCACCCTGCCAACGGCAAGTAAATAGGTGGTTGGGCACTACACCTCTCCATCACCCACCAAAAAGTCCAGAGGTTGGTTCATGTCCCAAGTCTCCCCAGCCATCCAATATTCGCCCAATTCTCTGGTATACGAAACTGCGCTACTAACTGACCTGACTTGACTTGACTTGTCTTGACTGACTGACCGCTCCTCTCCTTTCCCTCTCCTTTTCCCCCAAGGAGTCTCTTCTTCTAACAAAACTTCACCCTCGTTAACAGCAAGTGAAGTGTGAACTGATCTTCGCCAATCTCATCTTAACTCACTTTGACTTTGACTTAATCTCCTTTACAAGATCTCACTATCGCAGGGTCCCGACTTTCGCTCGTTGATCTCGACCGTCTTCTTTAACCCGCGCACATTCCAGCATCGACTGTCTACCGAGA
The DNA here is from genome assembly GCA_004367485.1 of Fusarium citri. Classification (NCBI taxonomy): domain Eukaryota; kingdom Fungi; phylum Ascomycota; class Sordariomycetes; order Hypocreales; family Nectriaceae; genus Fusarium; species Fusarium citri. Next base: position 38,066 of record QHHH01000110.1, read on the forward strand.
CATCGTCCGCATTCCATCGCTCATCGAGTTGACAAGGGCCCGCCGCTCCCGAGACAAATTGACTGGTCCAGAGAAGGACGCTCATCAGTTCGACAAGTTCAACAGCTTGAGGATAGAATCTGAATAGTTACGCGACCAAGCGGTAACAGAAAGAGCAAGGAAATCAAACGATAGCAGTCTTCCGCAACTGGCTCGTCGCTCCCTGACTGGGAGACGAGTACAGACAACTCAGTTGAATCTGTCACGACTCCAATCGACAACACTTTGAAGGAGGACAGTAACAACAACATCCACAATGGCTTCCAAGACGGGTACGAGCAGCAGCTCGTCCTCACGGAGGCAAAAGGTCCAGGTCGGATGGTATCGTGAGTGCTTCTTCTCTGTCTGGGACATCTTGCTAGATGTCTCACTCTATTGCCATGAACTATGCGGCTAACACAATCTCAGGCTTTGTACCATTCCTCGGTTACCACCACGTGTTGATGATTCTCATCGCTATTGCCATAATTCTACTATGTGAGTGTTTCGCAGTCTTAAATTCAAGTATGAGGCATATACTGACCGATATCAGCTCTCCTACTTGCCGGCTGTTCATCCTCTTCACCACTCATTCCTGATATCTTCTTGCTCTCAATCTACTACAAGAGCTACGATGCAGTGCCTGATACAGCCCAGGTTGACTACAACCTTCATTCAGCCATCGAAAACATCGCCGGCGACGCTTCATTGCAAGCTCGCGTTGGTTACTTCGGTATTTGCATCAACCCCGACGGCGGCTCCTGGCTTTGCAGTAACAATGCAACTGCCTTGGCCAAAGAAGTTGATGTCGACCAAGATCCTCTCAACCTGATCTGGCTTGCTGCTCAGTTCAAGGATATGATTGTTTTCCCCTACCTCATCATCATTGCCATCATCTTCGCCTTCGTCTGTCTTTTGCTTCTCGCTACCTTCCCCGGTTGGCACGAGGAGACTGACTCTGAGGGTTCCGACCGCGAAGTCAAGCCTTTCCCGTCCCGTCCCGTCTCTCAGATCGCCCTGGCTCTGATCTTTATTTCGGCCATTTTCGTCCTCGTCTCCGTACTATGGCAACACACAGCGTCCGTGGCCGCCTCGGTTATAGCCCAGGATTTCGGCAACGGAGCGGTCAGGAGTGGTGTGGGTACCAGCGCCATGGTTTTGGGTTGGTTCTCATTCGCATTACTGATCGTTGTCACAATCGGTCTGCTCATCATGATCCTCAGTATAAGCGTGCTCAGTTCGATGGTATAGGAGACCTCGAATTCACCTGAGTCTTCGCGGACTATTGAGGACTGAGTAATCGATTGAATAAATGTACATATGTCGACTAGATTTCTCGACAAGGAGACGGTAAGATCAAAGAGGTAAAGGGCATCAGCATCGGAGTTCCGGGAATGGTTTTTGTATTTCAAAACACTGAGCGATCGGTTATAATTTCGGTCATTCTATTCGAAAAAAGGGACGGCACATACACGACACCTCCCGTAACGATTTATTTAACTTACGACACTTCTTTTATGACCTCACCGAACCTCAGATGATCGATACGATGGTCTTTGAAAACAGAGGCTTTACGACTGAGACTTGGTTATGGTCTGCATGAAGTGAGGCGAGGAAGGCACATCTTTTTTGCATATAGACTGCGGTTTGACCTGACCACACATACAACCGATCTCTCAAGATGAGAGATGAAGGAGTACGCACACACGCGCCACAAGAGACGATTTTGAAGACCACGACACAAGGATGTGGTACGAGATATGGGATATTATGTCTTGACGCGCAAGGAGGAACAGGAATTGTTTATGGAAATGTATTATCAAGACAACTTATTGTCATGCTTTCGAAATTGAGGATTTTATCTGATTTGACTTTTATCTGCGTCCGTTCTATTTTGTTTTTTGTTTTTCTCTTCGTAATCAAGGATATTGAATGAGATGATTCGGGCATCTTCAAGGGTGACATAGGATCGAAGACTTAATCGAACAAAAAAGCACATTAGTTAGTACTGAATTAAAGCTTCTCATCTACTGAGAATCGCCAAATACATTTCGAATAGGTTTCAAACTCTCGTCATTCCTGATCTGTGACCATTGCATATACAACTAAAGGCAGTTCGAGCTTGCTGTTATACTAACGAACTTTACAAGATAGGTGAAATCATTATTCATAGCATCATAGCCATAGTTGACAGTTCCGTCATTCATATCTCACTACTTCGGCCCGGCAGCAGCCTACACATCATTCAACCTTGTTATCTTCACGTGTCTGCTCTCAACATCCAGCTACCATGTTGAGTTCTGACTTTGCATCATAGAAGTTCCAGTCTCTGCTGATCATGTATATCCTTCAGGAGGTCGACTAGACCTAATGCGCATGGCTTGACGACGCAGGCTAGGCTTGGAGGTCGGCTTCTCTTCCGCTGAAAGTTCTACGGGCGCTGTGTTCACCTGTACAACCAACTTCTGACCACCCGAGCTATTGTTATGGCTCAGGGCACCGGACAAGGGAACCCTTTGGTACGGAGAAGTATCCAGTTCAGCAATAGGCTGTGCGAGTAAGGGGTTGCTGTCTGTATAGTCTGGTGAGGCCATAGCGATAGTCGTCGAAGACGAGTTTCTCCACACAAGTTGGCCTGGATAGTTGCTTGGATAGCTCTGACGGTGCTGATTTGGTGTTTGTGTGGCTGATGACAGTATAGAGAGGGAGGAATGGCTATGGTGAAGAGACCTTGTAGTGTTGGATAGAGATGATGGCGTATATGCGTTGCGACTACCTTGGCTCAAGTCCGAGACGCTATCTTGTGGATTGTATGGGAGATGTTGGTTGGATTCAGTGTAAAGAGACGGATAGCTCGGAGGGCCGTAAGTCAGCGACTGGGCTGGACTCTGCTGCATGCCACCCCTTTGAGAAATAGGCGATGGTGTTGAGCAATTCTGAAAATCAAGAGGGTCTCCAAGAAGCAAAGCAAGCCCTGTTAAGTCTTTACTGTCGCACTTGGAAGTCGTAGTAAGTGATCGTGATGGAGCAGCGCTGGCCATGTCGACTGGGAGAACTTCTGGTAATGAGTCGTGGGCATGTTCCATGTGGAATGTCTGAGAACTTGACTTTCGATGTAGAGATGTGGGGAGTTGGAGTGAGGAGATGTTAGAGTGGTTCATCGGCTCTGTGTTTGCGTTGAAGACTATAATGGGTGGTGATGAAAGGATGGTCTGAGTGACTGGTGGCTGTTTCTCTGTAGGGACTATCATGACCTTGAGTTAGAATACTGAAGTAACAGCTTCCTACGAGCCAAGGACTTGACTTACCCCTCATATCACCCAGAAGATCTCCTAGAAGAGCAACGTTATCAAATACTGCAGCCTCCTTCACGATGCCCTTCTTCTCCTCTCGCTTCTCCGGCTCAGAAACAGGCGCCATGAGAGCAATCTGCCTCAAGAAGCTCAACTCAGCCAGCACAGCAGCATGATGCCGACTGACAATAGGCTCCTGACTCTTGAACTCGGAAGACTCAACCAGTACCCAGGCCATACGCTTAGAGAAGGTTGTCCTAGTGCCTCTATCATTCTCAGGACGGCATCTCTCAACAATCTCGCAGACTTCCTGGAGTCCCTTCTGGGCGGATTCTATGATAGTGTGTACGCGTTGAAGGACCTTTGGGCGACGCTGCAGAAGAGGTAGACAGTCGTTCCTAAGCTCTATGAGATGCTGGAGATCAGAGTCGCATGTTCGAACGAGCTCGAGACTGCGTCGGATGTCGTTGGGGACTTGGTCATGGTCCAGGATCCATGTTAGGAAGTGGTAACTTGCTTTGAGAGGGTTCGGCATTTTGGAACAAGGAACTGATTCTCTGCTCTAGCAATTAGTGTTTTCATAAGATCAGAGTTCCTCTATATTGACAAGGCTAGAGGCATATGTGGATGATATTCCACTGTTGTCCTTCAGCAAGCTTCGAGTTGCAGAACGCTGACGACAACCCTCATCCTCACTCTTCCCCGCTCGAAGCAAGACCAGGGAAATCTGAATCAGGCTGTGGCTGTAGTTCTATTTTCAAGCTGCACATTATACATCCACTTCAATTATAGACCTGAATCCGTGCTTAGAGCTGAGTCCTGAGGCGACACCAACCCCGTGTGCCAACCCCGTGTGGCTTGCATATAAGAATCAGGCTCTGAGAAAAAGACCTGGCTATCACACTATCAACCACTCAGCGCTAAGTAACTCAGACATTGAAAAAGCCATATACATGCAGGAAGCTCATAATTCCACTCGGTCTGCAGGTATGGCCTCATTTACATCTGATACTGTTGGTGGTTACTGCAACATGTTTGCATGTCTAGTGTGCTAGGATAATGGTACAGACCGTCGAGCAGCAGGTCATTCAATTAAGTCACAGAAGCTCAAGAAAGCTATTCAGAGTTACAGACTGCCAGTCATGGAGTGAGAGAGACTCTTGCATGAATGTGATTTTGGTGTGTCTTTGTTTAAGAGACAAGGCTCTGCACTGTTTGCACTGTTGCGTACCAGCCATATGTATATAAACAAGCTAATAACTAGACAGAGCGATATGAAATCCAACAAGCCTATCCACTAGCACTCAGCTATGTATACCAACAGAGACAACCTTCCTTGGCAGCCGAGTTACAATATGCAGAGAGTGTGTCACCCCCCCTTAGAGGGGCGTTGTCTCCGGAGCAGCAACCTCCTTTGCCGATCTATATCTAGTACCATCATTATGGCTAAGCCTCTCCAACCCAGGACACACTACAATCCTGTGGGCTCTATCCATATTGGTGGGCTTGCTGCTAAAAACAAACCCCCAGTCGCCCGGCTGCGATAGAAGCACATAGCCCAATCTGGTACACTCGAGGATCACGGCCTGCAGGTGGCTCGTCTGGTCCTGTCGACTTGCAGAGTCTTGTGCAACGAATATCTGCAAGAATGTGTTGAGTTTGTTTGCCAGTGAGAATGCCTTGGAAGGAGCCTCATCTGCCGAGACTGGGAGTGGTGTCCTTTCCGTAGGATTGGGATGAAGGAGCAGAGCAGATAGGCTGCGCCACCTCGAGCGTGCAAGAGTAATTGCTGTGCAACATTTTAGCGGCTCTTCTCGTGAGACTCTGGGCACAGAAGTGAGGGTTGTCTTACCTGGGCTGTCCGTACTCTCCGGGTGATTTTCCCGTGCCATTGCCGCTACTGGTAGTGGAAGCATGGACAAGTTGCCTCCGGAGTTGAAATCCAGGCCCCCAAAGATGACATGGGAGAGAACATGTCGAAGGCCAACTTGGGAGGTCTTGGAGGCGAGGCATATAGCGGCAACTGCTTCTGGTTGTATTCCTGACAATCCAGGAGAGTAGCCAATATTGACGAGACTCTGAGCTACTTCAGCCGAAGTTGCTTGCACTTGAGGTCCATGGTAGTATGTCTCGACATGTTGGTAGATGAGTTCCGACAATGAACTCAACTCTGCTTGAATCTCCTTATCAGGCGTTGCATCGAGTAGGAACTGGCTAAGTTCAGCATCCTGTCCTGACGGTGTTACGCTGACTTGGGGTCCATGTTTTGGCTCAGCATAGTGCGGCTCGACTGCAATAAAGTCTGGTGAATTAGAACCGTTTCGTCGGCGGCGTCGAAATAGAATGAAGGCTACTACAAGTCCTAGAGAAAGACCTGCGATAAGACAACCTATGGCAACTCCAGCAACGGCGCCGCCTTGTATTCCCCTTTCAGGTGAAGATGGCTCTGTGACATCTGCTGAAGGTTCTAGTGGGCTCGAAGGGCTTGAATCCGTCTCTGTCGATGTAATCTGAGTCGCACTACTACCAACAGTTGTTGATGAGGGATAAACTGTTGCAGTAGGATCGCCTGCGGTTGTAGAGGACGTGACCGAGGCACTTGATAGTGAGGGTTCTTGGGCGCTACTGTCTGCATTTGCACTGGAGGCATACACAGGCCAAACTTTTCCGTTCCAATCAGACCCTACCGTTGAAGTAGCAATACCTTTTCCATCGGAGATGACAACTGTGTACGTCTGGCCGTTCCAAACTGTTGAAGAGGTGGCATAATATGTTGCAGGCATTGTCAAGATTGACGGAAGGGTAAAATACCGACACAGCCAAAACAAAAAGATAGTGTAAAATGTAAAGAGTTCAAAAGAGAAATATTCTTTTTCAAGCCTTGGCTTCTCGCTATAATAAGAAGAAAGAGGATATTGAAGAAACAAGAAAGGCATAGCACTAGGCTCGCATTTTAAATCCAACATTTTCTTACCATCCAGCCTACCTTGTGGTGCGATTGTCACCGATGAGAGTCCCTCCGACTTACAGTTCAGCTGCACATCCCCTGTCAAGCCACTCAGCACGAGTGAACAACAAGATGCATGTTTCATTATCAGGCTGGGGCCACAGTCTGGACTTCACAGCCTGGTCTTCTGCATGGACCCGCACACCCTCGAGTGTGCAGCTAACAAGCCAATATCATCCAGCATTCAGGTGTGATGAGACAGGAGCTAAGTCCAGGATGTGAACCTCTGAGAGCCTTGTCGGGCTCTCGGGGTCGTAAAGAAGTTCCTCCATCATCATCTCGTTTTTGCTTCGCTATCTCCTAAAGTATTGAGCGTAACACCAACGCAGTATGGAAGACCACCCAGACTTGGTTGTATCTGTCGATTTGGGCACTACCTTTACAGGCGAGTACTCATTGCAAGCCGTGGGATACCCTGACTGACAATTCTAGGTGTGGCTTGGATGAGACACGGAATTCCCATACAAATTGTCAACGACTGGCCTGGTAGCGACGACAGAGGCGATCGAAAAGTCCCCACGACCACCATCTACAACGCCGATGGGAGTATATCATCATGGGGATTCATGTGTGCCGATGATGATCATGACCCGAGCAAGACCCGTCGCGACTTCTTCAAGATCTTTCTGGATCCAGACACTCTTGAAGCAGCACAACAACAGGGTCTGACCAATGTTCCTCGAAGCACTGAAGAAGCTCGCCAGTTCGTGACCGACTACCTGAAACAAGTATATGCGCATGTCAAGGACAGTATAGAGATACGTATGGGTATAAAACATGTCGGTGGATGGGGAACAATGTCTGTACTGTTCCTCTTCAGTGCACCAACGACGTGGACCAGTATGGCCATCGTCAACGCCTTCAAAGGCGCAATCCATGATGCTGGTTTCGGCACTGAAGGACCCAAGCATTCGGCTCTGGTTGATCTTACTGAATCCGAGGCTGCAGCTGTCGCAACTCTAAAAACGGGAGCTGTGAACCTTCAGGAAAACAGCATATTCCTAACAGTCGACGCAGGTGGAGGTACAACTGATCTCGCTTTGATGCGAGTTGCCTCGACTGACTTTAACTTCCCACAGCTGTCCCAGGTTGTTGCTGTTAGCGGTCTTGGTGTTGGCTCATCACTCATAGATCGCGCATTTGCCAGGCTTGTCTCGCAAAGAATGGCCGCGAATCCTGACTTCAGATTACCTGCTGATTTTGCGGCGCGCATGGCCCGCAGTCCAGGATTCAAGAGTGTCAAGCATAAGTTCGGAGAGAAAGTGTATATGCAACAAGTGTACAAGATCGTGATGGAGGGTGTTGGGTATGATGTGGACCACGAAGGGCTTGGGGTCCAGGGAGGACGCATGCTATTTACAAAGTCAGTCATATCCCGATCCTTTTATCTCGAAGAGCCTACTGAGCATCTCTAACGTGAGACAGACAAGATATCCAAGCGCTATTTGACGTGCACATAGAAGGAATTATGGAGCGAATAAAACAGCGACTCGACTGGCTCAAGGACCACAAGCATTCTGAACAAGTGGTAAGGCCTTATTTGATTTTCAATGATGTCGATACTGATGGTCGCGATAGGGATACGTTATCCTGTCAGGTGGGCTTGGTAGTTCGGCCTACGTACGTGAAGCACTCCAAGAACACCTGACCAGGCTACACCATCCGAACGCTCGCAATATTGTCGTTATACCCTCCCAGGATCCACAGCTTGTTGTCGCTCGTGGTGTTCTTGAGAACAAGCGCCAGCGAATGGAGTCGGGTAACAAGTCTGTTCTGAGCTCGTGGATCGCTCGAGCAAGTTACGGCGTCATTGTGCAGGAAGTTTATATGCCTGCGCAGCACTTTGACGAAGACATTCGACAGGACCCATGGGATCCGAATATAAAGTGGGCGACTAACCAAATTCAGTGGTTGATAAAAAAGGTATATTGCACTGAACCCGAGGCCTTGCTTTTCAAGATTGTTGTGTTAACCAAATCACAGGGAGAGACTGTCAATCCTGACTCCCCATTAAATAAGCTCTTCGAGATCAGACTAAAAGACGGCGATACAACACGAGCTTGGGACGCAGAAATAGTCGTATCCAACAATGAGCCGCAATGGCTCCCTCGAAGTCTCAAACAGGCCGGTGTGATGAAACTTTGCTCAGTAAAGAGTAACCTTGCTGGTATAGAACAGCATCAACTTGTTCTCAAAGAGAAGCGAGGCACCTGTTTTCGACGTGGACATAAGTTCTACATCTGTAGATTCGACATTCGAGTTGTTGTGGCACCCGTCGACTTAAGATTTGAGTTATGGCTCGGATCGAAAAAGTTCTCCGGCAACCACCAGCCCATCTCAGTTCAATGGGATGCTGCTGAGAAGTAAGGACGCGCAGAAGAGGCCGTAAATAAAACCTTGCTGCAGTTGAAATACGCATAGAAATCGATATATCCTAACATGATTCGCGCCATGGAATCGCACATTATCCTGAACCCTTTCCAGAACGCCGTTGTTATGCAGTCACTTTGACTCTGACATGCCCTATAACTTATGCATCAATCCACCAACCTTGTCTTTCCCTCTTATCAATAACTTCCAGCTCTTCAGACATGTATTTTTGTAGTAATTTCGAAATCGTGCGAAGTCTGCGTTCATATAGACCTCTTGAAAGGATGCGCTTCAGTGTTCAAGACCCATTCGTCGAGGCTGATGACATTGGGCTCTGAAAAGAGCAAGTAATAGTACTTGAGAGTCTCGGAGATCCAGAAACTCTCCATTTCATCCTTGAGGCCGTTCTGCGTCTTATCCGTAACATCTTCAATAGCACTGTTCGCAAATTCAGTACGAGTCGCGGCGATTGTGGCCTGGAACATCTTCCAGCCTTTGTCCATCCAGGTAGTATCGCCAGTAATACGATACATGTACCAGACGGACTCAACAGCCTCAGGTCTGTGGAAGTCTATGTTAGTGGGTACAATCAACGCAGCGTATATAATCGACTTACCGAAGCATGTAGTTTCGGTTCTGGATATCAGTATAGCCTGGAGGTAGTCGTTCCTTCTCAATCCTAGACTTGACGTATTCTTCATGTGTCTGCGGTCTCTCTAGGGGTATATCATCTAGAGGAGCAATGACCTGTGCGCCGTGCTTCCTAGCATCGAAGCTGTCTGGAATGGCAGGCTTGGTTTCAGATGCCTTCTTTGCCGTGTCTTCAACAGGAGCGGGTTTGTTCTCTGACTCTGCTTGAGCAGGGTTAGGTTGATCAGCATCAGTCTTGCTTGTATCGGCCTTTTCTGCTGCAGGCTTGTTCAGGCCAATTTTCTGTTTGAGGGAATCGGGGAGAGTCGAGCCGAATTCTGAACGATCCTCTTCCATACTCTTGTCCAATTTAGGCATCTCCATACCGTCCCGTTTGACCACTTTCGGGGCCTGTTCAGAGGCAGCGAGAGCTTCAGCGGGTTCAGATGCAGGCTTTGAGCCACTGTTCGAATCGGCCGGCTTGTCTGCTTGAGCCGGCGGATTGTTTCCAGCACCACTTTCAGCAACTTTCCTCAGTGCCTCGCCTTCAGACCACTTGCGGAATTCATTATCGCGCCATTCACTGTTAGGGTCAAGGTCCTCGTACCAGCTCTCCTCGCTGAAGGGACACTTCTCTAGGGCAGGGCATGCTACCAGATGAGCAAACTCTGGCATGAGACCAGTCGCAGTCGACTGATATGCCCATACGCAACCATCAGTGAGCTTCTTAGCCTTATCAATATCCCCATCACGGCCGAAGATTTTGCCGCCCAATCCATACATGCCTCCAATGAAACATGTTAGATGTGCTAATTCATAGCTTCTTGTCCATTCAGAGTCCCCTCTGCTTGATGTGGTCAGTTTGCCGGTGAAGAATACATCCCACCCCTCGTCCTTGATCATTGGTCTGTAAAGGAGCCATTCATTAATGGCATCGATGGTGTTCTCATACAAGGCACGGTACTTGGGTTCGAGGCCATTCAAGAGTAAATATTGCTGCAATTCTTAGTAATGATTATCTTTGAAAGCATGGGAACGACATACCTTGGGGAAGTACTCATAGGCCGAATCTTGAGCGCCGCCCATATGATATTGACCTACGTTGGGGCTGCCGGAAACCAACCCTTGAGGCTTGCAATCCCAATCGGCTGTAGACCCATCCGCAGCCAAAGGCGATACCTGCTGAGATTGGGGCGGCGACTGATCTGGCGAGGGTGTATCACGACGACGAAGCTTATCATGCCAGCGGCCGTCATCTTTGAGCTGGGGAGGAGAAGCTGCAGTTTCACCTTGCTTTGTAGGGTCAAAACCCTGAGGTTCCTTAGTCAAATCGGCAGCATTGACCTGCTCTCGAGCCTCTTGACTGAGGCTTCCTGTCTGTGTGTCGGCGGTTCTGTTACATCCAGAGGCATTAATTCGTTGAGGGAAGAGACCAGGAATATCTGTGCCAGCGGTCTGCATATCAATCAAGGCATCAGTGATGCGATCAATAGCATCGTAATATTTGGCGGTGCCCGTCAATTGAGCAAGTCGAGTGAACTCCAGAGACAAGGTACCCAGTTCAGCGATACCGACAGTACCAGCACGATGGGGCTGCGACGCGTAGGGCTCACGCCATCGATAGTACAACAATGGCATGCGGTTAGGCGTGTCAAAAACGCCCATAAGGATCTCGGCGAGCTCAACAGCCTTATCAAGCAGGATCTTATACTGTCCATTGGAACCTCCGCTCACATCGTAAGCACCGATAAGACCTCCCAGATAGCGAATAGTAGTCTCAAATACGGGGATGTCATTACGGTCGGTGTAGGTGAAATCGATCTTCGCGACGGCCTTGGCAGCTTCATCAAATTCGTCCCTCATACCAGCGATCCACAGGGTATCAAGGGAGTCAACGAGAGTTGCACCCCAGCCACAAAACGTGTCGCGATACTTCATGGAAGCCGGTGAGAGCTCATCATGCATGAAAGCAGACTTGCGATAACCGGACCAAGCCCGCGCAATCTCGGACTTGACGCGGCCTAATCGTTCCAAGCGAGTGGTACTTGTCTGAACGTCTTCGCCCTGAAAGTCAAATTGAATCCTGTAGACATTGGGAGCGGTACCGGTCGGGATCGGTCGGATAGACTCAGGGGGTATAGGGAAATGCTCTTTAGGCTTTGTCCAATGGATCTTGGAGCCATCAACGTTGACCAAGGGAACATCAGGGTTATCTGCTTGCTTAGGAGGGTCCTTGAACTGAATAGGAGGAATCTGCGGTGGGCCTTGCTCTGCAGGCTGTTCTGTATCCTCTGTTTTGCCCTCCGTCTTTTCTCCGGCTACTCCCTTGGTGTCATCCTCAGCTGGAACGGGTTTCTCAACGGCTGACTTGTCTGTTTCCGGAGTATCGACCTTCTCTGGCGATTCTGAGTCGTCGTGTGGTGCTACCGGTTTAGGTTGATTGGCAGAGTCGGCATCCTTCTCGGAATCGGGGAGCTGGACTGGCGGCGGTACGACGGGCGGTTCGAAAGCTTCTTTTGAGCCCTGAACTGGCTCAGAGGCAGGCTGATTCGGTTGTTTTACCGTTTCAAAGTGGGGTGACCGTGTCCACGAGTCTTGTGTGAAGCGATACACCAGAAAGACCATAACCACAGCGACTATGGCGTAAAACCGGCCACGTCTACGGAGCGGAATCATTGCGAAATCGTTGCTCGCCGAGGCGAGACTTTAAGGGTTTGGTCGAAGTTTATTTGAACGAAATATAGGTTGAGTCGGTAAATCTGTCGCAATGGAAGACGCGCATGCGGTTCGTTTGATTATACAAGTTCGATCGGTGCCGTCAAAGACTCAGGTGTCACCTATGATACTGAGTACTGCATTCCGTCTGGTTCCTGACCAAAGTTGAGACTCGTTTACTATCTTGAGCTTTCCTTTTGCGTCGTGTAAGCCTAGTAAAAGGACCGGTCAAACTGCAGAAGGAGAAAAGCAAAAGATAAGAAGATGTAGCTTGGAAGAAAAGATAGTGGGTGATGAAGATCAGGAAGAAGATTGGGAACAGTGGTCTCAAGATCTAACGTTAACGGAAGGATATCGATTGCAGTTACCCTTCCTTAGCTTGGCGGGCGACCCAGTCCAGGAGTTAAGGTGCCGATTTTAGCAGCATTGGTTGGCTGATAAGGCAATTCTCAGGGGCTTCATGGAGTCTAGTGCGGTACCCCCCTGTTGGATTTAGGTACATTGGAGCTGCAAGCATCCGCAGGGTCTTTCTGTTCCTGCCAAGTTTAATTGAAGGGTTGTCGATGGAGCTACCCTACAGAAAGACGTGGAAGGAGCCGAGGAAGATATGCACAAGGCTTGATTGTTTCGGGGACTAACATCTATTCTTCAACAACTAAGACGCACTCACCGGTTATGTTTTCGATTAGTGTCTTCTATCAAACGTGCAAAGGCCGGCAGATATTTATTGCTGAACGATAACCTTAAAGGCGACCGTTTACCAACATCACCTTGACAAGTTCAGCAAGAATGTAACCCCAACGTTTTTGCTGGTAAGTAACAAGCAATCCAATAAACCATAATCGGGTCGAGAACAATATGTACCTAGCTTCTTACGTATGCGCCCTTGCCAAAACAGGCTCTACCGGAGCTCATCATCATCGGCGCCGGTACTGCGCCGCTTGAGCTCCGTTAAAAATGGGTCAACCGGAGGCACAAGCTCCGGGCTCAAAATCGGCTCTTATCTTTTGTGTTGCTTTACAGTTACCGATACGTTGAATCGTGGAATTACCATCCAGTAGGAGCTCGTTTCAATCATCTCAGCAGCCACAGTGAGCGTTTGTCCAATGAAGCAAGTAGATGTTCCTCGTATCAACTTTCAACGTTTTCAACAGTAATTGTGGCTTGAAGCTTTCCAATTAGTAGAGAGATGCTTAAAAAGACCAAAACCAATGCTGATAACATCCAATAGCATTTTTTGTGATCCAAGTATGCCGGTGACCTCATAGCTGTAAAAGCTGAGCTTCAACTTCAAGTAAACCCTAGTCGATCCACTACACCAAGAACTTGGGTCCACGATGCTCTGCCAGGGCTTCAACAGCAGAATCACCTCCCCTGTGGCTTAGTTGGCTAAAGCGTCCGACTGTTATCAATCTGGCAATCGGGAGATCGGAAGTTCGAGCCTTCCCGGGGGAGTCAGGATCATGTCTTGATCTTTTGCATCTTCTCTGTATGCATTTGTAACTTTTTGGCCTATTCTCTTGTGGCAGTTGGATATCTTGGTCACAGAAGGATGGAAACATGTTTTTCTCCCTCTCTAAGATACTCTCCGTAAAGTAGAGGAATGAAATAACGACGACAGCAAACGGGGATAATCGATCAACCATCGATTATCACTACTCTTGTCTGATATTGCTATGCATATTTGGTGGGCAAAGTGATACTACACAATGTTGCTAATAGATATTGGCATGTGATGTAAACCCTTCGGGCTGTAACACGACTCTCTTGAATTGTTACTATCTGGAGTGAGGGCTGGATTATATCTATCAGCTGTTCATTGATATGGATCAGAGAGCGCATAATGAGCATCAATCATGTGGGCTCACAATGGACTACCCAAGAGTGGGGGAAAGTCAGAGTTAGAGACTGCACAACAACCAGCTCAACCGAGCAAATCTTCAAGGACAGAACCAGCGCACGATTACAGCTTTGAATGATATTGCAACTGCATTTCTAGTGACTTTGATAATTGACAGAACTGGTCAACTTGATCCTACATTTGGATTCGATCAGCAGCAATAGCCTGTCATCCCCTGTGGCTTAGTTGGCTAAAGCGTCCGACTGTTATTAAATAGACAATCGGGAGATCGGAAGTTCGAGCCTTCCCGGGGGAGTTCCTTTTTCTTTAACGGCATCTTTTTGTTGTCTGTGGATATCTTTTTGCTGCCTAAGGCTGGACGAGTGGGTTGGGACCAGAAGCAATGGAAGGACGATCTGAATGGCTACCCAGCAGCCTTTTAAAACAGGGAGAAGGTAGATCTGAGAACAATATAAACTGGTATTAAAGGCGACGAGTTGACGGATAGCAAGAGTTACAACTATTATCGAGAAGTTGGTTGCTGAATCAAAACTTGTAACATGATTGGCCCAGACGAGGACCCTTAAGTCAACGTGAAAGTGGCCCGTGCATGACTGGGGCAAGACATGATGAGAAAGATTGGAAGGAAGGCTGCCACATTTTTTTGGATGGAAGCTTCGATTCATCACAGACAGCTCCTCCCACTTTGAACCCGCCGACTTGTCTCCCCCACCAACCGACCCCCCGGAGCGAAATCTGAGCCTGTACATAATTTTCGACACGAGTACAACTTTCGATAATCACATTCGGGTCGCTTCATCACCTTCAAAATGTCATTCGGAGGCCAAACGCCGACGATTATCGTCCTCAAGGAAGGTCCGTTTTACCCCACCGCCCGCCCGCTTCACCCCTCGAAATCTAAGGGGCCGCCGATATAAACAACACGCAACAGCAACGCATATGATCGCGACAAGCACTGACAGTCGAACTTATTACAGGAACCGATACCTCCCAAGGAAAGGGGCAGATCGTCTCCAACATCAATGCCTGTCTCGCTGTTCAGGCTACCATCAAGTCCACTCTGGGTCCCTACGGCGGTGACCTTTTGATGGTTGATGAGAATGGCCGCCAGACTATTACCAACGATGGTGCCACTGTCATGAAGGTTCGAAGCGCCCGATAGAATATGCCTACTTTTGTGCCATCGCTAATTGAAGAAAAGCTCCTCGATATTGTCCACCCCGCCGCTAGAATTCTCGTCGATATCGCCCGATCGCAAGACGCCGAGGTCGGTGATGGAACAACATCTGTCGTTGTCCTTGCTGGCGAGATTCTCAAGGAGACTAAGGAGCATGTTGAGCAGGGTGTTAGCTCTCAGATCATCATCAAGGGTCTGCGGAGGGCGTCTCAGATGGCAGTCAACAAGATTAAGGAAGTTGCTGTCAGCACAAACGAGGCCAACCAGCGTGACACTCTCATCAAGCTGGCTGGCACTGCCATGACCAGCAAGCTGATTAAGCGAAATACTGATTTCTTCACCAAGAGTATGCGGGCATGCACTTACCCCCTTATTTGACCTTTGAGCTAATCAATTGTAGTGGTTGTCGATGCTGTCTTGTCACTTGACCAAGACGACCTGAACGAGAAACTCATCGGCATGAAGAAGATCCCCGGCGGCTCCCTGACCGAATCCCTCTTTGTTAACGGTGTCGCCTTCAAGAAGACCTTCTCTTACGCTGGTTTTGAGCAACAACCAAAGTCTTTCGATAACCCCAAGATCGTGTGCCTAAACGTCGAGCTCGAGCTGAAGGCCGAGAAGGACAATGCCGAGGTCCGTGTTGAGCAGGTCTCTGAATACCAGGCCATCGTCGATGCGGAGTGGCAGATTATCTACAAGAAGCTTGATGCTATCCACAAGACTGGCGCCAAGGTTGTTCTCAGCAAGTTGCCCATTGGTGACTTGGCTACCCAGTTCTTCGCCGACCGAGATATCTTCTGTGCTGGACGTGTTGCCGGTGAGGATATGGAGCGTGTTGTGCAGGCTACTGGTGCTGTTGTTCAGTCAACATGCTCCGACATCCTGCACGAACACCTGGGTACTTGTGGCAAGTTCGAGGAGCGCCAGATTGGTGGCGAGCGATTCAACTTCTTCGAGAACTGTCCCGAGGCCAAGACCTGCACCCTTGTCCTGCGTGGTGGTGCCGAGCAATTTATCGCCGAGGTTGAGCGATCTCTGCACGATGCCATCATGATTGTTAAGCGAGCCATCCGAAACCAGCTTATTGTCGGTGGTGGTGGTGCCGCCGAGATGGAGATTTCAGCATACCTTCACCAGTTCGCCGACAAGAACATCCCCCATAAGCAACAAGCCATCATCAAGTCCTTCGCTAAGGCCCTCGAGATCATCCCCCGTCAACTTTGCGATAACGCCGGCTTCGATGCTACCGATATCCTCAACAAGCTTCGTGTCGAGCACCGCAAGGGCCAGACATGGGCTGGTGTTGACTTCCAGAATGAGGGTGTCACTGATATGATGGAGCGATTCGTTTGGGAGCCCGCTCTCGTCAAGATTAACGCCATTCAGGCCGCCACCGAGGCCAGCTGTCTCATTCTCGGCGTTGACGAGACAATCCGCAACGAGGAGAGTGCTAAGCCTCAAGCTCCTGGTCAGCTTCCTCCGGGTGCGGCCCAGCGAGCTCTGCGAGGACGTGGACGTGGTATGCCCCGAAGGTAAATGCATAAAATGTAATGATAGATGGAGAATATGATCAAGAGTGAAAAGGGGAACTTTTACTTATCCTGGAAACATAGACCTTTTGTGAAGAAAACAGGAACGGCGGTGTCGTGGCTAAGGAGCCGGAGGATCTGTATGATACCTAGACCTATCTGACCTCTAAAACTTGATGATGACCTCTATCCAACACATTCAGATATCGTGTAGACGCAACGTGATGAGCGATGTCATAGGGGATTTGGTTTTTCATAAACAGAGCCAGCTGTTTGCAGGCTCGTGTTAAGGGACCCAAGGATGATATTTGACAATGAAATTGATATAGAACGCCAAGCTCATGCTCATAGATCAGAAGAAATACAGGCCCAGAAATCGCACGCTTTATGCTTCGATCCAGCAAGATAGCAACACAAGCTCAACATCAGAAATTACCCCCCTGGTCCTCCAAAGCCAACATCATACAAACTTCTATCCTTGTGTGACAATCCCTGACTACCCGTTCCGTCAATGCCGTCGATATTGACAGTTTCATCTATTACACCATCATCGTCTTGGTGATCTATCAGCATTTCCAAATCCTGATCCACAACGTCTTCTCCCACCCCTTCAGTGGCATTGAGTAATGCTTGGAAGTCAGCAGGCGAGTGGTATTGGTCGAAGGCACTGAGGTCGTGTGGTGAAGACTGGTT
Source organism: Fusarium citri (assembly GCA_004367485.1). Taxonomy (NCBI): domain Eukaryota; kingdom Fungi; phylum Ascomycota; class Sordariomycetes; order Hypocreales; family Nectriaceae; genus Fusarium; species Fusarium citri. The sequence continues at coordinate 55,359 of QHHH01000110.1, forward strand.
GATGATTTGCGGGTCGATGGGTTGATATACAGGGTGGTCGTGCGGATGATGGCCGGTTGGAGGATCTTGAAGCATAGGACTGTGCGAGTGAAGTGAATGTTCCATAGAGCTGTTTTGGAGGGCGTGAGAGTGCCCAATCAGAGAAATATCGGCTGGGTTAGCATAAGGACTGGGCGTATGATCATGATCAGGATTTTGTTGCGAGAGTGCCGGCATCATGCTGTGATCTTGTAACGGTAGCATCTGAGTGGCGGGAGGACTCATCGATTGTACTTGGTGTTCATTTGAATCTCCCCTTACAACTCCTATACTTCTCCCACCGTGATTATTTGACGAGGCTGCTTTCCGCGCGCCACCGGGATTAGGTGTCTTGCCGAGCTCCTTGCACTCCGCACAACTTCGGATAACATCGCTGGCTGTTTCCTTGATACGACTCCAATGATACTTCTCTGCAATAGTAGCCGTCGTCCTATTGATGCCGCCGTGCTGCTGGGCATGCATTTGCCTGGCAATATCGAATTGGCGAACTGGATCAGATATCACCTCTTTATCTTTGAGCATGAGCTTGTCGCCGTCGAGAAGCTTATAGTGCGTCGCTGCGCTCCGAAGCCTGCTTTTTTCGGCACGGTCAGCGCCGTTCGGGTACTCGCCGTACTTGAGGTAGAACTTGATTTTGTCGAAACGCTCTTCACTCACGAGTTCCTCGCTTTCGCGCGGTGACAGGTCCCGGCCGTAGATGATGGCATCGATCAGTTGACCTGGAAAGCTGCGAAGATTGCCGCACCCCTTGACTCGGCCGATGCGCTTGAAGCCAAGCGCATCCCAGATACGGCAAGATGCCACGTTTGTCTCGTACACCAGGTTGAAGACGCTGTAGGTATAACCCAGACGAGGAGCCCAGTCCAGGTAAGCCTCACCCATGAGACGACCGACACCGCGATTGCGGGCGGCATCAGTGACTAGGAAGCCAGCGTTGCATACATGGCTGCTGCGGCCAGGGTAGTTGGGTTTGATATAGAAGCTTCCCAGGCATTCGCGGGACCAATCTTTGCCTTCAACTACGTCCTCAGCGCGTTCAGCATTGCCAAGAAGCATGATGGCTCCAAAGTTCTGGAACCAGTAGGAGCCAAAATTGTCGGCGGCGAAAGGTTCCATCATGGGATACGTATCGCCGCCTTCAATCTCCTTATTGATCTGGTCACATAGATAGGCGATCAACGACTTGGGAACCTGATGCTTAGAGGCAAACGGGACAATGGTAGCCACTGTCTGACGATCACGGAGTGTGACCTGCCGAGGGGTGATGTCGGCCGGAAAGCCGGGGCTGTTCGGATCCGGGTACGGAGGTTGACCGGAGACTCGGTAGATGGTGGGGCTCGCCGGATCATCTAGCATGGCCGGCATTTTGTTGGAGCAAACCCTTTATGCGGGGTTATGAAAAAAGATGAAAAAGGAACAAGAGACGGATTTAATTGGATGAGAATGTGTTTAAGCCTGTCACCGAATAGTTAGCATTTCAGATTCTCCTGTCACTTACGAACGATCCTCGCAGCCTGGGCAATGTCGTCTTACACCAAACCAACACCAACAACTGAAAGTGCAGAATGAGGGAGGGAACAATAGAATGATGCATACCGGTTCCAGAGCGAAAGCGAGGCAATTTATTATTAAGAGTAGCTCGGCTCAAAAGCTAAACCATTACTGGTGACTCCGTGGTTGTGGGGTTGCGCCTTTCGAATACCGATCTCGCACCGAGCTCTCTTCCTGAATCTCTCAGATTCTATGTGTTTAATGCAGAGCACTAATTGTGCTGGACTGTGCTGTGCTGTAAGAGCTTCCACAGGCGTCTTAATACGCTGGTTGGGTGGTGACCTGGGTCCTTGGCTGGAAAGGGCCAGGTGCTGAACGCCCTGAGTTTGACTGGGCTCTCTAAAGTAGAAACCTCCACTGGGAACTGCAACTGCCCGAGCACCTAGGGATGGAACGGTATGGATGCGCTGTAGGTCCAATATTGACCTAACTTGGCCCCAGTAAAATACAGTAGTATCAGGTGCTCCGCTATGCAGACTGGCGTGGTGCAGTCTGTCCAGTGCTGGGCTTGTTTTGCTGTGGAATTCGTCGTAGCTGTGCTGAAATGTTCTTTGATGATGAGGGGAAATGCGCAGGACACAGGGCAGGACTGGGGCTGGGCTTGTCGAGGTCAGTAGGTCGTCACTAAGGCGCGCCCCAAAATTTCATAGAGGCGGGGCAAGCACCTGTAGCTGGAGAAAAGGGAAGGGACGATCTGTCAGTAAATATGGGGCTAAGGTTTATCCGGAGGCATCGCCGCAATCGGCCGAAGTATAAGGCATCCGTTCTCATCACTCACATCATCAAAGCGACAAATCTATCAGGTACATGTTATATATTCATATCAACTTACATCGCTTCTTTGTTCTATTTCTCCCGTAGGCTATTATACAGTTTTTAATATTGTACACAGCTTTTCTACTGCTTGCCGCTCTTGATATCGGCCTCAATAGCCTCCGCTGCATCCTTGAGTCCAGACAACTGCTCCTCAATGCTTGTCAACCTTGAATCAGATGTTGTCTCGGCAGGCTGAGTCTCAATCTGACTTTCGACTTGAGTCTCAACAATTACCTCCGAAACAACAGGCTGTTCAGGCGAGGCAGAAATTGGCTCTGTAGGCATGATAGCAGATTGTGTTTCAGCTTCAATAGCCTCAGCGATAGCCTTGAGGCCTGATAGCTCCTCCTCGATACTCGTCAATCTTGAATCATGCGATGACTCGGAAGACTGGGTTTCGATTTGGCTTTCGACTTCAGTCTCGACCTGGGTTTCGACGACAACTTCGGAGACAACAGGTTGTTCAGGTGAAGCGGGAGTTGGCTCTGTGGGTTTGGTCGCAGCATGTGTCTCAGCCTCAATGGCTTCGGCTACAATTTTGAGGCCGGACAACTCTTTTTCAATGCTCTCCAATCCAGAGTCAGACTTTGAATCAGTAGCGACAGGCTTGGCGCCCCCCGAGGTTGTCTCTGCCATCATCTTGACCATATCGCTCTCAGAGACCTCGGGCTGCTCTTCTCCGTAGAACTGCTCCCGTAGAAGCTTCTGTTCCTCCTCGTTGAAACCCTCCAGGTTGTGCTGCATCTGACCCATGACGTTCTTGCGCTCAGCAATGGCCGCCTTCTTCTCACGGGTCATGTGCTGGACAATATCAGGAGGGTTCTGCCATGTTGCCTTGTCCTTCTTAGCGTCTGCCATACGTCGTTGGTGACCTCGTTGACCAGCTCGGCCGAGGACACCACCTACGACAGCCATAGCTCGTAGACTAACGATATATTAGCATATTATAATATCCATCTTTGTTAGAATTTCTCACCTGTCGTCGTTGGCAGGAATGGTATAAGTCACCCATGAAGGGTCGGCATTGGTGTCAATAACACCAATGGTGGGAATGCTCTTAAGACCACACTCATACAACAGAGTATAGTTCTCAAGAGGGTTCAGGCAAACAACCAGATCGGGCATCAGAGGTCGAGCCGAACCTCTGTAGTTTTCAAATCCGGGAAGCTCCACATCCTTGTGGTCCACAACCTTTGTACCGGCCATCTTCAGGATAACATCTCGGTTGGTGATAGCACCGGGAGTCCACTTGGTGAACAGGTGGCAAGCACTAGCCATCTCGGCAGCCTGAGTGACAATCTCCATTTGACCCTTGCGGTTTCCGACAAAAAGAATCAGACCAGCCTTGTAAGCAACCTCCTCTACCACGCGGGCCGCTCGTCGGAGGTGCGCCGCAGTGGTCTCAAGAGAGATCATATGAACACCCTCTCGTACGCCATAGATATATCGAGAGTTGGCAGGGTTCCAGAGCGAGGTCTTATGTCCAATATGCGTTTGCGAAGCCATCAACATCTCCAGAGTGATATCCTCGGGTCCGGGTGGGTTGTTGACGAGTTCGGTAGGGATATATCGTTTGACAAGTTTCGAACCGAGACTTCGGGTGTTGGCCTGAATACGCTGCCATTCTCTGTACTGTTGAGCAGGCGTCGCTGGAGCCGCAGAGTTCGAGTTCTTGTGGGGTGTCGTCCATGTCGAGCCCTTGTGTTCATGCGCTGAGTTGGTCCTGAGAGAGAGGATGCCGTCCTGCACGATTCTCTGCTTCTTTCGTGCCGCTGAAACAATCTTGGGAGGAGCGGTGGCGGGTGTCGAAGTCGTCCATTCCTTCACTTCGGATGTGCCCTCGGTTTTGTTGGTGACCTGGGTAGACATTCGCCTGAGGAGGGACCTGGAGATGGGAGACGCCATTGTGTGGCGGCCTGGCCCTGTCAGCTGCATGTTTGCAATAGCAGCACCTCAATTGACTTACAATGCCGCACGGGGGCGTTCCTCAGGATCATGGCGACGGCTTGCAGATTGCTCGACTATCGTGATGGTCGTTCGACCGTAACCAAAATTTGGGTATGGCGGATGGCCCGGGCGCACAGATTTTCCGATCCGATTAACACCACTACCAAGTACATGGAATTCAACCATTTCACAAACGCAAATACAAGCAAATAAAATAAGTCAATAAGTGTAATCTAAAAACAAAGAAAATTCAATTAATCCTGCAAGGGGTAAGGGTAATGTCTACTATGAAGCACTTCTTTCTCTTTCTGCATATCTACACTAAACAGCGCCCCGTCTTCATCAGGTCGTTATGAGGAAAGTCAAAAGTGTCTTTACCGGCTGGTGAGCCTTGCAATGGTAAAGACACCTACAATAGTAATCGCCAATGTAACAATGGCGCCAGGAAGGATCAGCTCATTAGGTACACCGGCAATGATCTGCTCTTCGTGCACATGAGTATGCGCCGCACGACTCTTACGTCTTCGTACGGGATGCTCCTCCTCCGAATCGTCCTCATCCTCCTCGTTCTCTTCGGGCCACCACTTGCGGCGCTCCCGAAGGCCAGCCCCGGTAGAGATCGAGGGCGTAGCAGGATTTCTAGGATCAGCTGCAGATACAGGAGGCTTCTCGGGATCGTGCACAAAGAGATCAACCTTGTCATGATGGGCTTGGCGGGCAAGAATGACGGCCTCGAGCAGATCGTGATCAGCTGTGATGGAAATCGAGTCTCCTTCATCGTCCAAGAAGCTCATGGCAAAGCCAGCACCCACAATCTTTCCGTCCTCTACATCAGGCACTCCACCAATGCTGTCTGCCTCAGCACCAAGTTTAGAGGCAATGGCATCAACGAAGGCCTCGATGCCTTCTGTAGCAGTGATCTTCATGCGGTGTACCCGACCGGAGGGGGCCTTGAACTTGAAGGGGAAGGGGAGTTCTTCGGGGAGTTGATGCTCGAGAACATCGGGGAGGATGGAGCGGGGAGGGGACTCCATGCCAACATGGGAGGCTGAATCTCCTGGAGCAACACTGTCATTGATACGATCCCGGTGCATATCAGGGGATGTAAGACGAGAACCAAGATTGGTGTGCTGAGCTTGGCTGCCCTCTCCTGACATCATGGACTCGGTCTCAGCATCGAGAGAGAGCCAGAACTTGTTCCAGGCGGGGCCCTCGTCGTTGTTGTTCGACATGGCATTGATTTGGTCGAGTGTGGCGTAAGTGAGCTTAAGAACATCGACCATACCAACAATCTCACCACCATCATTCATGACAGGCAAGTTCAGGTAGTGTCCATCTAAAGGCTTGTTAGCAGTGTCTCATAGGGTAGCCTCGCCTATTTTCTTTGACAACTTACCGTGCATCTTGCGGAGAGCCGCCTGGAGAGTCATATCCATGGGCGCAAAATCGGGGTGAGGGGTCATGACACGGACGACACTGCAGTTGGCGGGGTCCAGGCCAGGAGCAATGACTCGGAGAACGACATCCTTGCTGGTGAAAATACCCGTAATAGCACCTTGATCCTGAACCAGGACAGCAGTTGTATGGTTCTCCTTCATGAGCTGGGCAGCTTCCTTGACTGAGGTTCGTACGCTAACGGTAGTGGGAGGCACGCCGTTGAGCACAGTTTCCAAAGTAGGTCCGGACATCTTGCTGCGCAGAGCCTCGACGTACTGGATGATCTGCTGAGGCTGGGTAGAACCCAACTCAGACTGAACACCTTCAAGCGCATCGTAGAGTTTTCTAGAGGATGAGTAGGCACGCTCAAGCTTTTCCATAGCATCGTAGAAACACTTGGTAATATCCAACACACCCGAAATATCTTGGTTCTCGTCCATAACTGGCAAATGTCGGAAACCCTTTCGGACCATGAGATCCAAGGCATCCGTAGCACTGGTATCGGTTCGAGCGCAAAGAGGGTTTTTGGTCATGATTTCGGCAATAGTGACAGCGGAGGCCTTGGCTCCAGCTCCCACAACACGGAAAGCAAGATCCTTTGCAGTAAAAATACCAGCAATTCGGTCGTCATCGTCGGTAACCAGAACACAGTCCTCTCGCTTCGCGGCCATCAACTGGGCAGCCTCGGAAACCGTGGTAGCAGGCTTGATCTGGAGCGCCTGACTGGGCTTCAAGGCAAGGACAGTTCCGGGAGGAGCTTTTCGCGAGTGGCGGGCTCGGCTTGTAAGGTGCTTCTTCTTGGACAGATCATTTTCGAGCTTCTTTCGGATGGCCTGGGCTGAAGGTTAGCAACCTTGTATGTAGATCGGAGGTTCTCGAGGTATATATCGCATCGAGGATAGTGGGGGAGAGGTATATCATGACGAACCTCATCACGTTTGCTCTGCTTCTGACGACTTGCGCTGAAAGATGATCCAGTCTCGGTAGGCGGTGTGGGCTCGAGAACTGGACGAGGAATATTGGAATTACCGCTGGGACTGTTTGAGAAGGGAACCGCACCACGGCCCTTGTTGGGCGTACTCCTATGAGTATTGTGAGAATGTCCCGACATGGCGGCAGATGGAACGAGAACAGGACGAGACAAGAGGAGTCGGTCCGGCTTATCGTCGCAGCCCAAAGGACGATTGGTATTCTGTTTCGCTGTAGGCAAAACCAAAAGAGGGTCGGCGGCAGGAAGATGCAATAAAAAGGTGAGTTTCTGCCCTGATTAAAGAGAACCTAGGAAAATCGAGGATCAGCCAATCGCAGTGGGCGAGATATTCTGCGGCAAGGAGGAAATCGGGTGACTGTGTTTAAGGTGAGTGACTCTTTGAGCTCCAAGGATGGTGGTACGTTCTTCTTGGCCCCTGGACTTTCAAGGTTGTTGTGGTAACTCTTTTAGTGGATGTTGATTCTAGGACAGCTATTGGCCAATCATGTGGCTCTGAATACCGTTACACCGCTTGATCAGATAACGTCTAGAACGTCTTTGGAGGGCACTTTTTCTCCTCAAGATCCAATATCGAGTTTCGAATTTGAGATACGATTCTTTTCAGGGATCTGAACTACTCTACCCTTATGATATGCATCTCCGTCCCATTCATGACCCGCATATTATCCCATCTTGCTTATAGTTCATCGGGAGGATCCATCGTGACCCGAACTGTCTGCACATCATGGGCCCGTGCTATTATGCATTCAACCCATCGATCTCTATACCGCCTTCATCCCTACCGATTAGACTAGGCCTCCCAGTCAGTAACTGTAACATTGTATCCGTGTATGAGAGCATGCTTCAAGTTGGGTTGATCAGTGGAGACACGGCAGAGATCATGAGATCAAAGTTCACAATGCCAAATCAACTGGTTCAAGGCCTGGTGTATTCCAGCATAAACTGATAGATTAGTTGATGTTCTTAGGTAGGTATGCCAACATAGCCAAGTTTCGTACTAGCTCGGTCTTCTTGATTATCCCCTCACCACGTACACCTGCATAGGTAGGCAGAATGCAGGTCAACCGACATAACCCATTCCCTGGGCTTAGAGCTCACCCAGGGAAAGTCAACCATGGAACGAACATCTATAACTAGATCGCCCTCGTGGGCACAGAAAAGTTGACTCTATTACCGTAGAAGACACAGTAATTCAGTCATCTCAGTCATCTCAGTCATCTTAAGACCAATTCTTAGGCTCTATTTTCGTCCCTAAGCTTGGGCTCAAGGCTTTGGCCCCTCTCCAACTTTCGTGCCTTCAACTGGAGCCACGCAGGGTGCGGCTTACAGCTCGGAGCTACGCAAGCGGCCGAAACGGCTTCCACTCATACCCTGGAGAGTTGCTGACTTGGCGTCTCTGTTTTGCAGGGTAGCTGGTAACGTAAAGATGGGCATATCTTGATTGCAGATGGAATGAGATCTCCTTGTTCCACCTTATACTTTCTGACGAAACAAATCAACGGATGGCAGAGGAGAACAACTGGTATTTACCAGCAGAGGAAATCCAAATAGCAGTAACGTAGAAGAAGTCAAGAAGTCAACAGAAACATGTCTCAGAGAAGTTCTGGTCAGCAAGGAACTTGGAAGTGTTTGTTGTTAAGCAGTGCCTTCCCGACGGGATGCCAGATAGTTACTATAGTCAATAAAGATAGTACGCATCGCATGCTAGATGCAGGCTCCCTAAGAATAAGGCGAACTGATTGTCTCTTGTAGTTAAATAGATGTTCATGGTGACCGGTCTAAGCACCTAGCTCTATATCTGTTGCGCTTGGTTATTGGGGGATACCAAAGAGCAAGCAAGCCCACGTTCAGTAACCCACATGAAGGCAGTAAGATAGCATTTAAATGAGCAAAGATAAATTAGAGTGGTACCCAGAGCAGCTACCTGGTAGAAAAGTCTGAGAAGAACAAGTACTTGGTGCTATCATGTTAGTTAAGTTGCATTTTTTATCGTCGTTTATCATTGTCAAACGTGCATTTCCCCGGCGCCTCTTGGCTGGTCATCTCATGATTCTCGCCGCAAACAAGACCCGAATAGCCGCGAATAGGTTGGTGCAGCAACACAACGCTCGCTACATCTTGTGGCACCATATTTGATATAACGATAAACCCGACAGTCTTCAAGTTAGCTCCTCATCATAGAATTACATACCGTTGCTGGTGAGAAATCCACACACACAGGCTATGGACCGTTGAACCGTCTAATGGGCACCGAAGCTATACATGGCGGTCTCAGGAAGTTCGTGACTCATACAGTGAATCAAGAAGGTCTTTGCTGGACCAAGGTCAAGTCCAGACATCTTGAGCTCTATTTTGTTTGGTGTTTTAGGAAACTTGGATACAAAGGTTCCTATGAAGTAGGCATTAGCACTCGAATTAATGACTCTACCAAGAAATCTGCTACGAAGCCTACACCTTTCAATTTCGAGATACACAGACATTGGAAAGCACGGGTTGAATTATCTCGTCATGTATGGTGATTCTGGTACGGACGTCTGAGATGGCTCAACAGTACAGGGTAACAGGTTTGTCATCAGTACAGCAATGACGACCAGAACGACAGTCCAAGTTTTGTCCGAAAATGCCAGTAAGAAGTCAGCCTTCCATTGGCTCTGGTGACTGAAATCGACGTATCGTATCATTCATTTGAAGCCTCTGTTTGTTGCCATCACCTCGACATGAATGAATCAGAAGATTGTGGCGCCGGCAAGGAAATATACTTCACGGACACCATTAACCGAAAACCCAATTCAATAGTAAACAACAACCTACCTGTTTACTGGGAAAAGTATGTACAACTTCTAATTGACATCCGATTGCATCTGAATCACGAAATAGAGAAGAAAACCCAACATCGACCACGGGGTGAATTGATTCGTATTGAAGTTCTGGGCACATGCCCAATTGAGATCAATGATGGGGTTATGGGGATATCAGATGTCCAGGTCATTCCTTGTGCTGAAGAACTCTCGGCCCCTCAGAGACAAACTTGAGAGCTGAATGTACAGTCATGGATCAGGGAACCTGGGCAACACATTGTCAAGTCATGATGGAAGTGGTGGCTTCGACTCAGCATATCGCCATCGATTGTTTGGTTGGAATGTAAAGGCACTTTGGAAGCAATTGGGCGTTTATCATCATCCAATGGGGGCATATTTATCTGGTATGGAAAGATGAGCATGGTTCTGGCCTGACCAAGTTAGCTGAGACAGCTTAGCTTCCAAGCTGTGTTGATCCTGAAACAAGACGTCATTATATGAGCTGCAAGGGTTGATATTTTCTGACCATTATAGCAGTCCAGACAGCTACTATAATTGAGACATGTGCTGGAATCCCAGGTTGTTATGGTAGCAACAGGGAATAGTAGTAGTGATGATGCTATTCCCGTAGAGGATGCTGAATTGTTTACCCTTTGAACCTTTTATGGCGTTGAAAGTGTTGGGGTCACAATGACTTGAGAAGCTTATCGAAATAGAAAAACAATGACAAAAGAAACAACGAATGAAGATCGATGAGAGCTAAAGCTGTTCAGAACTGGCAAATCTCGATACAGCATCTTACGGATACCGAGGATAACGTCGTCGTCCAGGTCACGTCTCAGAAGCTGGGTCTCTTTCTTCTGGAGACTAAAGTCTTAGCATGCGATTAGCCGCTAAGCTAAGCCAGACAAGGGTGATATCAAGTGTTAGTGTGGGCTGAGGGGAAGCTAGGTGAATCTGGATTTGGTGGCACAGCGGCCGGGTTGCCCCGGTGATCAGAGTCTTGTTTACTGAATTGTACATCTGCCTACCTCAGTGAAGTAGATCTGGAGGTCGACCCCAAAGATCCAAGCTACCCACACTACTCTTCTCGTATCTAGCACCAAAGCTACCTACTTGCAATACTCCATACATACGCATACTGAACAATTAATTGTTTGCGTATCCATCCATCACCTTAATACCTCTATCACATCTGAGTTCGCATCTCACAAGAGAGCATCTCCCAAAAAACCCACCATCATCTTATCACCTTGAAAGAGGTGTATCTACATCACCACTTATACCGCAAAGTCGACTCCGACTGATCGCGACAACACACTTCCACTAGCCCGGCGCTCTGTGCTTGCGCTGCGTGAGGTAAGTGATTGATGGAAAAAGGAAAAGAAAAAAGTCAAGATCAAGTCAATTGACTTTTGTTGTAGTTTCGGACCAAAAGGTTCCCATTCGACAACTTGACGACCGACGACAATTCAATTCCGGACTCCCCTTGCGACAAAATGCTGTCCAATCCATCAGGACTTCACGCTCGACAAAAGCAGCATCGACGTCAAAACTCGACGCCGACTGCTTTCGAGGGTGTCAAGATCCCCAATCTGCCAACTACACAACGACAATCCGCACACCGACGCGGCCTCAGTCTCGATATTCGAAGACAACAAAGCTCAAGCACAGCATCTCCCACAACAACAACAAGGCAGAAGTACATGGTAAGTACGAATACTAACAGCACAGGATTAGCCAATCATCCGCAGCATAACGTACTGCGAGAAGCGCAGCAGCAACGCATACAAGCACGCCCGGGCACACAGAACCCTTACGCCAACTTGGCATCTAGTGGCAGTGAAAACTATCTCATGTCTCCTCACGGAACTCCTCAGACGCAAAGATTCGACCCGTCCTGCTTTGACCCAAACTCACTTCCCTTTGACCCCTACACCGCAGATCTTAATGTGATGATGAGCAAAGGACAACAAGCTGGCTACGGCGACAACCTGTCGGGAGGTAAGGAATTTGATCTTTTTAACACTAACAGTGCTCTATCCACCCCGACCTTTATCGAATTCCCCTCCGAGGCTTCCTCCGCCCAGGGTTGGGCTTCTGAAGGTGACACCTCCAGCACAAGGAGGACCTCGAGGAGGATAAGCGGAGGTATCCAAGACCGCGTCAACAAGTTCGAGAACTTGGACTCAACGAGACCAGCAACTCCTCCCAACCAGAACCAGAACCAAAACCAAAGCCAGGGCCAGAAGCAGAACACACAAAGTCAGTCCTTCGACTGGACGATGTCACTGCCCACCACGACTAACCAGGTGAAAGGCTACTTTCCCCCTACGCCAATGGAGACCCCCCATGACCGCTTGAACAAGGACAAGCCCATGCCAAGTCGGTTTGCTGAGGGCTACGATGAGTCTATGGAGGAGACCATCAAGCCTGTGAGGAACCGTGGAGGCAACCGAAGGGCCCAGAACATCTTCCAAGAAATCAGACAACAGTCTGAGGAGGACATGTCTAGCCAAGGTGCAACAGACTCTTCTGCCCAGTCATCCTTCCATGGAATGCCAATGTCGACACCCGACTACATGAACATGAACAACTTCAACAATGAGTTCATGAAAATCGAGAACGACTTCAGTGGCCAAGACATGCACGGTCTCGACATGAGCCACCAATTGCCTCAACACTCTACCCCCGACACTGCCCAGATGGCACAATTTATGGGCTCTTTTGATAACAAGCCCAGCCTCCGACCTTACCCCATGAGCGCTCAGTCCATCTCTGGTACACCACAGACACCTTCTAGCCGCCACTCTGCTCACCGTCGAACTGAATCCGTTGCTAGCATCGCCAGTGCTGCCAGCATTGCCAGCATCAACATTGAGGAGACCAAGACGGAGACCGGTGTCACTCAGGATGAGATCGCTCAGTTCATCAGCGGCCCTGACGCAGGTGACGGCAAGTGGACATGCACATACGAGGACTGTGGAAAGAAGTTCGGCCGTAAGGAGAACATCAAGTCGCACGTCCAGACTCACCTCAACGACCGTCAATACCAGTGCCCCACGTGTAAGAAGTGCTTTGTCCGTCAACACGACCTTAAGCGACACGCCAAGATCCACACTGGTATCAAGCCTTACCCCTGCGAATGTGGCAACAGCTTTGCTCGCCATGATGCTCTCACCCGACACCGTCAAAGAGGCATGTGCATCGGCGCTTTCGACAATGTTGTGCGCAAGGTTGTCAAGCGAGGCAGACCTCCTAAGAAGACCCGTCCTGATATGGAGACTCGCATGGACAAGTCTGCGAGAACGCGCAAGAAGAACATGTCCATCAGCTCAATGTCATCTTTCTCTGCATGCTCGGACAGCTCAGCTGTCAACTCACCGGATCATTTCATGCTCGATGACATGATGGACATGGGAATGACTTCGCAAGGCCAAAACCTTGCCGCGGTCTCTTCAGCACCCATGACCGGTCTCACTGCTGCAGCTCTTCAGGAGTACGCCTCTTCTCCATCCACTGGTAGCGTTCACTCCTACGTCTCCCCTGAAGCCATCATGGACGGTACTCCCATGCACGTTGCATCACCCGCCAAGAGCGCCGCAAGTCAATACAACACCCCTCCTGAACTGTCACAATCATCTTCTCCCCCAGCTACACACTTCTTCGAGGTCGAGCACAACAACTCAATCAACACCGATGACCTGACTGCCCTCCCCGGAACAACGACTTATGTGACTTCGGCCACCATGGCTGCTACTCTTCCTTTGGGAATGAGCACCGCAGATGATGACATCCTCCTGCAGTACGCTACCAGCAATAGCTTTATTCAGCTGAGCCGCGAATCCGACTTGCTCGGCATGAGCAAGATTGACGACTACGACAACGGTATCTTTGATAACGACGTCTTCTTTGGCAACTAATTTCGTTATTGTTGCGTCTTTTACTCAAGCGGAAAAGCCTTTCGTAACTTAATCAGCGGCGGCGTACTCGAGTTTGTTTATATTCTTCTTCGGATAACAATTGCCAACTTGCACCTTTGTTTTCTGCAAGAACTCAGCATGGCATTTCTTCTCATTCTTCTTATTTTTACGACGCTCATGCTCACGCAGCCACGCATCAACAACATGCACGCACAATAGCGAGTCAATGTACAACACGACGTGGAAGACTCAAGAAGGTTACAAAAAGGCACAGGTTTTTTGAATTTTATGTTATGGGGGTACTTCAGTACCAGCATCAGGACTCTATGGGTTCATCAACGGACGGAACAGGCGAACGGATCTTGGGATTTTTGAATGATATTTGGGAAACGGAAATTGATAGAAGCAAAGGTCTCAACGCGGATGGGGTGTCGCACACCCTTTGGGCCGCCAGGAGTTTTTGGGGTTGAGCCTTTTGCTTTATCTGGTAGACGAAACTTACCAATGGGATATTGATGGAAAACTAATGCTTTGTGCCTTTTGACTGTGATGTGAAATATGAATTGACCAGTGATGTCCATATTGATAGTTGGTCTATGGCCGGCGTTGACAAATTGTAAATAAATGTTGAAGATTTATAGGACAGCACGGAATTAGAACAAGTTCGTTTGACTTTCTTCCATCTACCTATTCGATTGCATCGGTAAATTGCAATTCACTAATTGTTTTATTCTCATGTTTTTCACTCTCACTGTCGTCCATGTTGATCAGCCAGCGTCTACAGACTACAGTGCCTACCTAGGTAGGTACCTAGGTAATCTCCACTCACCAAAACGTAGCCACCTATCGACCCTAGCCTCCAGTTGCTTAAGCTTCCATCTCAATACATCAACCAAGAATTCACATCATCACTTTCATTGTTTCTCTACTGCATCGTAACCATCTCGATAACAGGCAATCAACTGTAGGACCGTCTCCTCGACGTTGATTGACCATGTTAACTCCTACCATCGGCGTCAAGACCGCCTTTTTTTACGCCTTTGGAAATACTCCAGCAACCAGTTTGACTCGATGTGTACCGCAAGGTCAGGATGTAGATATTCTGTCTCTGGGGTGTGGTGACTTGCGCAATATTCTATACACAGCTTATATCGAAAAGGGCTTTCGTATGTTCTCATCCTACCGCTTTCTGATGCCGTAACTGACTGAAGCAGCGCAGAGACAGATTGACTTTACCTGCTGTGATGTTGCAGACACTATCATTGGTAGGCCAAGTACCTTGTACCAAAGTGCTTCTAGATTGCTAACTGGGCATAGCTCGCAATGCCTTCTTTCTAGTTTTGCTCATCGACGAGGACTGCAAACTGAGTAGTGAACAGCTATGGAATGCCTACTACCACCTTTACGTTGATGAAGAGACCGCTGCTGCTGTACTGCAAACAGCCACCAAGCTGCTGACCATATCAAAGTGCCTTGACGACTGGAATAGTAGCGACTATAGCAAGTCTATCAAGTTCTGCGATGCCGACACTCTTTCAGACGTTCGACGTATCTGGCTGGTCATCAAGAATGCCGCATCCAAGTCCCAGTCTGGTGAGTACATGGAGACATTCGCGCAGAAGGTCAAGCCGTCCAAGGACCATTATCAGGAAGTCTTTGGCGAAGGAGGCGCCAACATCACGGTTATGCGTTCTGCGGCACCACTCTCTATGCAAGCTGGTACAAAACTCGTCGAGATATCCGGACAGTACTGGAAAGAAGGAACGGTCACGCCACGATCGGCTACCGACAAGTCGTCAAATCCGCTCCTTGCCAGCCTCCTCTCTGAGGACAGTCTCTTGCACTACGGGTCAGATCCCATCATGGGCTTCCATATCGCTACTGCTTATGCTGCCCTCCATAAAGGATCTCCTCTCGAACCCAAGGACTCGGATCAAGACTTTGCCGCTCCAGCTGCTGCTAGAATCCAATTCAACGAATGGATATCTGCTTTCAAGTCATTGAAAAAGAACATAGTTATTCGATTTGTTGTTGCGGATGCGCTGGCTCTTTGTCATAGTTTCCAGACTGCAGAAACAACAGGAAAGTCGGCCAATCTTTACAGACGAACATGGGACCCGCGACCACTTGTTTTGGATCCGAAGGAATATGGCAAGGACGGCAAAGGGCCATCGTCGTTCGATATGATCGACACTTCGAACCTATCCGACCACATCGGCGCCCTTAACATCCTCATTGCAGCAGGTCCACTACTTAAAGATGAGCCATGGGCATCGTTGTTTACGGAGTTGTTGCTCAAATCTAGAAAGTCCGAGGACAGTGCTCTTGAGAAGCTCCTCTGCGGTCATGCACCCACCATTTCGCTGCTGCTTGGATATAGCCCTGTGCAGTATTGGACCAATGCCAAGGTCGAGTCTCATGTTGACGAAGTACTTCTCGGGCTTATGAACCAACAGGAAAGAGAAACACAGACGCGCAACCGCTTGGCTTGGAAGCGTAACACTCATTTCTCAGACCAGGCTAGTCATGGCAAACTTCACATTGACTCCAAGCAACTGGTCAAATTGCTTTCTCCGCTCTACGACTACATGTTCGAAGCTGAGAACATTTCTAAGGTCGACGAGAGGTCGCATTCTTACTCCCATTACAATCGCACGAGCTTCGCAGCTTTTCTCAAGATTGTCATGACACGAGTCGCAACAGAATGGCCAACCGCATGTTCAGCTTTGATCGATTCCATTGCTCAAGAACATCGCTTTTTCCTAGCCAGTAACGGCATGCAAGACCTGTGTCTACAGCTCCATCTTCACGGTGTTAATACGGAGCCTTGGATTATACAAGAGAGCAGAAGCATCCCGGAAAATGGAGCCTTCAATCGTTGGAAGTCACTTCCACCAGCAGTCGCTGTCACAGTCGTGATTCCCAGAAAGGCTGTTGCGAGTCTGTATAAGCACAAGGAGAAAGCTCTCAAGCTGGCATCACCACCACTTGTTGGAACAGTGCGATCCAGTCATAGTGCGACAGAAGCGTGGCAGAATATATTTGGAGATGTTCAGATTGCTTTCGGTCATGTTGAAACGAAGAAGATGCCTGACGAAGACGAATTCCAAGTCACCATTGAAAGAGATGGAGCTGGCTGGGATGGAGATTCGCCCCTTGTTGCATCCTTCTATGTGCCTACTTCGACCCTGCAGAATGAACCAAAGTCGGCACTGGTAGCGCTGTGCGTTCCACCGACGGGGCAAAACTCTGCCATTTTTGGGCCTATCCTTGGAATGACCATGTCTGTCTTTGAGACTCGCATCGACGACAGATCCAACGTATTCGTAACGAAGCACTTGCCCGGTCAGGTTACCTATCCTGACCTGTGCGCAGCTGTCAAGCCTCTTGACAACGTCGTAAACCAAGGCCAGGATGACAAGGCCACAAAAATGCTGCTTGATATACCGTCATCTGAGTCTACCATAACCACAATCACAGGCCATCTGGACATTACTTCGACAAACGGCGAAGACTTGCTTAAGGAAAAGGTCCCCATCGAATTCCATCAACAAACCCCCTTTGTGATTAACATCGTGTTTGGGAAAAATGAGCTTGTTTGTCCTCTCAAGTTTCCAGTGCCTATCACCAAGGATAGTATCAGATCACGAGTTGCTCGAACTACAGGCTACATCGAGCTGATAGCACAACTGGCAATACCAGCCGCTTCTCCAGAACTACTGGACTTTGTCTATCCCTCAGCGATTTCGTCATCTGGCACCCCAGCAAGCTTGAATATGCCACATGTGAACCTGGATAACCTACCAGTTCTTGACCTGGGGAATGCGGATAGAAACCGGTGGATGACGACTTTGACATCGTTAACGTTCTCATCTCGAGAGAAATACCTTCGTAGCAAGCGTGAAAGCGGCATTTCGGACGATCCAGTTGTCAACTTCAAAGAATCTGTCTTCACCATGTGCATGGTCGCCTCAGGCTTACAGGGTGGTCAGACGGGCCTGTTCGCTATCGACCATCCTGACCGAGGAGGAATTCACATGCTGGTATTTGTATCAGCTTTCAGACTTGACGGCGACGCAGCCTCAATCGTTCTTGATGCAGCTGTTATTCCGTTCACAATGGAACTGGTAAAATCTGAACGAATGGAGTCTTTCCTTCTCATGCTCAGGGAACTTGAGTGCGGCAGTATCTCGGTGAATGATTCGGAGTTGGATCTCTGGAAGAAATCTCTTCCTGCGATGGTAGAGCGCTGCCGTACCTGGTCCCACGGCAAGAACTGCGAGTACAAGAAGAAGGGAGCGACCATTCCACTGAGCCTCAAAGACGGTGAGCAAGTCCTGTGCTCGTGCGGAAACGGTCAACTACCTGACAACTTCGTTTCACTTCCCGAGTGGGCTACTGCAGCACCTAATGCTGTTCGTCTCGCCATTAGTCCCACATATGCAATTCCTTTTAACGAGGAGGTTATCAATGCTTCCGAGCTTTCTAGGACGCCAACTCATGTAAAGCGATGTACACGCTGTAGAAAGCCGGCGAGTGAGAAGAAAGGAGTAATTCTCAGGAGGTGTGCACGTTGCAGCAAAGTCAGTTACTGTTCTCCGGAGTGTCAGAAGAAGGATTGGAAGAAGCATAGAGCGGAGTGCAAGTGATTGAATTTAGTTGAGAAGGGATGCATGTAACGGCGTTGAGAGGAGCATTTGATAGGTAGAGAGGTGGATCGTTTGAGTATTTGATGTTGCTTGGTTGCTATCTATCAGGTCTACCTAACGATGAGTTGATAAGTAAGAAATTCAATTGAGAAAACAATAAAAGAGATTGTTCTCATACACAGTATCCCCAGTAATGGACATAAATTGAAGATAAGACGTAAACAAGGAGTCGATACAATTGTCTTTATCGAAGACATTCGAATTATACCGGGGTAGCACCTCCTATTGGCTTCTCACCGAGCCCCTCCATAGCCTCACCTTACACCGACTGCTCGCCCCACACCGCCTTCACCCCTTGGAGAGGGCAGGAGGGGCAGAAAAAATGTCCCAGCCTAGCCTGTCCGCTATTGCCTGTTGACCAGCTGGTGCAAGCTTGTGCGATTACGAAATCGCGAAACCTCCAACACCAGCACCGCTTTTTTCAAGCCTCGACTTTTCCGATCTCGACTATAGCCATCGTGCCAACAGCAGAGATCTACAATCATGTCGGCTGCACAACTCCTCAACCCCAAGGCCGAGTCCCGAGTGCGTCGAAACAAATACCCCCCGCAGACAAGTGGCCTTGCAGCCTGCTAACCCCGTTGTCGCAGAGGAGGGGCGAAGCTCTTAAGGTCAATATCAGTGCTGGTGAAGGCCTACAGGATGTCCTCAAGTCCAACTTGGGCCCTCGAGGTACCATTAAGATGTGAGTTTCTTCTTGGGCCTGAATATCGTTGCTTAAAACTAACCATCCGCTAGGCTTGTTGATGGTGCGGGCCAGGTACGGTTACCTATCAAAATGCCCCTCGACGACCCCTAAACTGACCGATACCCTCAGATCAAGTTGACCAAGGACGGAAATGTCCTCCTCCGTGAGATGCAAATACAGAACCCCACCGCCGTTATGATTGCCCGAGCTGCGACCGCTCAGGATGATATTTGCGGTGACGGAACCACATCAGTCGTTATGCTGGTCGGCGAGCTTCTCAAGCAGGCAGACCGTTATATCTCGGAAGGATTGCACCCTCGAATCATCACCGACGGTTTTGAGGTTGCCAAGGTCGAGGCTCTTAAGGTGAGTTTCTCACCCCTATACTTCGGACACCGGACTAAATATTGTAGTTCCTTGACTCTTTCAAGCTCGCCAAGGAGGTTGACCGAGAACTCCTCCTCAGCGTCGCCCGAACCTCGCTCACCACCAAGCTCAACGCCACCTTGGCCCAGAAGCTTACTCCCGATATTGTCGATGCCGTTCTCGCCATTTACCAGGAGCCTGCAAAGCCCGATCTGCACATGGTGGAGATTATGAAGATGCAGCACCGAACAGCCGCCGATACTCGCCTGATCCGCGGATTGGCTCTCGATCACGGTGCTCGTCACCCCGATATGCCCAAGCGACTCGAAAACTGTTACATTCTTACTCTCAATGTCAGTCTGGAGTATGAGAAGACCGAGATTAACTCGAGCTTCTTCTACTCCAGCGCCGAGCAGCGTGATAAGCTTGTTGAGAGTGAGCGTCGCTTTGTCGATGCCAAGCTTAAGAAGATCGTTGAGCTCAAGAAGGAGCTCTGCGGCAACGACGGAACAAAGAACTTTGTCGTCATCAACCAGAAGGGTATCGACCCCCTCTCCCTTGACGTTCTCGCCAAGAACAACATTCTTGCTCTTCGACGAGCTAAGCGAAGAAACATGGAGCGACTCCAGCTTGTTTGTGGTGGTGTTGCTCAGAACAGTGTTGATGATCTTTCTGAGGATGTTCTGGGTTGGGCTGGTCTCGTCTACGAGCAGACTCTTGGAGAGGAGAAGTTTACCTTTGTCGAGGAGGTCAAGGACCCCAAGTCTGTTACTCTTATGATCAAGGGCCCCAATGCGCACACCATCGCCCAGGTGACAGACGCTGTCCGAGATGGTCTGCGAAGTGTCTACAACATGATCGTCGACAAGTCCGTTGTCCCTGGTGCTGGTGCTTTCCAGGTTGCTTGTGCTTCTCACCTCAAGAGCGATGCCTTTGGCAAGACTGTCAAGGGTAAGGCTAAGTGGGGTGTTGAGGCTTTCGCCGATGCTCTTCTTATTATTCCCAAGACTCTGGCTGCCAACGCTGGTCTTGATATTCAGGATGCTCGTAAGTTCTTTACTTTAATTGAAGCCTTGATACAATTGCTAACTTTTACAGTTGCGGATCTGCAAGATGAATACGCTGACGGAAACGTCGTCGGTCTTAACCTCGAGACCGGTGAGCCTATGGACCCTGAGCTGGAGGGTATCTTCGACTCTTACCGTGTTCTGCGAAATTGCATTGCTTCTAGCTCAAGCATTGCGTCCAACCTGCTCCTATGTGATGAGTTGTTGAAGGCTCGACAGATGGGCAGAGCAGGCGGCCCTGGGCCTGGCATGGATGGACCTAGTGATCACATGTAGGAGATACCACGTTAAAATGAGGCTAGACAAAAGGCCCTGGGACGTAATATACCACATTACGATTTCAGTTTACGACTCGATAATATTTCTTGTGATATATTAATAAAAATTGAATAACTCATATGTTAGGTCGTTGTAGTTGGGCTCTGATAGCGGCGCTAAGCCCCGCATTCCCTCAGAACGTTTGCAGAGAAAAAAATATTTACCCCACCATCATCATCCAGCAATCAACTCCATCAGTACCAGTATCATGGCTTCCTACGATTCCGATTCCTCGGACGGCGAGTTCGAGGAGACCAATGTCCTCTTGGGATACGCCTCTAAGGAGGCAGATGAAGATACTGTTAGCAAACTCGGTGGCCGACCTGTAAGTTTTTAAGCTGTCCCGCACTGAACAAACTCATGATAGCTAACAAGAAAACCAGGACTGGTTAGATAACAACGCCCCCAGCGCAGCCTACGCACGATGCAAGGTCTGCAAGGATCTCATGGCCTTGATCCTTCAACTCAATGGTGAACTTCCCGAGCGATTTCCAGAGCATGAGCGACGACTTTACGTCTTTGCGTGCAGGCGACAGAGCTGTCGGCGCAAAGAGGGCAGCATTCGTGTATTGAGAGGTGTGCGAGTATGGAAGGAGGAGGCACCTAAGGAGGATAAAGAGGAGAAGAAAGCCGAGGAAGATAAACCAAAGAACGACGGGCCTGGACTAGGCGAGACTCTGTTTGGTTCAACGGGTTTGGGAAGTGCCTCCAACGCAAACCCTTTCTCTAGCAACGCCAACCCTTTTAGCAGCTCCAGTTCCAGTAACCCCTTCAGCTCTGGATCTGCCAACCCCTTCTCTTCCTCTACCTCGCAGCCCGAGCCAGCAAAGCCTGCGTCTCCTGAGCCTCAAACCACCTCCCTCACAAAGACATTTGCCGAGTCTCTCAACATTAAAGACACACCGGCCTCACCTCCTCCTCCTTCAGAGCCCTGGCCTGCTGAGGATGCGCAGGCGAAACCTTACCCTACACTGTACCTCGCCGATGCCGACTTTGAGACTCTGGACCCCACACCCACCAACGTTCCTAGCAATGCTCGCCTCGAGGACGGCGACGCTGCGGAACCTTCAATTCTCGATCGGGAAGCCTTCGAGTCGACTATGGATGCCACGTTCCAGAAGTTCGCCGATCGTCTGGCCCAGAACCCTGAGCAAGTTATTCGTTACGAGTTCGCAGGTGCTCCGTTGTTGTACTCAAAAAAGGGTGCCGTTGGTGAAGCTATCAACAAGGGCGCTATTCCCCGGTGCCCTAATTGTACAGCGAGGAGAGTGTTTGAGGTGCAGTTGACGCCAAACGCTATTGCGGAACTTGAGGCCGACGATCTGAGCTTGGAGGGTATGGAGTGGGGTACCATCATTGTTGGCGTTTGTGAGAAAGATTGCTCCCCTCGAGGAACACCAGTTGGAGAAGTTGGATACCAGGAAGAATGGGCTGGCGTACAATGGGAGGAACTGTCCAAGGGCAATTAGATATTTTGGACAGGTTGGAAAACGAACATAGCGGGACATCAAAAGCACATTAAGAAGCGGCCACATAATTTCGTGGTACACGTGAGCCAAATACGATATATCAACAAATCGCAAAGTTCTATGCATCTCTAGATCCTTGGATTGCTCTGCAATGACATGTCCGATTAAACGCCTAGATTTTTGTAATCCCCCGTCATGCTACCATGCGAGCCCTTCCTAACCCTTCCACATCGTGAGTCGTCATGTTCGAGTCCCATCGAATGGGGGGAAGTGCGCGAAAAATCCCTTTTGATTCGCTAAAACTCTGAAAAAGCCTAAACAGTGTCCTCCCAAGACCGTCGGAGCACCCTGGAGAACTGCTCGACGTTGACGTCCTCACGGATCTCAGCCTTCTTGGCCTCGTTGTCGGGGTTTGAGGGAACCTTGACGTTGCCGTCGGCCTCGACAGTCCAGCCGCAGACCTCGGTGACGAACTTCTTGGTGGCGTCCTCGTTGAGGCCGAGCCATGACTCGAGGTGGCTGATCTGGATCTCACGGAAAGCTTGAGACACGAGGAGCGCGATGCGGTGACGGACAACGTCCTCAAAGTCGGGAATATCGGCAATCAAATCGGCAACCATGTCGTCGTCGAGGTCGGCCCAGAAGCGGGAGTACTGAGCACCCTCAAGTTGGCCGTTGAGGGATCGAAGCTTGGTGACAGCTTCGCCGAGGTCGCCAGTAACAGCAGCGGAGGGGTTGATGAGGTGGAGAGCGAGAGAGAACTGCGCGGAGGGGAACTGGGTCATGGTCTTGACCAAGATATTGGTGATAACCTCATCCTTAATGCGGTCAGGGTTGAGCTGGTACCTAGAAGGGAGTTAGCCTTGACTCGAGAAGAAGAAAACAAAGTAAGTTGGAGTCTTGGGCATTTCAGTCGCACTAATAGTTGACTTCAGGTGCGGCCAAGGTGCGAACAACCCGCCGGCACTAGTCAGGTAATAGGAAACGTTGACAAACGGTCATCATATAGAGCCCGTATCATATAGAAGAGTAACAAGGAGCATCACACTCACAATTTCAGTAGTGTTCGGTTGGCATTGCAGTCAGTGAACTTCTGCTCGCATTGGTCCTGGAGGTAGGTCTCGAGAGCGCCGACAGCCTCGGGGTTATATCGCTCAAGTCCGTTGATGATGGACGAGATCTCCTGGGGTCTCTCTGGCGGGTCTTCTCCGTTCATGGTGGTGGTATTTTGAGGAGGGGTCGTTATGAGGGGGATGTCGGGGGGAGGTTCGCGATGGTGGGGCAGAGCGAAGATTTCGACGTTGTGTGAGATGAATCGCTTGTGCTGTGCTGTGCGTTCCAAAAAGGTTTAGCTCGGAGTAGCGGGCTGGTTCCTGATTTTTGGAAGCTTTCAGCTGCATCACGTGGCTTCGCGCCAAACGTCGTCATCGATGCGCCGCGTATTGAATTGTTGATAATGATGGACGTGAATGGGTGTATTTACTGTTTACAAATACTAATTGATGTTTTATTCCTTCAACCCTGATTCATAAACTCACATAATCGATGGGCGGTAACGCAGACAACTAAAAGATCATTTCCGTCATGCCGAGTCCTACTAAGAAACGGAAGCTTGATAACGGCACCAAGTCAACAACTCCAGCTCGGGGTCTTGAATATTTCTTCTCAAAACAAAAACAGAATGATGCGGATTCAAGCAAAAGGCCAAAGATTGAAGAGAAGGATGGAGCATCAAGTAATGTTCCGACGGAAATGACGGATGAGGAATTGGCTAGAAAGCTTCAGGCCGAATGGGATCAAGAGGTTGCCAATACACCGCAAGCCACTCTCCAGGAACAGACTGTGCAGCTTCCAAATAAACACAATGTATCAGTGTCTAGGGACGAAAGCCCAAGTCCAACCGCCCCAAGATCTAAGCCGTCGTTCACCCTACCAACAGCTTTCAGCAAGCCTACAGACAACAAGGCGAAACCTACACTTGGCCTTCAAGCTGCTGGCATGGCCGAGGATACGACTACTACATCGATACCATTCGACGAATCGCCTCTGACATTTGACCCACAGGAATACCTGGATCAATTAAAAGAACACTGGGCCTCTGAAGGTGGTAATGCATCATATGCGTTGCTCACTCGATGCTTCATACTCATCAATGGCACAACAAGTCGAATCAAGATCGTAGACACGCTTGTGAATTGTTTAAGAGTTCTCATCGAGGGCGACCCAGCAAGCTTGTTACCAGCAGTACGTTCGGTATCCTAGTTTGCTCTGCTTCTCTAACTTTACTAGGTCTGGTTGGCGACTAATGCGATCTCTCCTCCTTATATATCCATGGAGCTGGGGTTGGGTGGATCGGCCATATCGAAAGCGTTGCGAAATGTTTGTGGGCTTGATAGCCGGGCCCTCAAGGCCATTTACGACAAATATGGCGATGCCGGAGATGTGGCTTTCGAGGTCAAGAAGAAACAGAGTTTTACCCTGAGGAAACCAAAGCCTCTGACGATCAAGGCTGTTTACGAGTCTTTGGTGAAGATTTCCAACAGTCAGGGACAGGGCAGTGCAGACACCAAGCAGAGAATAGTCGACCATCTTTTACAAGACGCCCGTGGTGGCGAGGAGAGTCGGTTTGTGGTGCGAACTCTCTGCCAACATGTAAGCAGAACTGTTACTGTAATCATCGAACCTTATCTGACATTTGATAGCTACGCATCGGCGCTGTCAAAACGACAATGTTAATCGCCTTATCACGAGCCTTCTTACTTTCACGCCCACCAGGGGCTGACTTCCCTCTCAAATCGGTGTCCGACCTAGCCAAACTCAAGAAAGAAGATCTAGCTGAAGTCTGGAGCCGGGCCGAGGAAATAGTCAAAGCTTGCTTCGCTCGGCATCCAAACTACAGCGATCTCGTGCCCGTTCTCCTTGAGATTGGGATTTCCGAGGAACTATTGATACGATGCGGTCTAACCCTCCACATCCCACTGCGCCCTATGCTTGGAAGTATCACGAGAGACCTGTCCGAGATGCTCACTAAACTACAGGGAAGAGACTTTGCGTGCGAATTTAAGTATGATGGCCAGAGAGCCCAAATACATTGTGACGAGAACGGAAAAGTCAGCATTTTCTCTCGACATCTAGAAGTTATGACGGACAAATATCCTGATTTGGTCGAGTTGATACCAAAAATACGTGGTGAAGGTGTCGATAGCTTCATCATGGAAGGCGAAGTCGTGGCCGTTGACCGTGAAAGTGGAGAACTCAAGAACTTCCAGACACTCACAAATCGAGCGAGAAAGGATGTTGATATCGGAAATATCACGGTAGATGTTTGTATGTTCTCGTTCGATTTGATGTATCTCAATGGGCAACCACTACTGGATCGACCATTTCGAGAAAGGCGGGAGCTTCTGCGGTCGCTTTTCAAAGAGATACCGCATCACTTTACCTGGGTAAAAAGCCTTGATGCTACGTCTGCAGACTCTGAGTCGGTCCTCGAGTTCTTCAAAGCTGCCACCGATGCCAAGTGTGAAGGAATAATGGTAAAAATTCTGGACAATCTACCTTCGGAGCCGAATTTGGGGGAAGAAGGACCGGAAGGATCTGACAAAACATTGACACCGAGCTCAAGGTCAAAGGGGAAAGGGAAATCGAAAGGCAAAAAAGATCAGAATGGAGAAAAGGCCAAGACAAGGAGGAAACCCCTACTGGCGACATACGAACCAGATAAGCGGCTCGACTCCTGGCTCAAAGTCAAGAAGGACTATAACTCAAGTTTCGATACGCTTGATCTTATCCCTGTCGCTGCTTGGCATGGGCAAGGACGCAAGGCAAAATGGTGGTCGCCTATGCTCATGGCTTGTCGCAATGAGGAAACCGGATCCCTGGAAGCTGTGTGCAAATGCATGTCTGGTTTCACAGATAGCTTCTACAAGGCTAACCGACAGTTTTATGACGATGGTGAAGAGAGCGGCGAGCCTCAGAACACGAGAACCACACAACCCAGCTTTGTGGAATACTCAGGACCGAGACCTGATATTTGGTTCGAGCCACAAGAAGTATGGGAAATGGCTTTTGCGGATATTACGTTGAGTCCAACCTACACTGCAGCAATTGGGCTTGTAAGTGACGAGAGGGGGCTGAGCCTGAGATTTCCGAGATTTATGAAGAAAAGAGAGGATAAGAGTCTCGAAGAAGCGAGCACAAACGACTTCTTGGCCGGCCTTTGGCGCAAACAAGAAGCAAAGGCCGCTTCGAAGAAAGAGAACAAGGATGAAGCAGGGGCGGAAGTAGAAGACGTAGAAGAAGCTGATGATTAAATCCGAGCTTCCTATTTAATCAACCCTAAACAATGACGCCTCGCTTGAGATTGGGGAATAGACACTAATGGATCTTCTTGTTTTTAATCATTATTTTCCAGCATTTAATCTCTGGGCAATGAGACTGAAAACAGCGATCGATCCCATGAAGAGAACGGCGTTGTAGAACTGTCTTTTGTGAGCATGAGCACTAGAGTGATATCTTGAACAAACCTACAGCTGTTCGAGAAACGTCTCGCTCTTCATCATCGGTACGTGATTCAATAAAGAGTCGACGTAGATTTGGTAGTGCCTATTTTCATCGTTAGATCTCATCTAATGTTATGTCATTCTATTAGTATGGGCCTCTCACCATTTTAAGGTTGCTTTGAGCAGAAAGCTTAGCGAAAACCCCCAAGTACTGTTTTCTTTAATAGCAAGCAAACCAATCTTCTCTGTAAAGTAATCGGTGTTGGTCTCTTGATGATACAAATGTTGAACCTCACAGTACCTAGAGTGTAGAAATGTGACTAAGCTGGCCCAAAATAAATTGTTAGCCATTGAAGCCACGCTACCCGTGAACGGTAATCAGGCGGAAGTTTAGAGTTAGGGGGCAACCTGGGCCGGGTTAGCTTCCATGATAGGAGCTGACAGGGCCACTGAAGGGTGCCCCCCCTTTAGTGGCTCATGCTGGCAACTCAGTGGAGGTGGCCTGGACCTATCTTCGTGGCCTTGGCATCTTTGGTGACAGTTACGTCTGCCTTGTTCAATCTCAGATCGATCAACTCCTTTCCGATCCAATTACATCGACGACGTCGCGCATCTTTAACGCATCCTCCGATACGCAGAATAACCGGTGGATGTAGGCTTCTGCATTTCAGGACAAGTAGCTTGTACTCGGCCTGACCAATTCGACTTAGCTGTCACCGCCCGTCCTCAATACCATCGTAATCTCAACCTCTCTGTCACCTTCGAGCTTCGCCACGTGCCCCTCTACAATCCTCGACGATGGCGGTAAATCGCATTAAGGGCGCGTTTGCCGTGCCTCGTAAGGGTGAGACCTTTGAGCTGCGCGAAGGTCTGGTCTCGCGGTATGCATGGGAGCGCAAGGAGTCGATTCAGAAGACCATCATGGCCATGACCCTGGGCAAAGATGTGTCGGCACTCTTCCCCGATGTGCTCAAGAACATCGCGACCGGCGATCTTGATCAGAAGAAGCTTGTATACCTCTACCTCATGTACGTGGTCGAAGCTGAATAGCTATCGAGCTGCCCTCCCTAGCTGTCAACACTTTGCGGGATGGGTTAAAGAGCTGACACGAATGTCCAGGAACTACGCCAAGTCGCATCCCGATCTCTGCATTCTCGCCGTCAATACTTTTGTTCAAGATTCCGAAGATCCAAACCCACTGATAAGAGCACTTGCGATTCGAACAATGGGATGCATCAGAGTCGATAAAATGGTGGATTACATGGAAGAGCCCCTGAGGAAAACGCTGCGAGACGAATCGCCATATGTGCGCAAGACGGCCGCTATTTGCGTCGCTAAACTGTTCGATCTCAACCCGGCGATTTGTATCGAGAACGGCTTTTTGGAGGCTCTCCAGGAGCTGATTGGTGACCCTAACCCTATGGTTGTCGCCAACTCAGTGACTGCTCTATCTGAGATCAGCGAAACTGCACCCGAAACGAGGGCATTGATTGTGACGCCCGTAACGCTGAAGAAGTTGCTTATGGCTCTCAACGAGTGTACTGAATGGGGACGAGTTACTATTTTGACAACCCTGGCAAACTACGCTGCGTCGGATCAGAAGGAATCGGAGCACATTTGCGAACGTGTCGCACCTCAATTCCAGCATGTCAACCCTAGTGTGGTTCTTGCTGCGGTTAAGGTTGTTTTCATTCACATGAAGGCTCTCAACCCCGACTCGGTGAGGTCATACCTCAAGAAGATGGCACCTCCTCTTGGTATGTGAATATTGATAAAATTCAAGTTTTGGACTGACAATAATCAGTTACTTTGGTTGCTTCGCAACCCGAGGTTCAATATGTTGCTCTTCGAAATATCGACCTCCTGCTCCAAGCCAAGCCCGACATTCTGAGCAAGGAGATGCGTGTCTTCTTCTGCAAGTACACTGATCCTCCATATGTGAAGCTGGAAAAGTTGGAAATCATGGTTAGGATAGCAAATGAGCACAACTACGAGCAGCTTCTCGCCGAGTTGAAGGAGTATGCTCTGGAAGTGGACATGGACTTCGTTCGAAGAGCTGTCAAGGCTATTGGTCAAGTCGCCATCAAGATCGAAAATGCCGCTGAGAAGTGTGTTGCGGCTCTTGAGGATCTCATTTCTACCAAGGTCAACTACGTTGTCCAGGAAGTAATTGTGGTCATCAAGGATATTCTCCGAAAATACCCTGGTTATGAAGGTGTTATCCCTACTCTCTGCAAGCACATCGACGAGTTGGATGAGCCCACTGCCCGTGGATCTCTTATCTGGATCGTCGGTGAGTATGCTGAGAAGATCAACAACGCAGACGAGATCATCGAGAGTTTTGTCGAGTCTTTTATGGAGGAGTTCACACAGGTGAGTCGCATTAGTCCCTCAAGAAAGGGCTGCTTATACTAACTGGTCCCACAGACACAATTGCAAATATTGACAGCAGCTGTGAAGCTGTTCTTGAAGAAGCCTGGAAGCAACCAAGGACTTGTTCAAAAGGTTCTTCAGGCGGCTACAGCGGAGAACGATAACCCCGATATCCGCGATAGAGCATATGTGTACTGGCGTTTACTTTCCTCAGATCCTGAGGTTGCCAAGGTGAGGAATACGAGAGAATGCTTATAAATGTTTGCTAATATCGTTCGTCAGAATATTGTTCTGTCTCAAAAGCCCACTATCACAACCACGATGACAAGTCTCCCTCCTGCTCTCTTGGAGCAGCTTCTCACCGAACTTTCTACTCTCGCATCGGTTTACCACAAGCCTCCGGAGTCATTCGTTGGCAAGGGCCGTTTCGGTGCCGATGAGATCCAGCGGGCTGCTATTCAAGAACAGCGACAGAACGCCGCCGACAACCCTATCGCAGCTTCAGTTGCCGCAACTTCTTCCAACGGCGGCGGTGCTTCTCAGAACAACATTGAGAACTTGCTTGACATCGACTTCGATGGTGCAGTGCCTGCTTCTCAAGAACAGAACAGTGCCTCCGCAACTCCTGACAGAGTGGCCAGCCCATCTGCTGGAGCACCTTCGGGAGCTATGGCTGACATGATGAGCATGTTCGATGCTCCGGCGCAACCTTCAGGCACAGGAGCCCCTGCACCAGCTTCAGGGCCCAGCAGCAACATGAATGATTTGATGAACGGGTTTGAGGGCTTGAACTTTGGTGGCGCATCAGCAAGCGAGCCCCTACCAGCAGCGATGCAACTGCAGCAGGCCCAAGGAGGGGCTCCTCAGCAGCCCAAGAAGGACAGCGAGGACTTGCTTGGTTTGTTGTAGACGCGTATGTGTAAATGATTTTCAAGCTAAGAGATGATTGTTGGTCTACAAAGGAGTATGAGTAAAGAGATGCCTTCACAGAGATATGGTGCCGGCGCCAAAGACGAGATGAGATGATCAACCCCACCAGACCGTCTTGACGTCGCGTTGAACGCTTGCCAATAAAAAAGTCCTAATCATAAAGTCGATTCTTTGATATTTTGTAATTTCTTCATGTACCGCGGCAACAAACCGCTCTGGTACGGATATCGTCATCTAAACCCCTTCATCGCATTCCAATCCTTCCGTCCCTTGTGCCCGTCGCATGCCGTTTCTACGCAAAAACTCCATGTTGTATAATCCTAGTATCTTGAAAGAAGTAAAGGGGAAGTATATAGGAATTTACGCCTGTGCTTGCGCATCGGTGGCTTCGTTGGCCTTTGCGTACTCCTCGGGTGTCTGGCACTTGGCGGTCCAAGCGTGGATGATGGCGATTTCCTCCTTGAGGGCAGCATTGACGAGACGATGGCGCTTGAGAGAGTTGAGACCTTGGAATTGAGAAGATACGATAAGGGAGTTGAACGCTTGACCACAGCCGCCTATTATAATTACCAGGTTAGCTTTCGGGGTTCTACGCCGTGATCGGCTTGGAGGGGTTCGCGGGGTAGAGAGGGAAAGATACTGACCAGACATGTCTGTGACTTCAACGTGGGTGGCTTCAAGGCGCGCCTTGATAGCTTCGCGCAAAGATTCGTCTGTGATTTGCGACATTATTTCTGGGGGAGTAGGGAAGAAAGTTGAAGATTATGACGGAGCGTGGTGAAAGGAGAGATTCTGGTTAATTGATTGATTGATTAGATATCATCGTGGGGTAGTGGCTGCACAGTGTGAGGCGGTCTTCTTCCGCTGGACAAATAGCGTCTTGTAGGGCAGCATGACTACAGTTCATCTCAAGCATACACACAGTATGAGCTCATTGGACCCTTTCTTCGCTTCTTCTTCTGCTTTGAAACTCCAACAGCTTGTAGCTTCATCTTCTGTGACAGACTATCCAGCGCATACTATTGGTGAGTGGCTTCAATTCTCTACCAATTGGCCATCATATATACCTAATTAATTACGATCATTCAACTAACATCAGCTTTCGAATTGGTAGCTGCACATAACACAAGTGTTTAACGCACAGTTGCTATGAGAGGCTCTGTTTTAAAATTGAATAGACAACTTATACGCAGCTCACCTCTATTTGCAAACTCGCCTTTCACAAGACCTTCAGTCTCGTACAGAGCATCTACTAGACTTTGCTCCTCCTGTCATTCTTCAAGCAACTCAGTTCCATCTTCTCAATCATATCCAGCGAAAATGAGCGAAAGCGGAGCTTGGGGCGCCTGGCAGGTTGAGTCTTCATCCTTCACCAAGGCTGTTGTTGCATCTATGCAGAAGCTGTACCCAGAGGAGATCGCAGACCGAAGCTGGGACAACGTTGGTTTGTTGGTTGGAAACTCGGAAGAGGATGCCAAAGAGAAGAAGCGAGTTATGGTCACCAATGACTTGACATATCAAGTTGCTATGGACGCAATCAAGCAAGATGTCAGCGTCATTGTCAGCTACCGTCAGTCTTCACCCTTTAAAGTCTATGCAGGTCCAATTGTACTGACATATTGCTAGACCCCTTCATCTTTGGTGGTCTCAAGTCCATCACCAACAACGACCCTCAGCAAGCCACTCTTCTTAAGCTGGCCAAGGCTGGTATCGCTGTCTACTGTCCTCACACTGCCGTTGATGCCGCTCCCGAGGGTCTCAACACGTGGCTCGCTGATATTGTATCCGGCCCTCACGAGAGCAAGCGCTCTGTTGCCAATCCTGCCACCAACGCCCCTTCCAGCCACGCTGGTGCAGGCTACGGCGCAATTGGTCGCTTCAACAATGCTGTTTCTCTGTCCGAAATCATCCTTCGCCTTGCTGACAAGCTCGGTGGTCTCAGGCACGTCATGGTAGCAAGCCCTGTGGGTGCTGATGTCAAGACCACCAAGGTCAATAGCTTTGGTGTCTGTGCTGGTAGCGGTTACGACGTTCTTAAGAAGGCTGATGTTGACCTAATTGTGACTGGCGAGACAAGCCACCACTCAGCCTTGAGAGCCATCCAGCAGGGTCGCACGTTGGTGCAGGTGTTCCATAGCAACTCTGAGCGTGGATATCTTCAAGAGGTACTCAGGCCCAAGTTGGAAGCTGCCATACAAGAGACCGTCCCCGATGTGGAGGTTGTAACCAGCAAGGTGGACAAGGACCCCTTTACCATCTTGGATGTTAGCGATCTGAAGTAATCGGGTTGGTATAAAGAAATAGTCGTTGTGTTGTTATAGTGGGTTGTTAGGAGTTGGGGACGAGAAAAGTTGATCTAAATATAATCATCACTGAACGCCAAAGTAACAAAAGGCTATTTAAACAGCATTGGGTATATCATCATCTCCGGCGCATTACCGCCTGTCGTTGGATGCCCGGCTATCTCTTGATAACCGCTCATCTCTTGATATCCTGGGGCTTGAAGCACTGCTCTTACTGTCGGCTTGTCCTAGAGCCTCGTCACCCTCTTTAATGCACTCTTCAACATCGCTTCCGCCAATGCCTTTTTCTTTCCAGGATTCAAGTAATTTCCGTGGCATTACCCATTCCTTGCGCGCTTGCGCAATCTTTCCCTCGCCGACCAGCGCACGAAGTCGTTCAGGAACCGCTAGAACTTGTGCTGCTAGTTCCCTTGTCCGTTGTTGTCTAGCTGCGGCCTCTCGCTTCATGCCTTCCTCGGAATCTGGCGCGGGGACCGTCTCACGGAGCGCATCTCGAATAGAGGACGCTTGGCTGTAGATCTGTGCAATGGCTGGGTCGAGTGTTGAGGCCATCGGGTTCAAGGGATCCATGTTCGCTCTCATCTGAATATCTGGTCAATATCTTGCTGTATGACGAATATGCCTAGTAACATACCTTGCGAATCGTCTCAGTCGCTGTGATCAGCTTACTATAGTTGTCGTACACCAAAGCCTTCTTCTCCGCATCCAAAGCGCGCACTTCTCCCACAACACTGGTGTACAATTTCATGAGCTCTTCTAGACTGCTCTTATTGATGACCTTGGCGACATATTCCTCGGTATTGAAGTCAGGGACATCGATTTCCGTAGCTGGGACTTCAGAGTCGGGGATCTCTATGCGCGGGGCCGCAGCGCGAAGATTGTAATACTCTCGCAGAGCTGCGCGGTTGGATGAAGTTTTGCGCTGTTGTTGCTGAGGGGGTGGAGGATTCGTAGGCCCTTGTGTAAGGACAGGAGAAGCGAGAGCCGAACGTGAGGTTTCGAAGGATGGCCGATTGGAGTTCGTTGGAGTGCGCCGCGGGGGCTCGCGAGGAGAGGCTATAGTAGACATTATAGATGTTATATCAAAAAGCGGAGAAGAAAGAACATGAATGGGAAGCTGAAGTCGAGGATGTTGATTAGGCTGAAGGACAGTTTGAGGTTGACAAGGCTGAGCTGAGCTGAACGGGACACGGTGGAGGACTGCTGTCAGTGGTTGAAGGCCTGAGACGCAGGGGTACTCGCCGCTAAAATTAGGGAATCGCCCGCTTTCAGCCGCTGGAACGTCATTACTACTTCAAGGCTGAATGGCTACCTTCATCTTATAAAGATTTCTCAACATCAAAAGATCAATACCATGATAAGACAATAACACAAAATGGATCCTATCAACCAACTCAAAGCCTCTATACTGGCTCAAAATCTTCCTCACCCAACGTCAACTTTTCTAAGTTCTCTTATAAACGCGCGCTCTCCACCACCACCAATGAATTCTCTGGTAGCTACAGCCAAAGCCAGATTATTAGCAGCAGATCTGACCAGCAGTGCGGTTATAAGCACAAACGCTATCCAATCTTTCCCTCCAGATGTTGATTCTACGAATTCTCGTGAAAAACGGCTCCCAAAGCCTGTCCATGTTCAGGTCCTGGACATCGAGAACCTGACACTGAGTCGTTGGGAGCAAGTTGAAGAGATGGAAGCTGTTGCCAGAGGCGAGACCACACGTGGAAGAGAAGTCATTCGTGTCACAGCAGAAGACGAGGATGACAACGTAGGGACCCAAACTCAAAGACCTGGAGGAAATCGCAACACAGGAGGCCCTAAACCTGCAGGCAAAAATGCGACGCATAGACTTGTGCTGCAGGATTGCAAGGGAACCAAGATATTCGCACTGGAACTACGACGCCACGATGGGATTGGTGTTGGAAAGACACAAATTGGCGAGAAGATACTTCTGAAGGCCGGCACACTAATTGCGCGGGGTATGGTGTTGCTTGAGCCAGACAAGATGCTTATACTTGGTGGGAAAATTGAGGCGTGGCAGAAGACATGGGTGGATGGACGATTGGCGAGATTAAAGGAGGAGATACAGCAGAGTGAAAGACAAGGATCGTGAGAAAGACTTGACTGGTTTTATAATGATACCCCTTACTACAATAATTTGTACAAGATTGACATTCAGTTGCGTCGTGTCAAAGCTCCTCTAAGGCTCTACCAGATCTTTCTCTAATTATACTCATTCAAGTCCCCTCGTGCCTAATTCTTTATATGTTTCATATACCCTCCGTAGCAACGGCAAGAGATGACCAGCCATTTTGCTCCCAAGGGGCCAGGAATGTTGCTCGTTGGGCATCGCCAGCAGTCGCTGTTCCGGCATAGGCCTTTGAAAGATCCTGTGCATCCAAGAGGCCCTTTGGAGGAATACCTCTTGCTGCTACCTTGAGTGCCATCTGAGCTGCATGCTCATCACCTGTCGATTGCGCCATGGCAGCCCAACCGTGAGGCAGGTTGGGGTGCAGCATTATGTCTGTCTGTAGCTGCGTCTTCATATCCTCTTCCGTGCGTCCCTCTCCCAGAGTTGCGATAGCACGTAGTACTTCGCCAATGTTCGACTGCTCTGATGCTGTCACCTTGTGGTTGGTACGGAGTCCATATAGCTCTTCAACAACAGCCTCCAGGCTATCCTCATCGTTATCCAGCAGAGCAATGACACCAAGAAGAAGAACAGACTGAACATGCTCAGGGTGTTGTTCGATCGTCTCAAATAGCTTTTCGCGAGCTCTGTCTCGAGATTCTTCTGACCCTTCAGCCCAGAGCACTTGAGCTAACAAGCAAACAGCATCAGGGTTACCATCAGATTCTTCCAAGGCGGACTCGAAGTATCCGATGGCTTTGTCGAACTCATTGTTGTAGTATTGAGCCAGTCCGACGGTGAGGTGGGCAGATAATCGCGCCTGCTTGCGTTGCTCGCTAGAGAGTTCATTCTCTGCTTCATCGCTGCTCAGTCCTAGGGCAGTCTCGCCACACTCAATCGCCTCCTCGTAAGAGCCAGATGCAAGATAAGTTCGTGCCAGATCCGTCTTAGCCAATGCAAACTTGGCAAGACTCTCGGGAGACTCTGTGCTCTCGAAGTCAGCCTCGATGGTTGAGGAAATCTTCTCCAGTGTCTCAACAGCACGGCTGCTCTCGTTAGTGCGTTCCTGGAACAGTGTTGCCAATTGTGCAAACGCCAAGTCTTGTGACTTGAGGCTTTGGTACTGGTTGAGAGCGAAAAGCGGCTGGATAAGAGATTCGACATTGAGCTCGTTGGGAGATACTGTGAGAATGTGATCGAACAAAGCGCTCGAGTAGTGACGTCTGGTTGGAACTGAAGATGCATCTGCGATTTCCATTGCATGTGTGAACAAGCCACGAGCCTCTTTGGTATCGCCGTGCAAGAGAGCCACAAATCCTTGTCCCAACCAAGCATGTGCATAGTCGGGATCGGTTGACTGGGCTCTGGTAAAGACCTCGTTAGCAAGCTGAACATCTCCTGACAACAAAGCGAGTGTTCCCAAGTTAGTCCAGGCTGCAGGACTTCGCTCGTTAAGATACAAGCTTCGGGTAAATGCGTGCTGCGAAACCGAAGGATTGATTTCGCTCGTCACCACACCAAGAGCGTTCCAGAACTCCGAGTTTCCA
The DNA here is from genome assembly GCA_004367485.1 of Fusarium citri. Classification (NCBI taxonomy): domain Eukaryota; kingdom Fungi; phylum Ascomycota; class Sordariomycetes; order Hypocreales; family Nectriaceae; genus Fusarium; species Fusarium citri. The sequence continues at coordinate 91,264 of QHHH01000110.1, forward strand.
GCCTCCAATTCGATCGCACGCTTGAAAGATCTTACCGCTGCCTTGATGTAGCTGCTGGACTTCTTCCTGATTTTAGGTGGAAGGCAGATATGGGCACGGTACTCCGCCCATCCCAGGTTGTAGTAGGCAACAGATTGAGCATGGCGGTCGTTGGACGCAATATGGACTCCCTGCTTGTGGCATAGGATTGTGGCGTGGATACATCGAGTGAGGTCGACGCCTGGCTGTTCATCATCTGCGTAGAGTCCCTGAGCGAAGACTACATCAGTTCCGACTTTATCGATGTCGGCAAATATCTCATATGCCTCCTGCGAGCCCTTCTCGAGGACACTTCGGATGGAGTCGGAAGGGAAGTCATTTGTGCGACTTTGGACAGATGAATAGACAGAGCATGCATCGCCGATAGCCTTCCAGAAGTTAAAGGTCTCGAAAACGCTACCGCTGGTTGTCTTTGAATACTCGATGGTCTCAGTGGCAAGTTGAACAGCTTTTCCGAACAATCCCTTCTCAACAGATGAAAGCGCGCTGTCGACTGTTGTTTGAAGTAGAGCAATGATAACGCCCTCCTCTTCGGGATGAGTCTCAATGACTGATCTGTAGAGAGCGATGGACTCATCGTACTCGCCCAACTCACGTTTAATGTTAGCAAGCATGTACTTTGTGAACCACGTATCTCCAGAGATATCAGCCTCTGTTTCCTCCTCCAGTTTCTGGGCATTCAGAATGGCCTTGGTGGCGGCGATATGTCGACCGGAGCTGTGGTAACTCTCTCCTAAGCCAACCCAAGAGTGGTAATCTTCGGGACTAATGCGAAGCGCGGCTTGGAACGACACAATAGCCTTATGGAAGTCTTGTTTGTTCAGTTCTGCGACACCCAGTGCAGCGAATGGCCAGCTAATTCCCTTCCTCTTAGATCCAGGTGGTGGTTTCACTTTACCAGAGTCGACGACACGGCGGGCAACGAGCTCGACTCTATCCCAATCTCCATCATCCGCAAACGACCGTGCTAGGCTCTCGGCCGCAACCACTTCAGCATGAGAAAGTTCCAGTGCTTTCTGGAAACAACGTCTCGAACGACCCTTGTCCTTCGCATAGTCGGCGTAGTAGGTTCCAAGGTATGTGTAAGTGGGTGCGTGGTTTAAGTGATTGTTGAGAGCACTTAGCCAGTATGCATATGCCGATTCTCCCTTTCGCTGTTTTCGCGCAGCCTTGCTGGTATCGATATTCCAGATACATACTCCTAGACGATGTTGAGTTTCACCCAATAACTCCTTCGAGGCAGCTCCTTGCTTTTCCAATGGTTCAAGGCATTCCTTGAGTTCGTCTCTCGCGGTTTCCCAATCTCCTTTAAGTGCCTTAACCCATGCCGCTTCTGATTTAACTCTGATGTTGGTTTGATCGCGTTCCAAAGCTCGAGTAAGGTAGTCAATGGCTTCGTCATATTCTTCTTCCTCCTCGTAAATGAGGCCAACGCCAATCAAAGCAGAGGTGGAAGTGGTATCGCGCTCGAGCACCTTGTCGAACAGTTCCTTTGCTTCCTTATGGTGTCGAGGGGATTGGTAGTAGACTAGTGCTGTTCCGAGTGAGAGGTAATAAGAGTCTTCGGCGTGGACGAACGAGAGGCCGGTCTTCTTGCGCTCTTGTGCCAACAAAGCCATTCCCTTGCGCATGAGCTCAACAGTACTCTCATACTCTCCAATGTGAAGGAGGTATTGGCCAGTAAGTCGATATGCAAGAACCGAGTCTGCGGTAGTAATGCCTTCGGTAATCATGATAAGACGGTCCTCGTCGGTCAAAGGTACCACAAGAGTGGGAACGCCCCCATCGTCGTCATCTGAGCTTTCGTCCGAATCATTGGAGGCAGCTTTGGCTTTTTCTTGAGTCTTTTCGGGAGGAAATGGTGAGATTGGGCTTGTTAGAAAACTCGTGATGACCTTGTACAGGTCGCTATCGGGAAAGAAAGAGCAATAAGCTCGAAGGACGTCGACATCCCATTCTCGGATCTCCTTCTTGTCCTGCCACTCTATTGAGATATCCCAAGCTAGCTTGTGGGGATACTTGATGGCAACCATACCGTTAGCCAGATCGAGTACTTTTTGACGCTCTGTATCTTTGTCGGCGCCTGGTGACGCGACTTGGAGTCGATCGTAGCAAAGTTGCAGAAGCTTCTCCTCGTACTGTCTTCTCAAGTCGTCATCATTCGTCCAATTGATCAATTGTCGGTAAATGTGTTCGAGCTTGCTCTGGCTGTAAACTTCGCGCTTGGCGTCAAGAGTGACTTCGGAAAGTTTGGCGCCCAGCTTGGTTCGTCGCTCTCCGATAAGGGTGTTTATCCGGTGCTTCTCATACTTCTCAAGGATGATTGCTATAGTCTCATATGTCCTGGCTGGGTGAGGGAAGCGGCCCTCAAGGACAGGGTACAATGGACTTTCAGGAAGCTGTATCGACAGTGCCTCGGCGTACTGGATGTCATCTCCTTTCACCCTAGCAAAATCGACAAACTTATCCACTACATCTTGAGCCTTATACATGTCATCAGCATCTCGGTAAATCTGAGCGAGGTTCACGACTGCTTGCTGATAGTCTGTGAGCTTCCTATTGTTCTGCTTCTCAAATAGCTTGATCAGACCCTGCCAAGCCTGTGCTTCTTGGGGTCGAAGCCATGTCGCAGACCGATAAGTCTCTTGAGCTTGATCGAGTCTGTCCTTTTTATCCAAAGCAAAGGCGAGGAAGATGTGACTGAGAATCTGGTCAGCTCGGGCGTCTTATGGCGGGGTACAGTACTGCAGCTCTTGAGGAGCTCAGTTTCCTTACGCTTGATAGTTCTTGGAGTCTTTTTCCAGAAGCTCATGAGCTTTGCTCACGGCATCGTCAAACTTTTGCTGTCGAATAGCATCGTTGATGCCTTTAAGGGCAGCTTTTGTACCTGACATGGTGGCTGTATTCGCTTGTGTTGAATGGAGGGTGACCCCACCAAGCTGAAGAAGAAGCTCTCTGAGCTATGTGAAGGTTCAGATTAGTGATGCCGGATTTTTAGTTGAAATTTCTAGAAGCGAATGAGATCTCCAAAGGGTCGTTGGAGAAGAAAGGCAACGCTCTCAAAAAGTACATCAATTGTATGGATCATACACTCATTGACCTGGACTAGGTTGTTGCTGGTGGAACTTGTCAGTGGATGAATTATGTCATTTCGAGGTTCGCTGCTAGCCGAAGATATGCCGCCTTTATTTTTGGTTCCACATCATAAGCTCAGCATTAACTGGAATGGACATCTCTCTTGGTGTTTACTTGTACATGTCACAAGTCAACATATGAGCCAAGTGCAATTAAAGCTTATTCTCATCAATACAGAATATCTCTCGCAAGTAGAGGTAATACCTTGTTGTTATATTATTTCCTATGTATATTTGTTTGAATATTGTGGTCTAGGGTAAGAAAACTCAATATTAGACCATGGAATCGGCAATGGGATATTCCTTCATGAGATCGCCCTCCATCCTGCGATACAACTCTGCGATACCAGTGATTGGACAATTATCTGCCCCTCGATACGGTACAGCGTCTTCAATCGTGTTTGGGTATGGCTGTGCTGGATAATCCCACTTGGGGTCTATCATCCTTACACAAATATCGTCCAAGCAGAGTTCATCTTCCTCAATGTCGAGGCCAAATGAAATGTTCGATAAGTCCTCAATTATCTTTTGGTCAAAGAGGATACATGCCGAAAAGCGGCTTGAGCCGATACCTCTGAACATGAGATCATCTTCAAGCATGCCTGTGGCTCTCAATTGCGCACGAAATTCCTCTCTCACTCTGTCTTCTGAAGCACTCTCTAGAGCCTCTTTGTTTCGTATAACGTCAAACTTGAATCTCTTGATTGCTTCTTCAGAGTAAAGAGAAGGTGACATGCGTCTCAAACTTCTGAGAACAAGCTGTACCAGCACCTCAACAGCACCCTCTAGCTTTTGGCTTGCCTCATCTGTATAAGACGTGACGAATATGTAAAATCCCCATGTTGGGTCTGTAATCGCTGAACCGAGCGGACCCCGGGTTTTGTTTTGGTAGCCCTCTAGAGCCGAGAGAAGTTTGCGGACATCATCAGTTCTCTTCTTGTAGTCAAGCCAGTCTTCGCCTTCGCGAATCCACATATTTTGATGTCTTTCTCTCTCAAATACTTGACTATCAAACTCATGATCGGAGCTATAATCTGATGGCCTGACATTTAGGTCCACTCCACCGACAGGTCGGGCTGTTCTTTGAATGGCCGGGTCAGCACCGGGGCCAAATGAGCAGATTTCGAAGAAGCGCTTGTGAGGAACAGAGCGGTCTTGAAGAGAAGGATCTCGTGGTGGAAAGTATTCGGGTAAAAAATATTCAGGGAAATCCATGTTGTACAAGAAGTAAGAGATTGGTGGGTGTATGGAAGGCGGCAATGCGTGCGAACGGGCGGATAAGGTTCATATAAATACTCGCGCCTCGAAGGGGATTGCAACAGAATTATTTAATTTATTGAAAACACAAGCATCAGTCATCAAATTAAAGTCGATTGAAAAGGACGCTTTGATACTTATAGTGACAAGGCTTCTTAGGCAGAAACGCAGGCAGCCAAATCGCACATCTCAGCCAACAGCAACAGGGCGCTAACACCTTCCACTCGATAATGATAGTCAGTGAACTTTCCTCAACAAACTTCCACATTTCCATGAATCCGATGCTTGCACATGTTGTTAGGTTTGATCTGACCTAATGTGAGGTTTTTAACAATGGAAGGCATAAATACCTTCCTTCCTTCGTCCTGGTCTGTTTCTCTTTTCCTAACACAAACTACACGCCCTCTCAACACCAACATCACTTTTACATATCACAGTAAACATTAATCTTGAAGTTCACAATGTTTGGGCTTTTCAGATACTGTCGCCGATTACTCAATACACCAATCAATCTCTACCCACGACGGTACCCAAAGCTTCCACGCGACTTCTTCAACACCAACAAGCCTTTCGATTTAAGCAACCACGAGCTCTTTTATCAGTCTATAGATCCTAAATCTTGGAAGGAGAAGCCTGAAAAACGCGACTTCTAGCAGCTTCATGGTCCTGTTATCACATCAATTAGTGTTTGGGAGTTCGTATCCTTCTTTCCAAGTCTAACCTATAGAGTTGAGTTATCATGGAATCTTTACCTGCTGAAATCTTTGGAAATATGAACGACGAAGTCGAGGTTGACTTGTACGACAAAGAGCCCGAATCATCTTGCACCAACCCCCCAAAGCGCTGTGCGAGATGCGAAGAACTTGGAAGACGTTGTTTTCGCTGCTGACTAAACAAAGCCTTGGGTAGGGATGAAGACTCGCAGGAAAAGTCGTCTCTAGAGCTGGTCCTTAAACCCAAGGCTTCCCATATACAAGATGATGCCGAAACAATACCATCAGACCCTACTGAAAACACCAACGAAACATCAACGGCAAACACAAAAAGTCGAACAACTACTGAAGATAACACTAACACTTTCGCTCCGAGACCTGCTAGGACATATAGTGAAGAGAGGACTTATGCCTCTCCCACTACTAGTAAATATCGCAGTGACTCCGATGCATCATCGGACGGACTAAGGAATTCTTCGACAAAGCCTCGTAGACGTCAGCGACCCCGGAGCAGCCATACCCAACCCACGTCTTCCAATCGTTATGACCAGTATGCAGTATCGATATCCGACGTTCCGACTTATCATCGATCGAGCGCCGAGTTCGAGGTGATCAAGATTGGTTCTAATTGGCACTTACTATCGACAAAGTGCCATGTCGAGAAGTATGTTCATGGTCATTCCATTCACTATCATGAACATCGACATTGGACAGAAGCATTCAGAGAACCTTCGCACTGCGGCACTTGCAGAAGAATACAGTTGAAACACAACAGAATTCCTGAGGAAGTCCTGTTCAGTGATGTCGATGTCACCTTCATAAAGAAAGCGCCACGTCGCAGCTTTTCAGAGGAAGTCTGGTCTGCGATGATAGGAAAGCCATTACCAATTGGCGGGTCAGTGTTTCGCGAGACTTACCATTTTCAGGGCCCGTTAAAGGTGGAACGGAATCAACTGTTTGGTCCTGGAATGTTAAAATCACGTCTATACAACCCTGGTGATCATGACCTGGGACTAGGCACTCTCTTGGGCACTCTCTTGCTCGGGTTGTTCGAAGCCGGCAGATCAGTGGTACACACATTACAATACTGGATATCTGGGACTAACCCCGCCAAAGTCAACTCGCACGAGATCGACTGAACCAAGACCGCTCAGAAGAAAGCATTTCGAGTCATGGGATTGGTGAAGAGTACTTCGTGCATATACGCGGAAGGCGCAAGTCTCGCTCGTATATTACATGTTAAGTATATATGCACAAGATCGACAATCGCATCTCCACAACGCTACACCTTCTTTTGAGTATCAAGGGATGAAGTGGAACTGTCAAGGTATTTTCGCATTCGACCTCGAGTTTTCGTAAAGGGACTGCTGTCGTTGGTCGAGGCGGATGCCTCGGGAACGGCTGAGGCGCTTAACATAAACCACTCGTATCATGGCGGACATGGCCGAATTGGGGTTACGTGCTGGTTTACAGCGAAATTCTTGTATATATATGCAGCGTATCTCAGTAGTAAAATACTCACATCTCTTTCTTCAATTCTCGCTTTGGATACCACTTGTCACAAGTACTGAACACGAAATCGCAAAATGAGCACATCCAAGGGCACTGCTTATTCGCTTTCAAAGACTCAACTAAACGGATGGGAAGAAATCTTCCAAAGTCGAGTTTGTTGATCCGGTTTACTTCTAGTTCTACCTTATATACTCCCGGGCTGTAAAGATATCTCTACTGGCCAATCTAACCAACCCAACAAATCTGGATTTATCAACCCCCTTATCCTATCAAGCAAATGCGCCGCCCACCCATCCAAATACCAACACTTCTCCATCGTTTTGAATAATGGAACATAATACGCTAAAAGAAGCAGAGCCTGCGGTGCCTTGCGTTGAAGACAGCCGACGAACAAGTCTTGCATGCGGTAAAGCCAGCCAAATACAAGCTTGTTGGTGATGTGGACTTCGATGGTCCCTCTTGAATTGCCATAGTTGGCCTCGTACACGTCGCATAGCGACTTGTGAACTCTCAGATACAAAGCAGTGTCTGGGTTCTCGTGGGACGCTATCCATGCTCTGAGCTTCTCCAGAGGTTCAACCCAATCGAGATGTGGGAACCCCTTGACCAGATATTCAGGTCGTGGGTCGCCCGGCTTTGCGCCGCCACCACCGAGAGGGGCCATGAGACCCGTAAAAAGTGTTGCAGGTTCGATACTTTGTCGAATCAACCGGACACCGTGTATTACTGGCAGCCACCTTTGCGAAATGCCATCACCCACAATGCATACCAGCAGATCATCAGGACCAGTCGGGCCAGCAGCGAAGGTGCAATAGCAGATGAGAACTGCGGCGACGTATAGCGCACCACAGTTTGTCTCGTTAAGGTTTGTTATAGCTCTGTTCATCTCAGAAATACCAAGTTCTGCATGGTGTGCTGCCAGAGCGAGATTTTGAGAATGGCGCTCCGTCCCCCTGGGCTCTTGATAAACGAGATGATACCCAGCCAGGGCATACATCATATGTAGGACAAAGTGGTAAGAAAGACCGATCTGGGGTACGTTTTTGGCCCAGAACGATGCGATGTGGTCAGCAGGGTCATCAGCATCGTGCAAGGTTTTTGAAGTATCGGTCATAAAGTGAAACAGTAATTCTGCGTCAGCAACGTTGAGAGAGCATATTTGAGAATTTGATATCGTTGACGACGAAACTGGAGTAGCTGACGTCGAAGATGGAGATGTCGTGGCTCTATCTGATGCTGACGCTGGAGGAGGAGGTGGTGGTCGCGTGAGGGCAGCCCAGTCTTTGCGCGGCCTACCAGGACCTCGACGTGGTGTCGCGGCAGGTTCTGCCAGGACTGATATGATCTCTGGAGGCGACCTATGAGGAGCTGAATCGTCACTAGATAGTGGTTGAGGTGCAAAGTCGCAAGGAATACCGAAACGCACGCAGTTGGCGCACGCAGGCTTCACCTCGTCACACTGGAGACTTGTCAGTTTTGAGATGCTTGGAGGTAGGCAGAGCAGGACTTACCTTGACTTTTCTTCTTTTGCAGTTGAAACATCCGTTCCTTGACTTGCGGTGCGGCCTTCTGGCAAGTTTGGAGACCCTTGAAGAAGAGATGCTCTCTGGTCCGGCTGGTTGGGGTGTCGTTGACTTGCGCATACTACCTTCTAGCATAGTATGTAATTATGATATTGAAAAAGCCACGAGGCTATAGAGATACGCGATGGACAGAGAAACAAGAAACCATCAAATCTAAACAACCAAAGTCTTTTTTGGCGTCGTCATGGGCTTTGTGAAGTGTTTCCGAGCAGACCGGGGAAAGTCTCCGTCTCGACCAACGGAAGCACCGGACCGCTTCAAGACTTGGACCGGGAGAGTCCAAAACACAAAAGCTAAGAAATTCGAGGTCGAAATTCAGAATCCGTCAAATCCCAGCTCTTACCGGAGCAGAGAAAAGCTCAATCGTAGGGGTGATTCGAGTTGCTGGTGTATTAGTGCGAGCCACAACAGGAATAGCAGAAGTGCCGGTAAATGTGTGTGGGTCAGTGACAGATTTCCAGGGACTCTGTCAAAGGTGAGAAAGTTATTCAGCCATACAGAGAGAGCTCTGGAGACGAAACAAGGGGTTCTGAAGCTGTAAAAGGAGAGCTTCTAGAATGATATGCTAGGTATGCTTTGATACAATGGTGGAAAAAGAAATGGGGGATGGATTTGTAGACCGGCCGGTAGGCATGGATAAGTGAGTGACCTAGCGGAGTTAACCAACGGCCAGCGGATTTTCGCATTTGTAATTGCGTAAAATGTCCGATTTGCGAGGCCGAAGGACTATTCCTGTTTCGGTCATAGTAATCGGGCTGTCATTGATTTGAGCTTAGTATCTGACCAAGTTTCAGACCTAAAAGTTAACGTAAGAGTTGAGTGAGAAAAAGAAGGATGAAGCTGACGACTGTGCTATAAATTATTACTAGTATCAAGTATCGAGTCTCACGCATGGCACACACACATACGAAGGATTAGGATTATTATTACGAATCTTGAGCTTACACGTTGAAAATACAGTAGCACAACTGTAATTAAATTAAATAAAATAGACTAAAACCTTGTCTTACGCGAGGGAAAGTGCAGTGACTCTCCATCCCTCGGACAATGGAAGCTCCTTCTCGCTTCGCTTACACGGACATGATGAGATCTAGGCTGACTAAACTTTTCTGGGAACGGCATTCGTTTTAGCGCCTAAAATAAAGCTAAAGCCACTTTTAGGATCCATAGAATGACGAATACGACCGTGCAAATGGGAACATGTCCGACGTCTTGCGTAGTATTCCTGCTAGTTTATTCGCGCTCTATATCCGCGGGTTCGTATTCTCGGCTTTGACTGTCATCTTGAATGAGGCACGACTCTATCTAATGGGGATTGTTACTTTAGTCTTGAGACATGATAAAGGCGGTCATGCTTTTATCTGTAATCCTGGTTGCGGATCATACATACTTTAAATCCATATTGTGGTCTCTTGTCTCAGCTTTACGATTCATGTTCATTCCCATGACGTCTATGAATATTCACATCATTTCTGTCAGTCTATTTATTGAAAGTGGCTTACCCTCTACACTGAGCGAATACGGACCCTGTCGGCTGATGTTCGGACTCAAGATAAACCCCGGAAGGTGGGGGAATTGGAGAGCTGATGGACGAACCGTTCATGTCCATGACCCTCATGACCTAGAACAGCGAACCAGTAGACAGACGTTCATGACTCTGCAGGTTTATCGGTTAACGGTTTGGCCTTTTTCTACTCTTTAATCTCGCAAATATCCATCCATTATAATCTTTAGCCTCTAACACATTTATTGACCGACAACATATCCATATCTCTGCTGACTAACAGGGATCCTCTCACCCCTGTCATCCCCAGGAGACAAGCCTTGAACGTCATCGTCAAGCGTTGCCCCCAGCTAACGTACTTAGCTTGGCTGGACTCTTCCCAGTTTCCCTCGTTTCTTCACCCATCCCGCTCCTTCGACGCCGACATAGTAGTCTATAGAAGGACAAACCATGTCGTCTTTTCGTTTGTTGATTGAAGACGGCCAGTTCCGTGATGGTCACGGTCGTCAAGTCGTCCTTCGTGGTATCAATCTCGCCGCCGATGCCAAACTTCCAAGCGAACCCGACCAGCCATCCCATGTTCCTACCGACTTCTTCGACGGCGATAACGTGACTTTCCATCAGCGTCCTTTCCCGAAGGAAGATGCGCGATCTCACTTTGCGCGCTTGAGACGATACGGTTTCAACACTATCCGTTATATCTTTACATGGGAGGCGCTTGAGGCGGCAGGTCCTGGCAAATATGACGAGGACTTTATTCAGCACACAATTGATATCCTGAGGATAGCCAAGGAATATGGCTTCTATATATTTATGGATCCTCACCAGGACGTTTGGTCTCGTTTCACCGGTGGTTCAGGAGCACCACTGTGGACATTATATGCATGTGGTCTTAACCCACAGAGCTTCGCTGCGACCGAAGCCGCTATTGTTCAGAACACTTACCCCAATCCCGAAGAATTTCCAAAGATGATTTGGTCGACAAACTACTACAGACTAGCAGCTGGAACCATCTTCACTCTGTTCTTCGCCGGTAAAGATTTCGCTCCCAAGTGTATCATCGACGGCGTCAACATCCAGGATTATCTGCAGGATCACTTCATGAGAGCATGCGGCCAACTCGCCCAGAGAATTCATGAGGCAGGAGACTTGGAGAACGTTGTCGTTATTGGATGGGAGAGTATGAACGAGCCAAACAAGGGCATGACGGGTTACAAGGACCTTACTGTCATCCCCAAAGAACACCCTCTGAAGAAGGGAACATGTCCAACCATGTGGCAGACGATGTTGACTGGTATGGGACGAGCATGTGAAGTCGATACATGGGAAATGGGTGGTCTCGGTCCCTACAAGACTGGAAGCACACTAGTGGACCCTCACGGCGAGATCGCATGGTTGCCAGAAGACTACGACGATTCACGATATGGGTGGAAGCGCGACCCGGGCTGGCAGCTTGGGCAGTGCATTTGGGCACAGCATGGGGTCTGGGATCCCAAGACTGACACTCTCCTTCGCAAGGATTACTTTGCTAAAAACCCCAACACTGGTAAACTGATCGACTACCCGCAGTTCACCAACACATATTTCATGGACTTCTGGCGCAAATACGTCAAGACTTGCCGAGCCGTTCATTCGAACTGTATCATGTTCATGCAATTCCCCACTCTCGAATTGCCGCCCGAGATCAAAGGAACCGCAGATGACGACCCCCGAATGGCTTTCACCCCACACTACTACGACGGCATCACGCTCATGACAAAGCATTGGAACAGCACATGGAACGTCGACGTGGTTGGAGTTCTGCGAGGCAAGTACTGGCATCCAGCTTTGGCTATCAGAATTGGAGAGACTGCCATTCGCAACTGCCTCCGTGACCAACTCGCAACATTAAGACAGGAAGGTCTCGATCGTACCGGAAAGCATCCATGTGTATTGTCAGAATTCGGCATCCCATACGATATGGACGACAAGAAGGCCTATAAGACAGGTGACTATTCGAGCCAGTCAGCGGCAATGGATGCCAATTATTTTGCGGTAGAGGGGTCTCAAATCGAGGGACACTGCTTGTGGACATATTGTGCTAGGAACGACCACGCGCGGGGAGACTTTTGGAATGGGGAGGATTTGTCCATCCTTTCACTTGACGATAAAACTCTTCCGGAATCTCCTCTTCCCGAATACTCGCAGTCGACACTAGATTTGGCAAGGACTGCGACTGCTACGAATGCGAAGAAGGACGTGGCCGATGATCGAAACGTTACACCCGACAACCTCAAACGAACACTCACCAACCCATCAATCAGCTCCGCACCCTCAGCTAAGGACCCTCAGCTGACTAACGCCCCTGGTTACCGTGCTGCTGAAGCCTATGTACGTCCAACACCCACAGTGGTGTACGGTGACGTTGTGTCCACTGGATTTGACTTGAAACAATGCACATATGTCCTCAAGGTTAAAGCACAGAAGGCTGCACCCGATGACGCCCCTACGATTGTGTTCTTGCCCGAATACCATTTCCCCAAGGACCAGTGTCAAGTAGCTGTGACTTCAGGCAAGTGGGAGCTAAGCATAGATGATGAAGAAGGCACGCCGCTTCAGATGCTCAAGTGGTGGCATACAGAGGGTGAACAGAACCTCAAAGTTTCGGGTCTTGCACGGAAATACAATGTTCCCGTAGGATCTGAAGAGGATGCTGGTTATCTGGAGCAATGCCAGCAGGGCTATGGGTTTAACTTTGGAAGCTGCAGTGTTATGTGAGCTGAGCCTTGGTTTGATGAGGCGCGTATGTAAGCGCATGGATTACTATTTGAGTTACGTCGGGCGAGCATGTTACGGGGCACGGGCGTTTAGATCTGTAATGTTTAAGAACAACTACATTTTCAATTGGACACGTTGGGATGGAAGTTGAAACCGTTACCGCGGGAAAGTTTATATGGTATACTCGGATAGTTCAAGCCCATGGGAAATTGGCTTTACGATTGGGTAATTTCTATACGAAGACAACGAACGCTATTGAACGACGTACATACATCTTGACTACGAAGCACTTGTCCATGATCAATCGATTCTCCGGACGCTATGATGATTGTACCGCGATGTCCTTACCACTCTCGGCAGAGTAAAGAGTAAAGAGTTTCTGATAAAGAGCCATGTCCTTAGTGCGACGCCACAGAAAGGGGGCCCTTTTACCCGTGATAATTCGAAGAGCCGAGGGAATGGTTATCATGTGGAGATTTCCACCGTCCTGGGTCAGGAGACTTTTTTCCCTTGCCGTGAATTAACTTCGAGGTGCCGTCTAGTCAGGAACAGTCTCGTATTGATGATCTCTGATATCCGAGATGCCATGGATTCCTGGCCAGGGGTTCCGTGTACAGAACTAGCCCCTCACTTAGGGGAAGAAAAAGATGAGATCTAGAAATTGTTCATGATAATGATATATTACCATGACAGGAGGTTTAATCTCACTAAAAACTAGATATTGATAGATTTAGTGACAACAGGACTTATCGGCCTACTTTTCTATAAATTTTATCTGGGCCTGGAGAGGAGTTCTTGTATAAAAAAGCCCAAGCTTCAACTATCAACTTTTTCTTCCCCCTACTAGGCTACTAGTTAAGCCAGGGTATTTCTGATGGAGGGGAAGATGGAGAGCACGGGCAGGCTGGCTGAGCCAGGGCTTATTATGGTAGCGCTATTGCTGTATGTCGCGTGTAGCAAGCAAGGAGTTGATCATTGACGTGCTTGATTAGCCTTGATACGATTACTGCTACGGATACCTCTACAGTAACACTTTCGATGAGCCATTGATAATTAAAAGAAAAAATAAATACAGTCGACAGTTGGTGCCCCCATCAACCAAGACAGGCGACTTTGGGATCATGCCGATTTGCTAGAGATCAGAAACTAGCGTATGTTGTCTGCACTCTGAAGGTGGTATTCACACTCTCTACACACCATCCCAGCTGTCGCTAAGCGCCAGACGCCCTTTAGCTGAAGGCTGAAAAGCCCGACGAGGACACGGCGCAGCAGGTTGATGTGATGGCTGTGGCTTTGTTGGTGAGGAGATCTGAGGAGAAAACAGAGTTTCCCGTCTCTTTATCGAAACGGCTTAGGATAAAGATCACGGCGCATAGTATCCGTACCCAAGTCCCAAGTCCATAAGCAGATAGGGTCTTACAGCGCCATTAATCTAGTCTAGTCGCTTTTCCCCTCCGTCTCTTTGTTTAAACAAAAACCATCATCCATTGCACGTGTTCTCTCTCCTCTCTCACTGTCCATCTTATGCCATCCATCCCATACATATACATCTCAACTGTCAGCTTGTCGCCGCCTCTCGTCCACCCACGATCGCCCATCTGCTATTCACTCCTCCACTGGAACAATCCCTGACATCTCAGCATCCTACTCTATCCTAGCTTGGTCTGGTCTGCCCCCCCAGGCCCCCAGGATCCTTGTCAAGACGACCCACCTCGACATGTTACTCCACCGCAGATACAAGCCATGAAGGGTAGCGATAGCTTGCGACGGGTTAACCGTCCCGCTGCCAATTTCGACCTGCCACCAGCAGCTTTGGCCCAGGCGCAACAGCAGGCTCAGGTTCACGTTCAGGCTCGGGCTCAGGGTTTTCGATCTCAATCTCAGCCTCAACCTCAACCTCAACTTCAACCTCAGTCCCAAGAACTCATCACAAACACCGTGACTTCGACCAGTCCAGAGATCACCACCGCTTCTCTTCACAGCCAAGCCCAGGCTAAGGCTCAGGCACTTGCAACCGCCAGGTTCCGTTCCTCTTCGAGACCCAGTCTTCAGGACCTGGCCCTTGTCGACGGGACTTCGACTTCAAACAACCACGACCAACCTCCAGCCTATGCCCTTTCGTCCTTATCCTCCTCGACGGGGCCGTCGTCTTTTTCCTATCCTCCCGCGCATGCGCATCCGCCTGCAACAACGCACCATCACAATCACAACCTCGCTCGACCCCGGCCCCTGGGCCCATCCTCCTCCGACATAACGACCGCTGAGCAGGCTCAATTCCTCCACCTCCACCCTGTCTCATCTTCTTCGAGCTTACGTCCAAGGGCTTCGACCACTAGCGCCAGCGCTGCTGCTGCCGCCGCTGCTGGTGCTTCTGTTTCTGCTTCTACGTCTCCATCGCATACACCTAATTCTCTTCTTCGACAACACACATCGCCGCCGTCTGCTGTCGACAACAACTCTGCCCACTTTGTTCCTCGAGGCGGGTTGCCCCCCGCGCCGTCCATCATGTATCAGGCAAACCAGAGACATGTCTCGGGCACCGATCCCACCAGGGCCTACCAGGTCCCTCCGCCGCCGCCGCCCCCCATGGGAGGTCCGAATACCGGTCATATGCCCAACATGATGAACCTACCTCCGCCGCCGCCGCTTCCTCGATATAACACGGCTCCGGGCTCCTCCGGTGTTGGACTCCCCCCACCTCCCGGTCCGCCTCCCGCCAGTGCCCTCGGCCAGCAACCTCCGTGGCACGGTGCCTTTGGGCGCATGTACGACGGCCGGTCAGGATTCAACATCCCCCCACCGCCGCCCAGCAGCCAGCACCAGCCGTACAACCCAAAGTTACACGCTCAGATCGCCGCTGGGCAAACAGTCTCTATCCCTCCACCTCCCCCGCCGAATGAGGCCATGAGTGCGACCTACATTCCGCAGGGCGACACGTACGGAGAGGGAGTTGGTATCCCCGCCTTTGGACCCGAAGACCCAACCCTGACTGTCAACTCGCAGACATCACGGCCCGTGACAACGCCACAGAGCGGAATTGACGCAAATGCCACAACCTCCATGGACGA
Source organism: Fusarium citri (assembly GCA_004367485.1). Lineage (NCBI taxonomy): Eukaryota > Fungi > Ascomycota > Sordariomycetes > Hypocreales > Nectriaceae > Fusarium > Fusarium citri. The sequence continues at coordinate 106,831 of QHHH01000110.1, forward strand.
GGCTACGAGAGAGCGCCTCTACACTGCCAATAACGCCCAGCCGCACGGCACCTCCAATTCTTCAAACGCCACCCCTCCCGGCTCCATCCCACCAGAAATTGCTGCTCAGTGGCCCCTCGATACCGTGCTGATTTGGTTGGCCCAGAACCAGTTCTCCAAAGACTGGCAGGAGACCTTCAGAGCCCTCAACCTTCACGGGGCGCAATTTCTCGAACTCGGTAGTGGCCACGGCGGACGTGGTAATTTTGGTATGATGCATCAGCAGGTGTATCCCAGGCTCGCCCAGGAGTGTACCAACAGTCGAACCGGTTGGGATCAGCCACGAGAGCGAGAAGAGGGCAAGCGAATGCGAAGACTAATTCGAAGCATCGTAACTGGTCGACCCGCTGATGTGTCTAAAGTTTCAACGAACCACGCCCGGAAAGAATCTCTCAACGGCGGACATGGGAACAACCTACCAAGCGCTGGAACTGATCCCATGGACTCGCCTAATGTTTGTTAACCCCAATTGGTACCATAAATGCTGAATTCTTACTGACTTTTCCTAGACACCTCTCAATGCTCCTGGTCCTGGTTTTAGCAGTCGCAGGTTTTCCCAAACAAGATCTACTACATTACCAAACAGCATTAGCGCCTCCAACGTTAACTCTGAGTCTAATCATCGCAATATTCTGAAGCATGTTGATACGGATGGAGCGCGCCGTCACAGTCCCAACGTCAGTGAGTCCAGTGAGGCCACATTCCGTGCTCCCGCTATTCACTCGGCGAGTCCTACTGGCAGCCCAGGCATTCCTCCATCACTATATACTTCGACGACTACGCCGGTTCTCGCCCAATCACCTAGTGCAATAAAAACTGGCCATCGCTCTAGGAGCAGCCTGGATTCAGTGGCCTCTAATGCAGCTATATATGGATCCGGTGTGCCATCAGATGCCGCCTCACTACTCAGTCGGAACATGAACCTAGGGGATATTGTTCATTCCCGAAACCACGATGCGCGATCACGCCACTCTCCCTCAGATGGAGGCGATAGGTCAGCAGGCGGAGAAACCCCTTCTTCAGCTAAAGATTCTAAGAGCTTTCTCAGCTTTCTATCCAGGAAAAAGAGACAAACAAAAGATGATGGTGCATATCCGTCTCCCGAAGAATTGGAAGCTTCTCCTGTTTCTCCACAAGGATCTATCCGACCTGTTGGGTTGGGTGTTCGAGGAACCAATGGAAGTGATACCAATCTTGATCTCTCTGGCTCGACATTGGGTGATGATAGAAACGGCAATACTCTGAACCTACGACAGAAAAGGATCAGCGCTGTGCGGACATATGTCCTTGCCACTATGGATTACTGGAATTACCGAATGTGTGATATCACTGAAGCAGAGACAGCAACTGAAGTGCGTCAAGTGATATGCATGCATCTGGGTCTGGGCGATTATGAAAATTCGCACATTTACCTTACAGAGGTTGGCAAGTTTGAACACGTGGATCCTCTGGACGACCCGAGTTTGGTCACTGTCAAGCGAGCTAAAGGTGACCCTCTTGGAACACTCAAGTTCTTTGTAACACCTCCAGGAGTTGCCCCCATTTCCAGTGGTCCTGCCAAGCCTGAGGTTCCTATAGTATTGTCTCCTGGTTACCTGACTCCCGGAACGACTACTGAAGATGCTCAACAGAATAGCAGACAGCGTTCTAGCTCATCACCTCCAACCTCACGATCCAACACCTTGACAGATGAGAAGGCTGAGGACAAGGTGGCACGAGAGGCAAAACAATACAGAGCCGAAATGGAAAGAAAACAGCAAGAGTATTTGGCCAAGAGGAAGCAGGCAGCAATGAAGGGCAGTCCATCAGAGACACTCGGACCTGGTATCGTGGGTCGAAACGTCGACTTTGACCAACCTCGCGAGTCACCCTATGAGGATAAGCGGCCTGAACCACTGTTCCCTCAGAGGCGACCTCCCGCACCACCCAGTGATCCTTCTGCGACTTTGATCAAAGCCAACTCGTTGAGCAGAAAGACTGGGGCAAGTATGCGAACCTCCAGCAGCAGTTTGGAGGGATATCCTTCAAAGCGTTACCCAGAAAACGAGATGGCGGAGAAGACAAAGAGAACCAACAAGCCAACACCTTCACCATCGCCTGGCATTGGAGCCGCCCTCGCAGGCATGGGTAGAAACCTAAGCGCAATTGGACAATCTGCGAAGAACGGCCGTGCCTCGTCCCCCTCTCGATCATCAACACATTCGATCCCTGGAGGTAAGGACACCTTCTCTAGCGTTGAACCCTCTCAAGGTCGAGGCAGTCCTAGTACGACGTCATCGAAATCGACCTCGGGTAACGTAACCTGGAGCAAGAAGAACCTGCCCTTCATTGTACCAGATTACTCGCCCAGCGATTCATCTTTCCTGCTCAGTCCTAGCCCTACAGTAGATGCTAAATTCAATGCAACAGTCCCCCGGGCCACATCTCCTGCTGAGATGAGCCCCAACTCGAATCGCCCAAGGCCTTCGTTTCCACCGAGTCAACAATCATCTATCCAACGACGTGCTTCCCATGGACCAGAACCAGAGTTCGAGGACTCGGATGTGCAGTTCGCAAAGCCAGCCCCAGCACCACCAGCTGACGATGACAGTGGAGATGATTCTGATGATGGGCTTTTCGCGATTCCCATTGCTAATCGTAACAAGGGCAAAGCTGCTGCCGCGAATGTGGATGCAAATGGCCATGGCAAACGTCCAAGTCTTACTGTTAAAACAGAGCGCTCAAGGAAGGGTCTGTCTGTTGCCTTTGAATCGCCCAAATCTTATGGCAGTGGAGTGAATCTGGGCAATAACGAGGACGCAGGTCGTGGGCAGAAACCGACGACACCTCGCTCTGAAACATGGGAGTCCGAAGAGAAGGACAAAGAAAGCAAGCTTGGTCGACGAAAATCGTTCATTGAGAAGGATGTCTGGGCTAACCGACCTCCCACGGACGCCCTCATCAACAACCTTGACGACTTCTTCCCCAACTTGGATCTTGATCAACCTGTCCTTGACGAGCCTGGCGAGGGTGGAATGCCACCATCTCCGATTGCTGAGGGTTCAGAGACAAATATCGAACAACAGGCACAAAATGCGGCACCACTGCAGCCAGCAGTATCGAACTACGCTCAGCAAGCACCACCAGCCGCGATTCCACCTTCTCGAACACCGTCTCTTTACAACGAAAATGACACTCTCGGCTCCGATGAGTCGACTCTGAAGGCCCTTGATCAACAGCGACCTACATCAGTGGCTCAGAGGAGTATCCGACGCTCAGGTGGTCTTGGTCGTATGAAGTCCATTCGTGAAGTTGCGCGTGGTGCACACGAAGCCAACAAGCGAACAACCTCGACCAACCAAGGCAAAGGACAGGCAGCTACAACCAACATCATGCGCCGGAAGAGCACCAAGATGTTCAACGCCAACATTGTGCAGATTCGACCAGACAGGCGAGGTAGTGTCGTCATGCCCCAAATCCCTCAAGACACAGTACCGAAGCGACAGACGACATTTAGGTGGTTCAAGGGTCAGCTTATCGGCAAGGGTACTTATGGTCGTGTCTACCTGGGTATGAATGCTACTACTGGAGAGTTCTTGGCAGTCAAGGAAGTGGAAGTCAACCCCAAGGCTGCTGGTGGGGACAAGAACAAGATGAAGGAGCTCGTTGCCGCTCTCGACCAGGAAATCGACACTATGCAGCATTTGGACCATATCAACATTGTGCAGTACCTGGGTTGCGAGCGAAAGGAAACCAGCATCAGCATCTTCCTTGAGTATATTTCTGGTGGCAGTATTGGATCGTGTCTGCGAAAGCATGGCAAGTTTGAAGAGTCTGTTGTCTCTTCTTTGACACGACAAACACTCTCAGGTCTGGCTTATCTGCACCGAGAGGGCATTTTGCACCGTGATCTCAAGGCCGACAACATTCTGCTCGATCTGGACGGAACTTGCAAGATCAGTGATTTCGGTATTTCCAAGAAGACTGACAACATCTACGGCAACGACAAGACCAACTCGATGCAAGGCTCGGTCTTTTGGATGGCCCCTGAGGTTATTCGGTCCCAGGGAGAAGGCTACAGCGCCAAGGTAGATATTTGGAGTTTGGGCTGTGTGGTTCTGGAGATGTTTGCTGGCAAACGCCCTTGGGCTAAGGAGGAGGCCGTTGGTGCCATCTACAAGATCGCCAATGGTGAGAGACCGCCAATTCCCGAGGACATCCAGGATACGCTCGGCCCATTAGCCGTGGCTTTTATGATGGATTGTTTCCAAGTGTAAGTTCTGCCGCTAGAGCTTCACAAGCAATGCTAACAAGTCGACAGAAACCCCTTCGATCGTCCTACAGCAGACGTGCTTCTCTCGCAGCATCCATTCTGTGAACTCGACCCCAACTACAACTTTTACGACACAGCATTGTACCACAGGATTAAGTCTTTCAAATAAGCAAGCTTCAAATATGGGTTGAAATAGGGTAGAAAATGCACTTCGAACTTTCTTCTTTCGCATGTATTAGTGGTGGGTTTTGGGATTATACGCTTTTGAAGTACGAGAGCGATGGCGCATTATGGGATTACAGCTTTCGGGCTGATTGGCGTTATATATTTATGGTGTAGAGTGGGGGTGAATGAAACGAACGGTTGGACGGTGATGGCCTTTCTTCATGCCCACGTGAACCAGGAGTCCAATGTGTAACTCCTTAACTCTGGATCGCATACTAAACTTCTGAACGTCTAGAGGAACGGGTGACGGCTGGTCGTACGCATATCCACTTGCGGGTGATCCATTATTGGGACTTGACAAGCTCCGGGTCTTTTATTCATTCGTAAAGGGCTGCATACAATGGGCTATGGGGCCTTTTCCTTAGTGACCTAATATCCCAACATACTACTGACCCCAGAGGCAAAAGGGACACGTGCCCTCCACTACTCTCATATCAGCACAGCTTATACAGCTGGTCTGCTCAAGTTCGACCTAGGGCACGGAGATCAACACCCAAGTTGTGTCCCTACTCGACTCTCCTCGCAGGAGTTTCAGAGTTCCCGGAATGGAGAACAGATTGGGTTGGAGGCGAGGGGTAGGGACCGGACTGGTACTGCCATCGCTTTGGTGGCTCTTGGCCATTCTGGGGATTAGCGACTCCGTTGTGTTCTTGCTCCTTGTGGGTAGGAGTGTAATAGAACAAACGGGGTCCTTTGTCTGATCTGTCTTCTGGCAACCAGCGTTTCTGTTGTGGCTGTGGCGGAGGGAGTCTCCGTTCACTGACCCAGCGGTTGGCGAGCCGTGGTTCGGGAATTTCAGGGCGCTTTGGAGGTTCAGACAAAAAGTCGAAGTCCTCTCGCGGAGGAGTTTCTTCTTGAAGTCTCGGGTCGATAACCAGTGTCTCGGAAGACGCAGTTTCATCTTTGTCGGGTCTGGGGAAGCGTTCGTTGTTTGTTGCAACAACCTCCTGAAAACTAGATGACCATCTCGCATCCATGAAATCTAGAAGTCTCGGTTCCAATACTTCTAGACGTTTTTCCAGGCCGAATTGTGCTTTGTGGTCTTCTCTGAGTGCTGGTAGTGCCAAAGAACAAGGCTTGGCCTCTTCTGGCTCTTCAGCAGCATCCTGTTTAGGAGGTTCAGGGTCTGGGTTGCTGTCGGCCATGACGGGCGGGGAATCACTAATCAATAACATTATCAGTACCAGTCGAGTGTTCAAAGTTTATGTTCAATATTCTTGATGCAACGGCGGACTTAATGGTGGTCTGGATGCAATGTTGAAGATGTAATGTGGATAACTACCAAAGTGTGGCAGCAGCAATGGCTAGGTAGGTACGATGGGAAAGTGAAGGTGATAAAAAGAAAGTCATCTTGCCTTGGGATTTCGACTGAAAAGGGTAGTAGCGACTGGTGGTTGAAATGTTTGAAAGGGTTGCCTAGTTAAGAAACAACGGCAGGAGTGGGATTTTCCAATAGTGCAGAAGGAAAGACTGGTGTAAGTCAGTGGTCGCGTTTCCGCATCCTATAAAGTCAACAGCTCAGGGATAACTGTGTCAATAGCAGATCACGCTCCCACCCGCTTGCTTAGCCCTATGTCTGGTGAACATAGTGACCTATAAGCAACCAAGATTAACCCTTACGAACCTAGCAGTCTCATCATTAAAGTATGTAGATGGAACCTCTGGATATTGGTTGGCCCTAAAGGTGACAACGCAGTTTCCCTATTACCATACACCCTTCAGCGTTGAATGTCGACCCCTTATGAGTGTCTGGAACTCGCCAGGCATGAAACTATCGCGACCGACGATTCAGTGCCTTTTTCTTCAACAATTCTACACTTTGCCTTACATACTTTTAGTGACACATAGCTAGGATAATGCATTTATATTGATACTGTAGATGTATGTCCTCCTTCAACACTCAGTGGCAGATGACAACAGTCCAAACGGTGATTATCACATTCATCCTGACGGTATCCAGCTTCTTTCTTTAGTATTCCATATCCTCAATCCTTATTCTCTGCTCTCCTCGTCTTCCCAGCTTGGCCCTTTCCAGGTGCAGACTCAAATTTGGCCTTCCACACATCTTCCTGCTTAAACATTGTGACACACTCGGAAGCACTTGGCTGGCCATACTCAGGATCTGCTCCCCCATCGAGTAACTCCTTTTACAGAGTTGTGGTTAGCACAGTAAGAACTATACAGTATAAAGTTAACTCACTTGAATCACAGCATCTTCCTTCTTGAAGACTGCGCCTGCAAGGGGGCTCTGACCCCGATCGTTTAGACGGTTGGGATCAGCTCCGTGCTGGATGAGAACCTTGGCTAGATCCGCATGACCATGGTATGCTGCCAGCATAAGCTTTCCATTGTCAGTATGAGAGTTCTCAGCTATGGTAGTGGAGTTACGCTGAAGTGTCATACAAGAGTATCGCCCTTATCGTTTGTGAGGTTAGGGGGTAGGCCTGCAGGGAGAGCCTGCTCAAGGGTAGCTACATCGCCTTTCCTAGCAGCATCGTACATTCTACTGGCGAAGTCAATCATCTCAGGGGTGAGAGAGCTCGCGCGGTGAGGCTGATTCGAAGCTTCTTCGCTCATGGTTTCGGTGATACCCGCCTTGAGGCTGGTGAGAGCAGAAAGTTCTAGAAGCGGAAAGAATAGAGCAAGGTTTAGCTGACGTGTTAAAATCCACAACAAAGGCAAATTTATCATTCGTCGAGCGGAAGATGTTGATGGTGGATTTGAAAAGACCTGTGATGAGGTTGTTGTATACAATGACGTAGAGTATCACAATCAAAAACACCGGTAGTTTTTACCGCCTAGCCCTACAGAACGGTAGACGCAATAAGACACGGATGTTTACAGTAGAGAGGCCATACTTTTTTTTTTTTTTTTTTTGCATCGGTTCATGGCTCACACGTTTAAAAGGACCGATGGACTTTCCAAATAATTTGCATTAACAATTTGTACCTGTTGCCTCCTGATATGACCCTCAGTGTTCGCGGTCCAATACCTAACCTAGACGTGTACAATAGGTTTACCCCAATCACTCAAAGAAACCCAGATAGTCAAACAAATCAAAATCACAGCAATAATCAACAGAGAGAGATAAGGAAGTATAAACAGAATCGCAATGCAATCTCATAGTGGGATGGTTATTGTGTCCCCACCTCCATACCCAGAACGCCATAGAAAGACAGAGCATCTCATCAATTTGGTCCATGCTAATCATCTCTGATCAGTCAAGAAACAATATTTCTCATCTGGAACCCTACCATAGAACAATAGATATTGCCGTTAATAATCAAATTCTGCTGTGTTTACTGCAGATAATCGGTAATTCCATCATCGCCTGGCACGTCTGGTTCATTCGGAATGACAGGCGGGTCTGGTTTTGGTGTCTCAGGGCGATGCGCAACGTCAGTAACTGGATACATTGTAATGATTCAACAGATTTCGTTCTTTTGAATGATATTGTATGTCTTGGAAATGTTTACACATCAAAGTTGTAGAGAGGGAGAAGGAGAAGTGTGGTATATAAAACCTCTAAATAAATCAACTAATGGCGCGGGGGCGCGTTACGTTACGTCAGGCTTCGGTGAGCCATTCATTGGAGGATTTAAGCCAAAAGACATACAGAAACGTTCGGTTTTTATTTCTGGGAGAGGGGAAGCATTCCATATATTGCCGCTCGGGGTTTTAAGAGCGTCGCAGTTGGCTATGACGCTTGGTGATCATGCCACATTAGATGTAGTATAATATGGTCCAATAGCTGAGATAGATAGATCAATAAGAGTATCCTTAAAAGGGCCGTTGTCTTTGGCACAGGGCATGGCAAGTCTTTAAATACTGATTTATGGTTAAATACTGAATGCGGGGGAAATGGGCTTATAGACGTTGATACCACATGTTTGCTTTTTCCCTACGACCATGGATAATCGCCATGCATTGATGCTTCTCTACCGTTGCAAATGGGGTAAATGGAACATTAACTTACAGTACCCGTCAGCGTTGCGAACCCTGGGCTGATCCATAGACTGCTCATGATAACATGTGATTCCAACCTCACTACATCATAACAATTTCCATCGACGGAACATCTTTTCAATGTTACTCGCGTATTCATCCATGGCAACAGATACAATGCAAATGCTTGATTTTGTGTTAAAGAAAGAAAGCCCATGCTCTAGAAAATGACTCGGCTCAGATCAGATCAGATCATATCAACCTGCAACGCCTGACAGGGATATGGACAGGGACAATAAACAAGGGTCTAGAAATCCAATTGGTCTCATTCCCAGTAGAAGAAACTTGATACAGCCTGTCGTTTGAGGACGAGATCAGCACTTGAAGGTTCAAGATCCGCCAAAGGCCGCTTTTCTTCAGCCCTTGGTCTAACGACATATGATATATTATGATGTTGCTGTCGTGTACCGTGGCCAGCCGTGTTATACACCAATTTTGGTATTCTCTTCTGCAAGCCCTACGTGAAGCAACCCTGTGAACCACAGACATGGAATAACACGCCGAAATGGGATTCTGAACAGTTACCCATCGCTGCGAGGTCCTTTCCCAATTCTCATTGTTATCCTTTAAGGTTGGTTGGTGGCTGAACCAAAGCACGATCGGATCCGGCGGGAGTGGGAATCTCTGGCTTAGGACGGACTGGACGGGAGAACAATGAGGGGTAGCTTATTTCTCAAAACAGCTCTCACCTCTCATACAGTAAAGTAACTTACTATCCACGTCTCATGGCGATTTCCCAGCCATTACTCTGTAAACAAATCGAGATTGTATTTTCGAGCTGGTACCGGCCCAGGTTCATTTGATAGGCACTCAATTGTAAGCTCGAATCCTTTCCCCTCATCCTTTGCGGATCGCTTTTGCGAAGGACGTAATATCAGATCAGGGCCGAGCGGGTGTCGTGCATGGGGTCCATGGAACTAGACGCTCATCAGTACAACTGTATGTATGTATGTAGCTTCGGTCACATCGGATAAAACGAGAACGATGCAAAAGTCAAAAACCCAAAAGATCCCCTCCTTTCTCCTCAGCGAGCAACAAACACCCTTGCTGGAAGGGCGTGTCCGGAGATGGCATGGTCAAGAGGGACAGAAACTTCGTATGTAGGGAGACAAGTGGATAGGATATTGAATCATAGTATCTCATCTATTCCCCAGAAAGCTCAGAACCAAGAGAGGCCCTTGCTGATCGACTGGAGAGACAGGGAAGAGAAGGAGTAACGATTGTCCATAGTGAGGCCGAAAGAGAGGAAGAATAATGCAAGAGGGTTTCGATATGACCTCAGAAGTCGGGGGTTCAGCGACCCAAAGTATGTAACAACTCGGTCAGGCCGTTGGGTTGGTTCGTTTCGAGGTGAATTGATTTGGACGAGACGAGAGGAGAAGGTGACGAAGCACCGGCGCAACGTGTGTAACCCTACGTTGCAGCAGCCAGGTAGTACAGACTACATGAATTATCAAAAATCATAAAGCATGCCACAAAATATGACTCTTTCAAAGAGTTTCCCAGTTCTTTGGTCGTCTCCATGAATCCAATCGGCTGGTCGACGGTCAATTTGGGCTGCATTTCAGACCACCAACACGGCATGTCGGGTGAGTTCCTCCCGACCATCTAGAGAATGCGAGGTGAGATTTGGTGCTGTCATGACAATTAGAGAGGAAGGACAATTCTTGTGAAATTGAGGCTAGGGTGAAGTATCATGACATTGCCTCGAATCTTTTTTAACATCAGATGTTGGATCAGCCACAGTCGGTACTTGGAAGGAGGGTCTGGATACCTCCTGCCCGTATTGCATAGACATGTCGAGGCAGGTACTGCATCAATACCCTCTTGTACTTGCGGCAAGCGCAGCCGTCTAAACCGTAAGCAGGACTCCACCAGCGGCCGGGTCCTGCCACTGAGACTTGCTACTTTCTCCCTCCCGTCTTGGTCCCGATCCTGCAGTGGATAGTGGACTCTACAGTCAACACCAACAATGGATCCTTGTCCCTGTCGAATTCTAATTCTTCCCCCCCGGGGCCCCAATCAAAAGCTCCCCATTCTCCAGCTTCATCCCCTGCTTGTCAGATGTCAAACGTATCCTGCAAGCTCGAGCCCTGCAAATTCGGTCATCTTACCTATTGATTATGCCGCTGCGAAAGATGCTCGAGTGTTTACCAGAAATAAGGCCCGACTAGGCAACATGCCATCTCTCTTGGGGGGCTTGTTTCAACATGTCGGTTTTATCCTCGCGAATCAGATGCTATCAATCACTATCGTCACTGAACAGTACTGCCAACCGAACTGTCTAGGCCAGCCTCGGATCTGTGAGTTCAGCCGCAATCTGAAAGAGTTGTGACACTGTTTCTCATCTACGATTGACTTTGGTAGTGATTACTGCCCTCGTACCTTGAGCAATAATTTGCTCTGGCTAAGGTACTTACTTACTTACACAGGGAGGTGGCGCTAGCCATGCCGTGCCTGTCGGTGGCTGCAAGAAACAGTATCAAAACATATCAGACCACTTTCCTTCGACTACAAGCGTCATCAGTCAGAGCTCCAAAACGTGTCAAAACTGTCCACATTTTTACTCGTTCTTGGCTAATATCAATTTACGTATGGATGGTTGTTATGGCTATGTACCAACATTCAAGCTAGGCATGGCATGGCATGGCATGGTCTGCTATCTAGACTGATCCTCCTTTGCCCAACTGATACCGCAGACCACTTCGCTGCCCATCCCATTCCCGTGCTCTCTTGTCCGATCCGTCTTCCTGGCCCTCGTCCGCTCTTGAGTACCTCTTGGGGGATAGACGGCGGAACGTCCCCCACGCGCGCCACTATCTTGCCCATCTGTGAGGTGCTGTTCTGCATCTGCGTCTAAGCCGTCCGGTTACAGTTACTACTTGCCGTGCCATGCCATCCATTACGATGGATAGTTTACGTCCACGCCCTCAGCCGTGCAGAGACTATCCCTTCTCTTCCCGTTTCCAATTGGATCACCGTCCTACTGTAACCTCTGCTGATCTCGTCAACGGCTGTCTATCCATACCTACCTACGTAATGTAGCTCCATGGACGATGGATCATTGGCTTGACCTACCCAATCTGCGGCGAAGACCTCAAACTAAGCCTGTTAGATACTGTAATAGGTCAGGTAAGAGAGGCAAGGTAGGTATAGTCTTTCCTCTTTCACCGCACTCCCCGTTATACTGTATGTCCAGCTCTCTACTTTTCCTCCTTCTTGGCAACCCTTCTGGCTCCTCATATAAGAAGTCTTGGGAGCTCTGCACATAGTCCTCTTTTCTTCTTTCCTTCCCATCTCTCATCCGAAGAGTTCAACTCACTTACAACTCTTATACAACCTCATCTCTCATATACCCTAATACTTCCCACCAATGTCGGAGGAAGTCAAATCTATCTCGCCCTTTGGCATTGCTCGTTCAACTGTCAAGGGCGAGCCCCTCTCCAAGGAGGAAATTCAGCAGTACAATGACTTTTTCAAGGCCAGCTGCTACCTCTCCTTGGGTATGATTTATCTCAAGGAGAACCCTCTTCTACGAGAACCACTCAAAGCCGATCATCTCAAGCTTCGATTGCTCGGTCACTTTGGCTCTGCTCCAGGCCAGATCTTCACATATATGCACTTTAACCGTCTGATCAAGAAGCACGATCTTGACGCTCTCTTCATCTCTGGTCCTGGACATGGTGCTCCTGCTGTCCTCTCTCAATCCTATCTTGAGGGCGTCTACTCTGAAGTCTACCCCGACAAGACCCTTGATGATGAGGGTATGCAAAAGTTCTTCAAGAGCTTTTCATTCCCTGGAGGAATTGGTTCACATGCCACTCCCGAAACTCCCGGATCCCTCCATGAGGGTGGTGAGCTAGGATATTCCATCTCGCATGCTTTCGGTGTTGTCTTCGATAACCCCAACCTCATCGCTCTTACTATAGTTGGTGATGGTGAGGCCGAGACTGGCCCTCTTGCTACTGCTTGGCACAGCAACAAATTCCTCAATCCCATTGTCGATGGTGCTGTCTTGCCCGTTCTTCACCTCAACGGCTACAAGATCAACAACCCTACTGTTCTTGCCCGAATCTCCCACCGAGAACTTGAGTGCCTCTTCATTGGCTACGGCTGGCAGCCATACTTCGTCGAGGGCGATGACATCGAATCTATGCACCAGGCAATGGCCGCCACTCTCGAGCACTGCGTGGACGAGATCAGAAAGATCCAGAAGGAGGCCCGCGATTCTGGCGACGCTCAGCGACCTTTGTGGCCCATGATCGTTCTCCGAAGTCCCAAGGGATGGACTGCTCCCCGCAAGATCGACGACAACTACTTGGAGGGCTACTGGCGTGCTCACCAAGTTCCTATCTCAGACCCCGCCACCAACCCTGCTCATCTCAAGGTCCTCGAGGACTGGATGCGAAGCTATGAACCTGAGCGTCTATTTGATGACAAGGGTGCGCCTATTGCATCCATCCGTGCTCTTGTCCCCGAAGGCAACCGACGAATGAGCGCCAACCCTGTTGCCAACGGTGGTCAGCTCAGGAAGCCCCTGAAAATGCCCAACTTCAGAGATTATGCCATCAAGGTCGATAGCCCCGGAAATGTCATGAACGCCAGCATGACCAATATGGCTGTCTTCCTCAAGGACGTCATTGCCGCCAACCAGACTAACTTCCGTCTCTTTGGCCCCGATGAGACCGAGTCCAACAAGCTCGGCGGTGTCTACGCTGCTGGCAAGAAGGTTTGGATGGGCGAGTACTTTGAAGAGGATGCCAACGGTGGCAACCTTGCAAAGGCTGGACGTGTTGTTGAAATGCTTTCTGAGCACAACTGTGAGGGTTGGCTCGAGGGTTATCTCCTGAGTGGTCGACACGGTCTGCTCAACAGCTACGAGCCTTTCATCCATGTCATTGACTCTATGGTCAACCAGGTACGTAACTCGCATGGCTAAATTTGTAACCCCTACTGATTATTTATATAGCACTGCAAATGGATCGAGAAGTGTCTTGAGGTTGAGTGGCGTGCCAAGGTTGCCTCTCTCAACATCCTCTTGACTGCTGTTGTCTGGCGACAGGACCACAACGGTTTCACACACCAGGATCCCGGTTTCCTGGACGTGGTCGCAAACAAGAGCCCCGAGGTCGTCCGCATCTACCTTCCCCCTGATGGCAACTGTTTGCTTTCTGGTATGTTCAGCTTCTGATCTTCAATATGACTTAACTAACCTTCACAGTTATGGACCACTGTCTTCGCTCTGTCAACTACGTCAATGTAGTCGTTTCAGATAAACAGGAGCATCTCCAGTACCTGTCCATGGATGCTGCCATTGAGCACTGCACCAAGGGTATCGGTATCTGGCCCCAGTTCTCTACCGACGCCGGACAAGACCCTGACCTGGTCATGGCCTCTTGTGGTGATATCAGCACTCACGAGTCTCTAGCTGCTATCGACCTCCTGCTCGAGCACTTCCCCGAGCTCAAGATTCGTTGTGTCAACGTTGTTGATCTCTTCATGTTGATCCACCCCAGTGACCATCCTCACGGTCTTACCGACTCCGAGTGGACCAGTCTCTTCACCGAGGACACACCTGTTATCTTCAACTTCCACAGCTACCCCTGGATGGTGCACCGCCTGACATACAAGCGCCCTGGTAGCCGCAACTTGCACGTTCGTGGCTACAAGGAGAAGGGCAACATTGACACTCCTCTCGAATTGGCCATCCGCAACCAGACTGACCGCTTCAGTCTGGCCATCGATGCCATTGACTGGATGCCTCAACTCCACAACCGCGGTGCTTCAGCTCGCCAGGCTCTTCTCAACGCCCAGATCCAGGCCCGTAACGAGGCCTTCGAGACAGGAATGGACCCCGCCTTCCTCAAGAACTGGACTTGGAAGCGCAATGGCCTGTGGAAGAAGGTCAGTGAAGGCCTTGTTTCACGATAATGTGTACACCAATATGTTATAAAGGTCAACTAGAAACGGATGTGACGCTTCGCTAGAAATCTATTAGGGATACAAAAGATTCTGGACGGCAAGATTTAGACGAAAGAAACACCAAAAACAAGACGGTGGGCGTTGCTGGATGGTTGGTTGTTATCATGTTACCAAGACGTCATGAAGTTATTATTTCCTTTGCTCTCCTTATGAACCTCTATAGTTATGTAGTTCGAATGGCTTTTAAAGAGTTACCATGGATCATCTTAACCCCTGACTGATTCTCTCCGCATATGATACTGCACCATACCAAGATCAGGAAACTCAGTCGTTCCAACAACGTTGAACCCAAACTTCTCATATAATCCTTTGCCTTCATGAGAACTGTTGAGATATGACATCCAACCTTCAGCATCAGCCCGCTCAACACCAAACTTCATCAACGCAGATCCTACTCCCCGTCGCTGCCCCGCCTTTGCCACAGCAATCGTACTCAAAAACCAATGCTTTTCCCTTGCGACATACTTGATCGTTGCATTATTGTTCAGCTGAAAGAAATGCCTCGCAGTTTCCTGGTCTCCTGAAGAAGGGAACGATTCCCGTTCAAGATTTTTGGCAGCCGGAGGGTGTTCTCTGCGAACCCAGCGCGCCCAGCCGAGGATACGGGAGTCTTGCTCCGCAACGATCACGTAATTGTCATTCTTGTCATCGATGGTTTTTCGAATGAGTTCCTCTTGCCATGCTACTACTTCTGGAGACGATTCAGGGAAGCAGCGCTTGTTGAGGGTTGAGTCAGAGAATGCGGAGAAGAAAACCTCGACCATTTGGGGAAGGTCATCGGGTGTTGCTGAGCGTGTAGTTATGGAAGACATGATTGCGGTTGATGAGGGTGAGAATGGCAATTGATGGAGATGTAGATGGGAAGTGTTATTTGCAGTTGAGATCTTGAATTGGCTATAGGACTAAGGCAAGGGCTAGCCAATAGAATGAGTCACGCCGGTCTGTCCTGCATAATATTGAGATTCAAGAATGAAGCAAAATCTGGGGAGCTATACACCAATCAGTCTATATTCGAAGTGTTGATTAACGGATTGTAGTTTGTGATTCGCTAAATATCTCGAAACAACTATATTCTGTAACTATATAACGCCCTCTCAGTATTCCCAGGGTTAATCCCGACTCCATAAACGCCCCCAATATCTCTTTTACCCATCGCCGTGCTATATCACTTTAAACAGCGCATCCTTTACCAAATCTAAAGAGCCTTGACAGACTGGAAGAAAGGGTTTGCCTGCAAGTCTTTGTTTGCCCCGACAAGCTCCTTCAGAGCAGCAACTTGCTCCTCTCGGCTCATATCACCCGCCTTGACCTTGTCCTTCCACTCCACCAGGACTCGCTTCAGCATGGCACTACCATCCTCCATGTCCTGTTTGCTGTACTGCAAGGCCAGATCTTCGTGCTTGGTAGTAAAGTCCTCAAGCTCGTCGGCCTTGCGCTTGGCCATGCGGACCACCTTGTCTGGGAAGCGGACCAGCTCAGCAACGTGGATGCCGAAGCTCTGGTCGCACACGCCGGGTGCCACCTTGTACAGTAACGTCACTTCCCGTTTGGCATCCACTTCCGAAGGTGCTGCGTCAGTGCCGCCAATGTGCGCCGTGACGTGAAGGTTCTGCACCTGGGGATACTGTTCGGCAAGGGCTGTGAGTTCGTGGAAGTGGGTGGCAAACATGGCAGAGCAGCCAATTTCCTTAACAATGTGCTCCGAGATTGCCCATGCCAGACCAAATCCGTCGTAGGTCGATGTGCCGCGTCCGAGCTCGTCAATAATGATCAAGGACTCCGAGGTAGCTGACTTGAGGATATTGGCTGTCTCGAGCATCTCGGCCATAAAAGTCGAAACACCCTTGAGCTGGGAGTCGCTCGCGCCTACACGAGCCAGAATTGAATCGTAGATAGTCAACTCGGCCTCTGCACATGGCACAAAACATCCAACCTGAGCCATGAGAGCGATGACACCAGTTTGTCGAATATACGTCGACTTACCACCCATGTTGGGACCAGTAATAATAAGGAATGAAGACTTATCGCGCGTAAGCTCGATATCGTTGGTGATGAATTGAACATCGTCTTGAAGCTCCATACAAGGGTGACGAGCTTCACGAAGGATTGTTTGGCCCTCGCCACGAGCATGAATCTTGGGTCGAACATACGACTCAGGGGCATGAACTGAGGCGTGAGCGAGAGAAACAATCACGTCTAGATGAGCAAGCACACCAGCAAGTCGTTCCAAAACAGGACAGTAGGAGGAGGCAACCTGAACAACTTCATGGACGAGGCTGCTTTGCGTCCTGTTGTAATTTTGAGACAGCTGATCGTGCTCGCGTCGGTAGGCCTGCAACTTTTTGGTAGTGAAGTAGACACCGTTCTTTTGTGTCGAGCACTCCTGGTACTTGGAGTTGTTTCGGATGCAGCCAGCCTCCTGTCGAGTAAGACGCATGCACACTCCATGAACCTTGTGGCTAGTCTCGAGGAAGATCTTCTTGTCTGCCTCCTGGCCTAGGTCCTTGGCGGCGGCTAAGAACTCGGCTCGAATATCCTTGTCGAGCTGGTCTAGCTTCTTACGAATAACACGCAGGCTCTTGTCGAAATCGGCCTTGATGATGTATTCGTGGCGATCAAGAGCATCGAGATCGACTGTCTGCTCCACCATATCCTGAAGCTTACCCAAACTATCAGAAAGGTCGCGAAGCTTGGTAGTGTACGCTTCATCGAGGGGATCTTTGTAATTCTCATCCATGACACCTTCGAAGGTGCCAATGAACCCAGGCAGGCGAATGACGACTTGGTATGCACGGACAACGTCTTCCAAATTGGCCTTGCCTCGCTGAAATCGCTTTGAGAGTCTATAAAGATCAGGAATAGATCGAAGGTGCTCTTCCTGTAACATTTGGCGAAGTTCAGTATCGACATAGAAAGCTTCCACCAACTGCTGGCGCTTTTCGATCTCATTCTTGCTCATCAAAGGCTGCTTCAACCATTGTGCCAGAAGTCTACTGCCAACTGGTGTCTTGCAGTGGTTAAGAACGCCAAAGATACTCATCGTCTTGGATCCATCTCGAGGACCTGGCATGAGGTTAAGGGCCTTGAGTGCAGCTGCATCGAGCTTCATAAAGTGCGCCAAGTCATGCTGGTACAGTTGGTACTGGCCAAAGTTGGAAGGATCTTGCAGAACACCAAGGTACTTGATGAGAGACGCTGCGGAGCCCATGGCGAGCTTGAGGTCTGTTTGTGGTAGTAGAGATGCTGATCGTTCGTCCTTGAGCAAGCGTGCCAGGTCCTGTTCGATATCTCGAATGCCGAAGTCGCCTGCTGGTCTCTCTGCGATGGCGACACCGCAGTTGTCAATGATCTTCTTCAGCTTGGCCAGCTCAGGGTCCTTCTCCTTGTCATCCTTCTTTTCGCCCTTGTCGACTTGCACCAAACACTCACGAACACCAAGCTGGATAAGGAGTGCCTCGAAGTTGGAGTATAGGTCGTTATCGAGGAACTCGCTGACACCCAGCTCTCGCACACTGGCATCAGCAAAGCAGACGCCAACATTGCGAGCTTCGGAAGCTTTTGCTGAGATCTTGACTGCGAGAATCATAGGGGCAGACTCAATCTGGCCTCCTAAATCATCCTCTACATCTTGGAGGTTGCCTGGTGACGCTTGCTTGATGCACTTCCAGTTCATGCGGCCGGAAGCACTCTGCCAAATCTCGATTCGCTTTCCCAACTTGAGTAGGGCTTCTCGTAGGAATTGTCGGAATACGGTCATGGTCATGGTGACGGAAGGCAGTCCGGTGTGGTCATTTCGGCCGAGCTGTCGTACAACAGAAGTTGTCTTGTAGACCTGAAACACATAATTAGTATTGCGATGGATACAACTGCAGTGACTACTTACAGTCTTTGCGATATAGTTGGCATCTTGGCCATGAGAAGTGTACCAATCTCCTCGGTCGAAGATGCGGATTGTGTCTTCGTTAACGGCTGGTAGAGACTTGAAGAAGCGAATGAAACCGCCTTCGTCATCGAGCTGAACATAAAATTAGCAGAAGAACTAAAGCAGTAATTGAATACTGATAATTACCTTTAGCTCTGGTCGTGAAGCCATAATGAACGTCTTTTAGGCCTGTAAAACTCCAGATTGCAAGTCGAGAATGGAGGGTCCTAGTAAAAGTGCCTGGGAGAAGGATGTTGGAGGTTTAGGTCGCGTCATTAGGTCGCGTATTGCCCGGGAGACGCGTTTTTAGTGGGCTCTCAATTAAAATGGTGACGCGAGATCATGCATCGCTGCTTGCATAACTTGCATAACATTGTGCTTGTAGTCATCCTTAAGCACTATTGGTCAAGAGCATCAGCTGGCGGGCACCAGTAAAGTCAAGTTTCGTGATGGATGGACGGATTGCCTTTTCTCATATCGCCATGTCAGACACAGAGTCAAAGAATCTATTCGTGATGGTTCCTTCACCCTCGACAAATCTCTTGATAGTTTCGGTTCAAACAAATTCACAGTTCAAAGCTTGACCATCCTAGCTGACACGATACGCGGCCACAATACCTGAATCAGCAGAACATATCTCAATTCAGACATTGAGGGAGCGCCATATCAATATCACAAGACATTTCAGACTCAATTGGGCTCTTGAATCTTGGACTCTTCATCCAATAAAGGTCGTGCTATCAAAACTTCAGCTGAGATGGTTCACTATCAGTCAGCCTCAATCAGCCACAGGTCCGAGATACTCGCTCTATCGATGTCGCTACAGTCTATACGGATAGAGCAGGCTATAATTGATTAACAGCTCGAGCATGAATTCTCTGCTATGCGATATTTCTTCCAAGGCGCGGCAGGGATGGGATGGCTGAATCACTGCCGATCCTCTCCCTCATCACAGTTTATCTGAGATATATTCTGACGAGTTAGTAGTTCCAAGACTCAGAGCCCCGAACTATCTTCCGCAGGCCTGGCAGCAGTGAAGGCTCCCACATTGGCCAGCTCGCTAATTAGATCGATGATGGAGTTGGAGAACGAGAGTCTTTTTAACCTTGTTTTTAGCTCCTACTATGTGGGGATTCCGCAGAGTTTTGTATCAGAGCCGCATCTTCAAGAGAAGAGAGGATCTTCAAGTTGAAGAAACCTAGTTTTGCTCAACCGGACCAATGACGGGATATTCTCAGTCGCCTCTCAGCCTATTTTCGAATCACAACTTTTCAGAAGAGAAATATCGACAACACGTGCGCTCGAGTTTCAGTGATATATCGAATTGTGCTTGGATCTCTTAGTCTTGGCGACAGGGATTATACGCTCGACATTGTCCATCCGGGTTCTCACAGCAAACCCAAAATGGTAATCTCCCGCTTGATAGTGGCTCAAAGCCATCAAGGTCCTCACAGCCAATCCACTCTATCTGCTCCAGCAGAAGCAAGAGTAGGCAGGTATCTTGGACCTTCTCCCAGTGGCAATGGACCGATAAACGAGAAGAATTTGAGACATTAACTTTGTTCTCCCGCTTTCTCTCTCTCAAAGAAATATAGAGATACCCCGACTTCCTCCCAAAAGTATCTTTGCTGTCATCTTCCAACCCTTGTGGCCAGTTTCAACTCTCAATTCTCTTTCCATTGGCCTCTTGACAATTTAAGCATAAATCCTGCTTGCTTAGACGTGTTTCCCCGGCATTTCCGTGCCGTAAACAATAGCTAGCAGGCTCGAATCGAAACAAAAACGGAACAAAGCGAAGATCTTCGGCCGTGATCCGTCTCTCGATATGTACGCTTCCGCTTTGTCCCTCGTCAAATGGGGCGTCGTCTTCTCTGCGGCTTCTGCAGCTGCTGGCAATGTCCATATTGCTCCTAGAGCTACCCAGGCCCCTTCAAGCACAGCAGCTGCGCCAGAGGTCACTGCTATCACAGGATGCCATCTCCACGCCTCAGATCTGTTAGTGAATACCTGGCTTGTTTCGAGACTGACGCACTGGCGGCTAACCTCGCGCTTAGATACTGTTTCGCTGGTAAGACAGAGTACCTAGTGGACATCAAGGTCACTGCCACCACCGATGTTCCCTCTCAATACACCGACTGCCACTCTCATGGCTCTGATACGTAAGTCCTAGAGCTACGAACTGTCAGTGACCACTATTAACTCATACCCCTTTAGGTTCTGTGTGGACTCGGATGGTAAAGATGTTTCTGTCAAAGCTGAAGGTGCTGAGGCTGAAGAGGAGGGCACTCATAAGGAAGGTGAAGAGGAACATGGCCACGACCATAGCCACGAAGAAGGCGCGACCGAAACTGGATCCGCCGATAAGGCAGCTGATAGCAATCAGCATTGCCATTTCCATGCTGGTGTTGAGTGAGTTGCATAACCGACAACCCATCGACGATAACTAATGAATCTTCATAGACACTGCACAGGCGGAAGCGGCCACGGTGAGACGAGCGAGGCAGAGTCAGGTCCTGGCTCTTCAGCTTGCCAACCTCGCAGAAGAGACTATGATGTTGGTCTCCGTGTCGGTCTTCTCTTCGTTATTCTGGCCACGGGTGCCTTGGGTGTCTTTGGGCCTATCTTATTGCACAAGATGATGCCTAGCAAACTAAACGTCGTCCTCATCGTGCTGAAGCAGTTTGGTACTGGTATCATCATCTCTACCGCCTTTGTCCACGTATGTAAAGTCCTTAAAACCATATCAACTTTACTAACTGGTATCATTAGCTCTACACCCACGCGTTCCTTATGTTCAGCAACCAATGCATTGGTGATCTGGGCTACGAGGCTACCACATCGGCTCTCGCCATGGCCGGTATCTTCCTGTCTTTTCTCGTCGAGTACATCGGAAACCGCGTTGTTCTCGCAAAGACAAAGGCATCGGCTGATCTCTCCGTGACCGAGAAAAAGAACGCATGGCTATCCACCGAAGTTTTCAGCGTTCTTGTTATGGAAGTTGGTATTCTGTTCCACTCTCTTCGTAAGTTTAACTCCTTGATTCTGTCAACATGAGACCCTAACATAGTCCAGTCATCGGTTTGACCCTCGTTGTCGCTGGCGATGAATACTTCCTCACTCTGTTCGTCGTCATCCTCTTCCACCAGATGTTTGAGGGTATCGCTCTCGGAAGCCGGATCGCTACTATCGGTACTGCTGCCGACACTCACGGTGCCGCCGTTCCTCGCACTTCTCAAGACACATCCTCCGCCCAAGACTCAGACAAGGCTTCCCCTGCTGCTACCGAGACCATCCCCAACGAGGATATTGCCCCAACCGGTCTTACCATGAAGAAGAAGCTCGGTCTTGCTTCGCTCTTTGCCTTTATCACTCCTATCGGAATGGCCATTGGCATTGGTGTTCTGCAAAAGTTCAACGGTAACGACAAGTCCACCCTTATCGCCATCGGTACGCTCGACGCTGTCTCTGCGGGTATCCTCATGTGGGTTGGTCTTGTCGAGATGTGGGCTGCAGACTGGATGACTGGAGGTCACGGTCACAAGGCTGAGCTTGCCGAAGCCAGCGCTCTCACTACCACCCTTGCGTTCATAGGCTTGGTTGCTGGTCTAGTAGTGATGAGTCTTTTGGGCAAATGGGCGTAGACTCGATATCTTAGGCTTTTTGTTCGAACTAAAAAGAACACTTGGGTATGGAGTTCGGTATTGTGCATTTACGGAGTTGGTTGGGAACACATGCAGTAGATTCTGCTCTGTCGACAAATGTTAGAGCGACAAACTGCGCATCTGGATCTATACGAAAAAAGGTGTTGCGATGAGATATAGAATAGGCACGTAGACAATGATGAATAATGTCTCTACTTATACCCTCAGTTCGTGGCCAGCTCGATTTATGGATTGTTACTTTTCAAATTCAACCAACACCATGAAGATGATCACCTTCTCGGCTACCCTTTAATTGAAGCCTTGCCAAGACTCGGCATCTGGTATCGCGGTGCCCTGTACGTCAAATTCGAGCTGCGTGTATCGTTATACGGCAGCACCTGTATGCTGCTGTCCATAGGTCTGTACATGACGTCCCAGTGGTCCGAGATGTTTGGATTCCCATATGGTCTCAGGGCCGCAAATCTCATGCTACACCTTGTCAGTGCGTACTCTGATCTCATCAATTGCATCACTTACGTGTAGTTTCCTGGCGAAATTCTTGTGCCGTTGGCGAGTTTACCGAACCACCAAAAGACATGGAAGCCGCGCGGTTCTCGTTTGAGAGGAAAGGGTACTGTGTCGTTAGGGTCATTGATAGAAGGGTCGAAGAACCAGAACTCTTCAGCATCTCGCATCGTTGTCGCGGACCCGACGTATCCATACTCGCCAATACGAGGGGGATAGGTCCATAGCGATTCTGTCCAGCCTTGTTCAAATATCTTGCAGTCGTTAGACAGACAGAAGCCTGACGGTTAGACGAGGTACTCACATCCCATCTAAGGTTGTGGCAAGCGTATGACAGCCTGCCACCAACCTCAATAAAATCATTCGGATCCTTGTCGATGTTGAAAGACCAACTATCATATATGTTAGAGAAGCACAAGGTCATGCTGGATTTCTTACGTCAAGTCTTTGTCAGGATCAGTGACGAATGGTTCAACAATAAACATGTTGTCGAATGCCTTTTCTGTATCATATGCGGCTCCTATTTCAGGTATTAGAGGGAAGGAGAATGAGAATCCATGTCAAGGATGACGAACCTCCGTACGGAATGGATAACTTCTCGCCATGGTCGGAAATGATCCATACCTTGCCTCCATACAATGGCAAGTAATCGTCATCAACATCTGGGAGACCAAAACGGACACTGAAACTATAAGCTGGTGTTTGCTTTGGGGTAGAAAGGAATATTACCTCAGCTCTCTCGTTTCTCCTGGCTCTATGAAGACCGTATGAGGGAGTCTAACGGGAGGAACAATGTTCTTTGGTTCAATACCATATAGGAGAGAAACCCCATAGTTCGCGTCGTAGATATCAAAGCCTGCCTGGGGCTCGAGCTTGAAGTGATATCGATGCGCCCTCCCACCAGTATTGGTGATGTTGAACCTCCAGTGTGGCTTGAATAATTCGGTGTCTTTGAGTGCAAAGGGCTCATATTCAAGCTGTGTGTCGTAATTGAGAACTTTGAATGCGTCGACCAGCCCAGTGCCGACTTGGAATGGCGGAGACTTGAATTTTCGAACGAGATGGCTGTTTACAAATGGTAGACTTTTCCCACTTGATGCAATTCGATCTCGAAGCATCTTGCCCAGTCCAGCGCCATTGAAAGCACGCCCACCGTATTCTCCAATGAACAAGGCCGCAATGCCTGCTATGTATGGCGCAGACATCGATGTCCCACTCAATTCTTCATAGCTCTGATTCAAGACGGTGCTCGTTATGTCAAAACCCGGAGCAGCGATGTCGGGCTTGAGGAGCAACTCGTTAGTTGGTCCCCAGGTGGTGAAGTATACAGGCATCGGTCCATAATCCTCGCCGGTTTTGTTGGCATTGGGCTTCGTAGTAACATTTACAGCGGCCACAGCAAGCACACCATGGCCGACCGCACCACTACTGGAGTAGAAAGGTCCAAACTCCCCTTCGTTACCAGCTGATGCGATCACCACAACTCCTCTGTCGACTAGTCGACTAGCTAGCACGGCCCAAGGGTTATCAGACCATCCGTTCGGTTGTCCAATGCTCGAAGTGATAACGTCGGCCTACAAAGCTTTCATCAGCAAAGTGTATACGTACACATAGCATCACTTACTCCAGCATTGTAAGCATCACACAACGCTTGCATGATCGTCACCTCGTCAGTTTCCCACGGATTCTATTGTCGGTAAGTCAAATGTCTCATGTATTTCTCAGAAACAAATCACACTTACATCAGAAAATACTTTGTAGATAAGAAGTTCCGCATCAGGGGCAACTCCAGTGAGCCTAGAAATTCCTTCCAATCAGGTACTCGATCGTACTTGTCATCCGGGAACGTACCATTCATTCTCTGCAGCAATAATACCAGCTACATGTGTTCCATGACCTTGGTAGTCCATAGGGTCGTTGTCGGGTAGCTTAGGGTGTTTCTTCTCGTTGTGTGTCTCCCCTATATATAGAGTCAGTTCTTAAGTCGGTCTAAATAATGTTGCTCCCACTTACACTCAGCTCCCACAAGATCATAACCCCCCTTGACTTTGCATCCGGGGCCAAAGCATCCTCCAAGCTTGACGAGATTAGTAGATGTAGGTAAGAACACATCTTGACATACCGCTTTGTGTGTATAGTCGATACCTGTATCGACTATAGCAACAGTAGCCCCTTTACCGCGTATGCCAGCAGCATGCAGTTTGTCGACGCCAGTCCAATGGTGAATAGAATAGTTTCTTATCGAGGAAGACGGGCCATGTTTTGTTTTTTCAACCTTTGGCATCGACACTGTATGTGCTTGCCAGACATTGACGACTCCCTCCATCTGGAATAGTGTATCCGTATTATCCGTGTCGGTTTCTACCACCATGCCATTAAAAACATCACTGCAATCAAAGCTCTGGAATAACGGCCTGTGTTTGTCAGGCTTCATAAGAAACTGGCGGGTCACTGTAGCTAGGCCATGGTTCTGCGAGTGTGAGCGAATAAATTTAGAGCAGGACTGACTTCTATTACCGGCTCGACTTCGACGATAAACTTGTGAGTTTCTCCATTACTCTTTCTGCCAGAACTGGAAGAGCTGACTGCCGGTCTGGGCTTCGTTCCGGCATTCACGATAACTGAAGCCGTGAGAACTAAGGCTTGCAAGAAGTTGTGCAGCTTCATGATGGCTGGGTCGATTGAATGAACGTCGTGAATTGATGTCTTTAGTTCAGAATTATTGAGGTTCGAAGATGATATATGTAAATTTTGATATGGTAGTAATTGGTGCTGCTCCGGAAGATTAGCTTGGACGGCTCGGTCTCGGAAAGGTGCATTGTCAACGTTGCAACTCCTATTTGAGCCATGGACGGGGAAACAGGTGCGTCTTTTCAAGCTGCCGTCGTAATCCGAGCATTGTTCATCTGGGTATCACGGCCAGGGCAAGATTGCCCTGTTTGGTAACATTTTGACAACTCGAGTCAGAGCTCGAGATCTAACCAGGTATGATGATAGAGGTGCCTTTGTCTGCGACTGCCTATACATATGAGTATGATATGCATATTGAGTCTTCCCACTTAGACGTTGGGCCATCGTTATTTTCTCTAAGACCATACGAAAAAAGCAAGTCTCGGCATGATGGCTTCAGAGAGACATTGCTTGTAACAACGGGAAGTTGTCTTGTTGTCCAACAAATCAGTTTGACATATACAAGCTATCCGGGGATTGCCATTGCCGGAGCGCTTTCATGCAACGCAAACGGCCTTTTGAGTCTCTCTGCCGCTGTAATAGGCCGGCTGCAACAGACATTCTCGAACAAGAATGCTGTGACTCCAGCATTGTATCACCCAGATCAAGGTCTAGCGAGAGATTCGGCAGCGGCAAGGGGGCATGTTCAACGTCAGATCGCGTTAAGCGGACGATTTCTCTTGGTTGCAGTACCGTCAAGGCGGGACGAGGAGATCAAGGCCAGGCCTGTCCATCTCTTGGGATGTAACAGGAATGTCAGTTGCACGACACAAACTTGAATCCGTGCTCGACAGTCGTCAATAATAGAAGTTTTCCTCGATGTGAGTACGTGGAGGTGAACGTGAACTTCAGAGGTTTGGGTAAAGTTGTGTATATCATTATGGAAAGAACGGCAGATGCGAGAAGGCCGTCATTCACGCGAGTCTTGCCGTTGAAGTCATTCATGAGGTAGGCACGGGCTGAGTGATGCAATTGACAACCCAAGGTAGGTGCGTTACCCAAAGGGTCCTCCTTCCCATCCATGTAAGCCACAAACTGTCGGTTGTAATTACCTTACATTGAAGTAATTAAATCTGTCTAGCGGTTGATGTCTATTGGTCGCATGCATTTCACTATTTCTTCTCACGAGAGACTTCGACTCAGCTAACTACATGACGAGTGATTCTATCAAACCGAACCATGCTTTGGCCTTGGCTACGATTGAGAACCATTCAAGAGCCTAATAATGCGATGTCTAAATCGCCATGCTCTTTGACAGATTCGAGTACATCTTTGCGACCCAGAAACTTGGGCACTTGTCAGTCGTCGACACATGGCAAAGAAAGCTAACGAACAATCGACCACACCCAAATCTCTATGCCATTAACCAAAAGTAGTTTCGCTCTCAACGATCAATTAACTGTAACTGGCTATGGCTTCTGGACCGGATCCGAGTCCGTGCCTGAAGATCTCTCAGCCGGTATCGACCTGACTCGCGAGGGATGTCCCCGTTCAAACCACATTGGCGATGTCGAGTCTAGTCTAGCTGAGAAGGTCCATTTCTGTACAGTTTGACTTGAAACGGCGAGAGAGAAAGTCAATTCCTACTCGTGTCAGTCGATTTCTAGAAGGCACAGACATGCCAACCGACTCAAGCCAAAGCGAAAATTCGGTCGAACGGTCACTAGCAAAAACTAAAAGTTACGATTACAATGATGGCCAGAAAGAAACATGGAAAGAAGATCGTGCAATAGAGCTAGATTGTGTTTCAGTCCAGTTCTGCTGTTGCGACACTGCTGCAGAAAAACATGCAGATAGGCCATGCCTAATGCAGCATGTCCACGAACCAACCATGCTCACTCACCGGCGGCGAACAAGGGGGGAGCCCGGTCATTTCATTGCTGCAAGACAAAGGAGGACGAAGATGGTGCTCTTTAGAGAGTATAGAGAGCTGTCTTGACCAGAGCCTGTGTATGATTCGCACATCGCGAAAAACGACCACTCATTGCTCAGAGGAATATTACATTGATTGGGACTCGATGAGCTAAACCAGCGTCTCATTTTAAATCTCGGCTGATCGACGAGTGCAGTTCGTCTGCCAATTGCTTTTTCCCAGTGAGCGTTGGTGATTTACTGCTGAGAGGCGTTGTCCCACACTTCAACCCAGGATCAACGTTTAGACTGTGGATCCTGACTCGCAAAACCATGTGGTTTTTCAAGGTGTGCCTTTCCTATGCTGGTTCTGGCCTGCATCTCGACTCTTTCTCGTGTGGAAGCCCCAGAAACTCTCCAGCCCTCTCTCCGTTCGGTTACGTTTCAATCCAATGCCAGGGACCAATGGAACTTCATCCGTACTCGGCACAGAAAGGAACCTTGTAATTTTCGTTTCTTGCCTCTATCTTTTGCAGTGAGCGTCGCTTTTCTCCTCTTGCTTGACCGGGAAATAGTGTGATCCCCCTGCGTCAACCCGCCAACGCCAGAATCATGCTGGTGTAGTTTAGCGCTTTGGCCGGCGTTGGGAACGGACTTCTAGAGGCCTGAGCTAGAATAACTTGGGTTTGGTTCCTAATGTGGTCTAATCGCCACGCGTAAGAAAGGATTCTTGTGTTCTTTGTTACGGATACATATAAGCAGTTGACAAAGAGCAAACGCCTGTTGACGGCCCGTCAGCGGGAGAAAAGGAGGGAGGGGGGGGAGCAGAGCTTTGACGTCCAATACATGATGAGAGATATAAAAAAAAAACATTGTTTGTGTTCATTTGGTTGATATTGGACACCAAACAAAGTTGATTGCTCGTGATCGATCTATAAATTATTAGACGACCGAGTTTTAGTCAACGATCTCTACCCAGCGCTTTCTAGACCACCGGGGTTTCCTTGTCTTTACTGAACTGACAATATAGCCCTAAGGTTTATTTTTACAGTATATCCGAGGCTTAGAAATGCTATTGAATTAATGTGAGGTCTTTTATCCGTAGTCAACCTCCAACCCCCCTCCTTGATCTCCATGTCCTGTCAGATCCATGAATGTGACCTTTCAGGGGCACCAAAGCAGCTGCAGGTCGCTTTGCGAAGCTTCAGTCGCATGGCACCCTTGACACTGTTCCAATTACCATCCCCTGCAGGCAAACTCCACCTTCCGGGCCTCCCCTGCTGGACTTTCTCTCGTTTGTCCCGTTGGGTCGGCGAACGAACGTCTTCAGCTTGATGGACAGACAGAAAACAGTGGAGAGGCCCCAAGTTAGGTCAGTGGAGGCCCGGCCTTCCAGACGCTACAGCATCCACTAACTCTCTAAAGTTAGAATGGATATTACCTGCGGGCTGTTACCCCCCTGTAATGCCTCTCTCTGAGTCCCGTCTGCCTCCTGGGTGATGAATGGTCGTCCACTCATTCTTATCTTCCATCCAATCCTCCCCCCTCGTTCGTTCTCCCTCCTGTCGCTGTCGCAATCCTTCTTCTACCCCCAGTCACCCGCTACCACTTCCTCTTTCACTCTCATTTGATCTAACTTCTTGGACGACAAGGAATCAAAACTCCCGGCGATTTGCTTCTTTTACTATTAATGTCCTCTACTCTCTTTTAATACTACGTACTGTCAATCATAGTACAACTCTCCATATCTATCCGTATCTCCCTATCTATCTATCGTCGACTTACTCGCTGTTGAACACCAACCATAACCAACAGCAATTGTCCCCCCCCCCCTTTCTCACAAGGATAAACCAAGACAATACACACAAAATCCGTGGCGAAACATTCTCACCCAAGTACATACACGACACCGAAAGCGTACGGCATTGACTGCGGTACCTTGACTTGAAATCACACTCCTAATCTCCACATCCTCGGCTTCTGCATTACGATTCCAGCCTCCCTCGACGCGCTGATACTCACCGAGAGACCCGATTTATTTGCCTGATATATCTAAGGGCTCACTTACTCAACTAAACTCAACTCCGTCAAAAACCACCAACACTACCGCAACAATGGGCAAGTCTCTCATGGACAAGATCCAAGCCAAGCTGGAGCTCTTCCGTCTTGAGCAACGCTACACCCGCCGCCGTCACAGACGTTCCACCTTTGTCTCCAACGCTGTCTACGTCGATGGCGAGTACGTCTACCAGACTCCCAACAGCACCGGCTCTTCCTCTGGTTCTGGTTCCTCCGGCGGCATTGACGCTCTTCATGGCGACAAGGCCAATGTTAGTCCCATGGCCTCACCATCCACCGTTGTCATTGACGAGCACCACTTCCCTTCGGAGCATCAGCACCAGCAGCCTCAACAACAACCAATGGCTACTGCCGAGCGCAAGCGTCTGAACCGCTTCAGCTCCATCCCTCAGTTTGGCGGCTCCTCCAAGAGCATGACCATGCCCAGTATCAAGGAGCGAAGGACCAGCATGATCCGATGAGTAACTCACGGATAGCCAAAGCAACACAAAAAACAACAAAATTCACAAAATTCTCGCAATATTCTTCTTTACGATTTGACGGCAATCTAGCGCCAAGCGAAGGATTACAGCTCTGGCGCAGGCGTAGCGGGCGCATAAGCGTGTAAGAAACGGACACGACTAGATGAGATGAGATGAGACGGCATGGGATGGATGAATCGGATTTGATGGATACCCCCGATTCATTCGTGGTCTTCAAATGACGAAACTCACCCAGATTTGTTGTACGCACACACCTTACAGCATCGGATCACATCACTACCTCGGTTTTTATTCTGGCAGGATGATACCACCAGCCACGAGATCTATTTAACGACTTCACTTGGTTACACTTTCCGTTCCTTCTGTTTGTCTCGTTTCCCTTCAACTTGCAGGCCTATCATATCACTGGGCCTCATTTGAATACGTTTAGGGATTACGAAATGGCAGAGCTTTGCTACAAAGTTGGACGTGTCATCGGTCGTCACCGACACCTTTTTACCCTAATTTTCCTTTTATGGCGTTGATTTATACTTTTTACTCACTACTATCATATCATTACCCTTTCACTCTGCTTCTGGGTTGTTTACACATAAACTAAACCTCTAAAGCTGGCGGGCAACTGCCGGATGCTGCAAGCTGTACTGTACATAGTCATGGGGAAGAGTATTGCAGTCTGATCTGGTCTGGTCTGGTTTCATGGAAGGATGGATATGTATGGACTTTGTGGAATTTAGCCAAGGTACCAATGAATTAAAACAGATACCACGTTCAAAACATGTATCGTATTTATGAGCCTGTGCTTTGATCTATGATGAGAGAGGATGAAACAAACCTTGGTCTGGCTCGAGCCTGTCTGATCGAGTTTAATTTCCCGGGTTCTACGAGCTATGTCGCTGTCTTGAAATGCATGCATTTGGTCTAAAACAAGTATCGGGTTACGTTATGTCATAAATGTCGCAGACCAGCAACACGAGTGCGAATAAGAAGCATCAAAACTTTCGAGTTGACGACGAGGAGAGAGGTTGGGGGGGGGGGGCTTGTGCTTGTTGTGCATAAAGTTTTGTACCTTCGTATGCGTATGATCTTGCATCGACCACGCAACACAAAACTCAATGCTTCGGCAGCCGGTTTCTAGCGTGCATATCTCCCGTGTCATTGGATCATGTCACTGCAACGTTGAATAACAGAGAGAATAAGAGGCGCAGAGTTACAGTGTTGGTTTCAGACTGAGATCGTCATAAAGAGAAAAGCGTTGTTTGAATACCAATGCATATTAAAAACCGCCCTTGAATAACACTGATATTAACTACCTAAATATGATGTGTCGCGTGCACTCGGCTATGCTCAATGGCTGAGCACGCACTACTCAGGCTGGTTCATGCTTTATAGCCAAGGATTTATTCAAACTATCCAAGATCGTGATCCATTTTTCGATCGGGAAACACTCGGGGCAATTGGTGTCAGTTGCGGTCGCTACGCCTCAAAATAGCAGCTCGTATTTAGTATGAACATCCTATTACATTCAAGATCGAGGCATTGACACACTACCACATAGCAATGGTAAACATGGTTGTCAATTTCAGAAACTTACCCTATACTTTAAGTTTTCCAGATCAGCTTAATGACCGTGCAGAAAAGATGAGATAACTCGGCTACATTACTCGATGTTCAATGGAAAGTGTTAACCAATGTCAGGCTGTGCATATCACGCAGAGAAGCAGTTCAGAGAATAATCAGTAAGGATTGTATCAACACCTATATCGGCAGTCAAGTCTCGCTGCCATGCATCCCATCCAAAAGCAAATCAAATAACTCCCCAAACACCATTCAATGCTTCCATCTTCTTCGAACAAAAACAGGGGGGTATAAGGCTATGATTTCAAACCAAAAGCATTGGATGCCCGTCCCATTTGTATAAGGGAAAAAAAGTACGCCTCGCTTAAACAACAAGTCCGTCATAAGCTCTCTCTATCGTTCGACCACCCATACCAGGCACAGTCCTCAACTGAGAAAGGCTGTCGATATGACCGCCAGCCTCATCGTTACTTACAAGTTCGAGGTAGTTGACCAGGTCACAAGCCTTCTTCGCACCGAAACCGACCAGGCTTCGGATTTGGACCGGGTCACGCGAGTTGACGATGTCAAGAAGATGTTGGGTGCGAGGAGAGGCAGGGCCCTCATCTTCACCCGAGAGGATGGACTTGGTAGCAAGAGGCTTAGCCCTTCGTGACTTGGACTTTAATACCTTATGCACCAACTCATCTTCTTCCACATCGGCCTCGGCAGTCTCATAATCGCCGTCCGCATCATCATACACAAACTTTCTCCTCTTGCGCTCCGAGCGAGGGGTTGCCCGGCGGGGAGAAGGTGCGGGAGCCTTTCCGTCCAGCCGCGATCGCAGTCTCTCAATCTTGTTGAGCAGCTTCGCCTGTCCAGGGAAGAATGGCAGCGCTCTTTCGTACATATTTAGAGCAATCTCATCCTCGCCACGCTCCTTGTGCTGTCTGGCTGCGAGGAGGAAGCGCAGTCCTTCCGACTTGGAATCGTCTCGCCATTCGTCGCTGTCGATTCGCTTCTCAAGTGCCTCCAGTCGCCTCTGCACTGCATCGCTGATCTCAGGCTGAACTGTAGGTGGTGGTTGAGACTTCTGCTCGTCCGCAATTCGAGCCGCGAGGATTTCGCTGACCTTCTTCTCAACCATAGCCTCGATCTGGGCAGCTGAAACAGTAATGGATGCTGGAACAGCAGGTTTCGAGATTTTGCTGGGTCTCAAAGCGGCTTCGTTTTCAGAAGGCCGCTTGACAGGATTCGCTCTTGGGCGAGCCAGGTTGGAACTCACAAGTGGACGGTTGGCAGGTGCTGCTGGCTTCGACTTGTCAGTGTAGACGCTAAATGCCTTGACAGGCTTATCGGCCGCCTTCTCAGCAGCTTTATCTTTAACAGCGACGTTGCCATTGTGCACATTAGTGAGGTTGGCAAGAGGACGCAGAGGCTGACGCAGACCCAAACCCGAGAGTCCGGAGTTCGTCCTAGGAACAGACTTATAGACAATCTCGTTCTCGATCTCTCTAACCTCAATTCGCTTGGCACGGGAGCTGACGTTGAGACTGCTGAGTGTATCGAGATGGTAACCTCGTAGAGGCGATAGGTTCAGAATCATGACAGTGATGCCGCTGTTCTGACCCAGTGATAGAATGCGAGTCATCTTGGACTCTCGGTATGGTATCCTCTTGTCGCCACGGCCGATAGCGTCGATGCACTGACTCAGGACAAAGAGACTCTTGTTGATGGCAGCAGATTCCACCAATCTCTCCTTGTCATTGTCAGTTCGCCTGTTGTCCTCAGAACCAGCCAAGTCAATGGCTGATGCTGTGCTCTCCCTGACCGACTCCGCAGTTGTCTGGATCAGCTTGACTCGCAGAATAGCGTGACTGCGACTGCTGTGGGCGTTGAGCTTGGTAGCGGCGGTGACACGGTTGTTGTTGGCCTCGATGTACAACTTCTCAAAGTCCTTGAGATCTTCGCAAGCTCTTTCAGAGAGACCAACGACAATAGTCTTGCCATTGGCCTCGGCTCGTAGCGGTAGACCGGTGGGCGTTCGCTTCTCGGGGGGCTCGAGGAGATCAAAGACCTTGTCGTTGTAGATCTCGTAGTATGATAGAAGAACCTTCACGTCGGTATCGCCCTTAGAATCCTTCATGATCTTCTTGCCGCGTCGAAAGACACTGCTTAGCATCCGAGGAATCACCCCGCGGTCTGCCAGCTTCATACCGCCTCGCATCGTGTGTGTTTTACCCGTACCAGTGACACCATACGCGAATATTGTGACATCGAATCCCTGGAAAAGGGACTTGACATAAGGAGCAACTAGTCAAGTCAACATACGATTCAATGTAATCCAAACAAATTTGTTAGCATAAATATCTTACCTTCGGCGGTGAACAGTTCCTCCTGAGTCGTAGCACGGTCGTACACGCCATTGAAGGTAAAAGAGAACTCCTCAGCCTCATTCTTGGGGTTGGGAATCTTTACGACCGTGTTAGGCTTGCTAGGATCGACTGTATCGGCTCGAACAATAATGTCAGATTCGCGCTCCTTTTCGAGCAGAGGCCGTATCCTAGAGACGACTCTAACACTCATGGTGTGTGTATTCGGTATGAAGAGGATTGGGTGTGAGGAGGAGTTCACTAGGAGTAGCGCAAGCAACAAGCTCAAGGTGTCAAAGACTCGGACTCTGTCAGCCTACCAAGCTGGCCACTACCACGTCCTGCAAGTTTAGCAAATGTTTGCTATAAGGAAGATCACAAGGGTATCTGTCTAGTGAGATTGGATGAACAAAGCACGGTCGTTGGCCCGGCAACAGCTGCACGTGACATGACGTGTGGGCACGGGAAAAGCCGCTAACAATACTGGCCCTGGCGTCTGGCTCGAGATGCCTGAAGTGAAGTGAAGAGAAGAGGTAGATATACAAGTTCTACAGCTCTTTCGGAGCTCATATATCCAATCAGCAAAATGCGAGGCCAATTGCCGTTATCAAGAGCGGCACGAGGCCTGCGGCTGCGGGCATTGCCTTTATATACTTGCACTAGATCTCAGTGCAGGTCTATTCAGATCAACGCTGCGCCGAGCACTGAAGCGCCCAAAGTTGGTGGTGATGCTTTTGGAGCTCTTGAGACGAGGGATCCTGCGGGTATGGATGCGCCCACACCATTGGGTCATGGTTGATAAGCTCTAATATCTGACACTACGCTGTATAGATGCTCGATTCGAGGTCCTCGGCTCGCCATATTCCCTTCTTTCTGTGACTCTATCCGCATCACAGAAGCTCTATACTCGGCGGGGCACATTGGTTGCTGTCGCCGGCAAGCCTGAGAATGTACGCAGCCACCAAGGAAAGCTATCAGCAGCATCTCTAATAGACCATATAGGCCCAATCCACTCTCTCGATTCTCAACCCGATTACACGAGCTTTCCTCGGCGTTCCCTTCCTCTACCAGCGCATCTCAGCGACAACACCCATCACAGCCTTGATCTCGACCAAGTCTCCCACAACCACATTCACAGTCCTACACCTCGATGGAACGACAGACTGGATGGTTGCGCAAAGGAATGCGCTGTTGGCTTGGACAGGACATACTCTTTCACCCGCGGCCCGCATTCAGAGCAGCCTCACACTCGCCCACTGGGGTAACACCCTCTTGACAGGACGAGGTCTTGCAGCTCTATCAGCACCTGGACAGATCTACGAACTTACACTCAAGGAAGGCGAGGAGTTTGTAGCCCACCCTGGTAGTGTTGTCGCCTATTCCGTCAGCCGACACCCCCCTCAACCTTTCCGCTTCAAGAGCAATAGCCTACAACTTCAGGTCCCCTCACTATCACGATGGATTTCAGAGCCAGAATGGGTGAAGACTGTTCGTAACTCCGAGGTCTGGAAATACCTGGCACGAGCCTACTACGGCTTGCGAACAGCGACCCGACGAACTATCTGGGGCGATCGCCTCTTCCTTCAATTCCACGGACCTACAAAGATTCTCATGTCCAGCCGAGGCGTGCGTGCTTCAGATGTTCTCACCAACAAGCAAGTGAATGAGATCGCTGACTCTGAACCCGGCGTCCTCTCTCAGGCCCTCGAGTCGAACAACAAGCCTAAGTTGACCGATGGTGCTGAGACTAAGCCCGCTGCTGTCAAAGCTATCGGACAGAAGACAGATGATGAGTCAGTGACTGGCATTCACGTTGCCAAAGTTGAGAAGGATGGTAAGGTCAAGTTTGAGGATAACAAGGAACTCAAGGAGTTTATCCGATGAATAAAAGCATGAAGAGAGACAAAATATGAGCGAGCGATGCAGCAGAGATGAGAAAAAGAGGACAAGCAGATGAAGAAGTTTTATACAATGTTTGTTTTGTTATGTATGATTACATATATTACCTATCATAGAGCTGAACCCTTTATGTATCAATATTCAGAAGTTCAAACAACAGTCATTAGTCCGTACCTAGCCTGTCAGCTTCTTTGCTGGCGTCAGTCTCTTCCAACCCGTGTAGATGATACCGCACCTCCAGTTTATGAACTTGTGCTGGAGGTCAAGTTGGCAATGTTTTAGAACGACTAGATCTGTGTCTGACTAGACCATTGATTGGAGCATTCAAGAGATGAACGGGAAAGCATCCGGCGTCTCATAGGTGGTATGTGTATATAAGATGAACTGCTCAACATGTCAAAACAGGCTTGACTGATTCATGCAGTCAGCGACCCTGGCGACCCTCACCAATGAGTATTTCTAAGCAGGGACAAAAATCCCTTGGAATACTGTAAGACAGCAGTACCCATGCAGAAGATCTTCCCCTAGAAGATTATCCTGTGTCTCAACTATTGGACCGTCTCGTTCCCTGTCACTCTTTAGGTTAGGCACTTCGCGACTCGGCCTCTTCTTAAGTCCACAAGGCAAGGTTGGAGTGGGATGCAGGATTCTGGTTGCATTATTCAGCCCAGATAACAAATGACCTGACTGATTCAAGAGGACGAGAACTGTCATTGAAAGAGTTGTACATATGCAATCTCACTTTATTGAACAAGAATACAGCGAAAAACGGAAGCCGAAGACATGCAACGCTTTCGCCCGTGTCCTCGGCTGTAATAAAAAAGCGATCATGTTAAGACCGAGCGACTATATGTACCGACTAGGCTAGGCTACGGATTTATATTCCGGCCAGACAGAAACCCGATCTATAGGCCGCTCTCGTGATTTAATAGACCGAAATCTAGACATGCACCTACTGTAGATTTCCGGGGTTTCAGCAAAGTAGTGTAGGTAGTATTGGAGGATGGATGTATACCCCACTAGGACCTGAGAGACAAGATCAGATATGAGCGAATGACTAGGGTACATCTGATTGATATATAGATGGAGGTGATGGCAATTCCATGATGCTCCTCGTAACATTGATGAACAGTGACTTTATATCACTGCATCGTTCACTGCATCGACAGTGACAGACTGACTACTGCCTATCACTCCCAACCAAAGATAAATATTACGAAATCTTTTCTTCCTATACGATTTTGTAATAATAAATCCTCCTACACAACCAAATCATGGCTCGGTCAACGAAATCCTCGTCCTCGGACACAATCAACGACAGGACAATCCAACCAGTAACATCAACAGACCCAGAGAAACAAAGTCACCAGCCGACAGCCAAAACTGAAGCAAACATTCGCCCAGAGCCTATTAATGCTGTCGAAGCAGATCTCGAGCGTGGTGAGGACGATGAGAAGAAACAGCAACAGCCCCCGGCAGGTCCTCCACCTGGAATGGCCCCGGCAGATTTCCCTGATGGAGGACTCGAGGCCTGGCTTGTCGTCTTTGGAGGTTGGTGTGCTCTGTTCTGTACATTCGGACTTGTGAACTGTGTGGGTGTCTTTCAGAAATATTACGTTTCTGGGCCACTTAGAGACCACGACAGTTCTGCCGTTAGCTGGATTATGTCTGTTGAGGTATTCTTCATGGTATTTTGCAGTGCTATTGTACGTATAATCTGCTCCCTCCTCGATGAAATTGAACCCCACTGACTTGTATAGTTTGGTCGTCTGTTTGATACCTATGGCCCAAAGTATCTCCTCTGGTGTGGCACTGTCGCATACGTCTTCGGTCTCATGATGGTATCCTTGTCAAAAGAATACTACCAGTTCTTCCTTGCACAGTCCATTGTCGCATCTATTGGATCCAGCGCTGTCTTCAACGCCTCCATGTCTTCACTGGTCACTTGGTTCTTCAGAAGGCGTGCAGCTGCTTTCGGTATCATGGTTTCGGGATCGTCTCTCGGAGGTGTCGTTCTTCCAATCATGATGGACAAGATGATCAACAGCGTAGGCTTTCCCTGGATGATGCGCACGATGGCTTTCATGTTCCTCGTTCTGCTCGGTATTGCTTGCTTCACTGTCAAGTCTCGTCTGCCTCCTCGCCCCAAGCCTTTCGTCTTCATGGAATATATCAGCGGTCTTCGAGAGATCCCTATCCTCATCACTGTCATTGGTTTCTTCCTCTTTATGTGGGGAATGTTTCTTCCTTTCAACTATGTCCTGCTTCAGGCACAGGCTGCAGGCATGTCTGAAACTTTGATCCCTTATCTGTTGCCCATCCTCAATGCTGTCAGGTAAGTCGTGCCAGAACAAGTAATGTTGGCTAGCATACTAACACGATCTCAGCATCTTGGGCCGTATCATCCCAGGCATCATCGCTGACAAGCTTGGTCGATACAACGTCATGATCGCCATCACCTTCATCTCTGCCCTTTTCTGCTTGTGTGTTTGGATTCCAGTGAAAAACACAGCCGGCATCGTTGTCTTCGCCGTGATCTTTGGTTTCTCCTCGGGCGGATACATCAGTCTTGTTCCAACTCTTATCGCTCAATTGTCCGATATTCGCCAAATCGGTACTCGTGTTGGCACTGCGTTTGCCATTGCATCTTTCGGTGCTTTGACGGGAAGCCCTATTGGAGGTGCGATCGTATCCGCACAGGACGGCGACTATCTTGGTCTGCAGCTTTTCTCTGGCTGCTCTATGCTGGCCGGCTGCATCGCCTTTGTTTGTGCACGTTATGTGCAGGTTGGTTTCAAGCTTGTCAAGGTTTGAGCCATGCACCTTGGAAGCCACCTCTGGATTCATTATCAGGTGCATTTTGGTGAAAAACATGGGCTGGTAGATTGCTTAAAAGATTCGGCAGAGTGAGACGGCAGTTTGTATTGAGTTTTGACACAAGAAAAGCTTTGCCTACATAAAAACGATACCCACGTGCGCGGCATAGAATAGGGATAATATGGAGATAATCAACGGAAACAAAGTATGGGGAAAACTTTTGATTGAGACGAGAAACCTCGCCGAGATGAGATATAGATGGCAGAGGATACCCACAGAACATTACTACGAGAACCTAAACTTTGATCAATTAGCCAAATGTCGAAGAAAATTGGAAAACAATATGAATAATTTTGAGGGTTTCTCAGACTATAGATAGAACTTGGGTGAATGTTTAATCATTAAGATCATAAACAGCCTCTGAAGCTAGGTATCATCATTGAAGGGGATGGAGGGACGAAGAGAAGAGGAGATATACATACAACATATGTCAGTACACGGGGCGTCGTGAGAGGAACGTCAAATCTATAAGTCTAAGCAATGTTAGTATTGCTCGTAAAAGTGATAACCAAAAATGATGGAGGTATGAGTTTGGGGCTCAGAACATAGATAGAACTTGAGTGAATGTTTAATCATTAAGATCATAAACAGCCTCTGAAAGCGATGTATCATCATAGCAAAGGGAGGGCAAGAAGGAAGATGAGTGTCACATACCATGAACAGTCGTATTATAGCGTATTGTGCAACAAAGTGGCATAAAGTTACAGAAATCTAAACACAATCAGTGAACATATTCCTGCATAGTCATCAAATCGTATTGTTGAAAGGGATTATGCTCAGGATAAAGATAGAACGGTGAGTGTTAGAATCATTCAAGATCATAAACAGCCTCTGAAGCTAGTGTATCATCATTGTAGATAGAGGGATGGTATAGGGAATGAAAGTGCCAGTGAAAACTTACCTCATGAAAGAAACCTAACTGCCCGAGCGTGAGATGGCACAGTCCAGAGCTTCACATGGAAACAAAACAAAACTCCAATTCTCTAGTGTAGCATCTCTTCCTCGCCCAGAAGAGTTATGTACAGTCGCTCCCGTCCCGTTCGCCCGCTTGTCGTTAAGTGCTTTATTGGCTACCCTCGACAGTCGCCTTGATGGGGTTGATGTCAACTCCGTACTTCTGGTTAAGTCGCTCCACCCTTCGCTCATCGTATCCAGGAGGTCGAATGCCTATGGTAATGTGAGATATTGTACGGGGAGAATAGACACGATGCGCGACTTACCTCGGCCCTCACCAATTTCTGAAATGGTCTGCTCGATAGGCAGTCGAGTGGATCGTCTGACGATTTCCTTGCGCTCGAACTCATCGCCCTCTCGCTTGAAAGAGTCGTATCGGCCACCGAGGTAGTGGAACATACCCTGGAAGGCGGCAAGACCACTACCAAGACCCATGACGATAGGCATTCGTTTCGCTGTAGCTTGTCAGACCAAATTCGGGTTTTCATCGAGCCGTGCATCATCTCATACTGGGAAGACCGAGGACAGCGCCCAGGGCAAAGCCACCAAGGGCAGCGGAGAAGGAATCTTCCTTTTCGCGGAGGTTCATCGAGGTTCGCGAAACGAAGACATATGCGGCGGGGGCGGCGGCTAGACAGGATAATCAGTACTGCAAAGACCTCAATTGACCTCTCCCACTGGGTTTATCATACCTCCGAGACCAATGATGGCAGAGCCGCGGGTGAAGACGCTCAGAATGCCGACATTGTGCTTGGCCATAGCATTCTTGACGGAAGAGAGGAAGAGACCACTGAGACCACCAACTACACCAGCCTTTGTAGTGTCGTTAAGGACATCGTAAGGCTTGAAATAGGTAGCAGGCTTCTTGTGAAGCGCCACATTCGCGCTCGACGGGGGGTGCTCCATGGCGATTGCGATAGCTAAGAGGGAGGAGTTGGGAGCTTTTATGTCTTGGGCCTGAGGTTGAAGCCGAGCTTGGTATGGAAACTGTAGGATTGCGAGCCTCCACTGCAACACGTGACGTTGGTCATTCAATTGCCTTGCTTTCATTGGTTCATGGAACCTTGACGAAATTTGGAAGCTTGCTCGGTACGTATCTTCAATACTCCCAGGTGGGTAGCAGAAGAATTATTCCTCTAAGGCTTAGGCTACTATAATAAAGTAGTCATAACGCCAGTCTAAGCTACCTTATAAAGTGACTAAATTATTTCGTCTTTATGCCAATTCTTTTGATAGGTACCCTGAGCTGCCCCACCACGGACTCTGGAGACTCAAGCTTGTAAGAAAAATCCGCTACATAGGTAGTATGAGCTTGACAGGATTTTTTTTGGTTTAAGCTTCAAGCAATCAAAATCATCCAACCGAGGCCAATGTCATATACAGCTGTCTGTTAATTTCAAGGTCTTTGAGAACAACGTCATCGCGAATCTGCCCTTTCAAACACAACGGCGTATAGTACCTGTCTCTTACACAGTTTGATATAAGATCAACCCCAACTTCAACTTTTACAGTTCAAGGCCAGTAATACTTAAAGTATCCCAAACAAACCTCCACTGTTGAGAATGGAGTTGGATCCGGCCCAAAGGCCATCTCAAGCCGAGGATGAGACGCAAAGCAAAGATGGCAGTCAGATGAAGAGAGTGAAAGAATCGCAACAGCTAACAGAGAACGCCGATATTGAGAAGACGAGGAGTCCTGAGGGCAATGACAAGGGTCAATTCCAGCAAAACGCTGGTTCAGGCTCCTCTACCGTCCC
Organism: Fusarium citri; assembly: GCA_004367485.1. NCBI lineage: Eukaryota > Fungi > Ascomycota > Sordariomycetes > Hypocreales > Nectriaceae > Fusarium > Fusarium citri. The sequence goes on from QHHH01000110.1 coordinate 147,976, forward strand.
CCAAAAACGACCTGCTGAGGATGAGCCTGCTCAGCCCATGTCAAAGAACGCACTCAAGCGTCTGAGGAAGCAACAACAATGGGAAGCTGGCAAGGAAGATCGCAAACAAAAGCGAAGGGATAGCCGAATTGCTCGCAAAGTTCGCAAGCGTGAGGAGAGGGACGCACTCATTGCCCAGGGCATAGACCCTTACGCCAATAAGCACCAGAAGCCGCCTTCTGTGGACGTTCCCATCTCACTCATCTTTGATTGTGATTTCGAGCAGTACATGCGCGAGAAGGAAATCATTTCACTCGGTAGTCAGATCACCAGATCGTATTCGGAGAACAAGAATGCGAGGTATCGCACTAATATTTACGTCTCCAACTGGACTGGAAAGCTAGCCGAGCGTTTCCATCAGATTCTCGACGACAAGCACAAGAACTGGAAGGGCATCGATTTTGTGGAAGGAGACTTTATCGAGTGCGCGGAGAAGGCCCGTGAGAAGATGAAGGGTGACCAAATGATCGAGCCTCTTCAGCGAAGTCTCACAGAAAAGAGCCCCTGGACCAGGGACGAGAAGGATCCTCTCCCCCTCCCAGACCCAGAGCCTGAGCCTCGTCCTGAGTACAACGACATTGTCTACCTATCCTCGGACTCACCTTACACACTCGAGCGTCTCGAGCCCAACACAAGCTATGTCATCGGTGGCCTAGTCGACAAGAACCGGGAAAAGGGATTGTGCTACAAGCGAGCGAGGGCGCGTGGTATCCGAACGGCTCGGCTGCCTATCGGTCAGTACATGGTGATGCAGAGCCGAGCGGTTCTTACAACAAACCATGTCGTCGAGATCATGCTCAAGTGGCTCGAATACGAAAACTGGGGTGACGCATTCATGAGCGTTATTCCCAAGCGCAAAGGAGGTCAATTAAAACAGCAAGAGGGTGCTTCAGGCGAGACACAAGAAGCCGAGGGCGTCGAGGCTGAGGAGCTTGAGGAGGAGAACGAGGAGATCAGAGATCCTGATGCTGAAGAGGCTTCCTCTGAACAAAGTACACCTGAGGTTGAGGTTGCTTCAAAGTAAATATATCTTCTGTACTAATGCCATACTGCGCCAGCCAAGTCTAAATCCAAATTTCAAGTCCAACACATTTACACTGTTCATAAACCCATCCTATTTCATACAATCTCTAAAACTCCATGCTTTCCTCGTCTCTCTCCCGCTTAACCTTTACGTCCTTCTCATCCTTCATCAGCCCATTAACAAAGTGTCTAAACTGGTCGATATAGGGCTTCAGGCTTGTCTTTTCCCAATCAGCCAGGCCCTTACTACTCTCTTCCTCTTCGCTCTTCCAAGAGTCAATTTCTGCTAGGAGACCTTGCACCGTAGGTACGCTCAGGGGGTCAAAGTCCTCAAGGTTCTTTGTGTTGATAGGCACACAGACACGGCCGGTACCAGGATGCACGACAAAAGGACTCTTGAGCAAATGGTTGAGCTTCTTGCTGACTTCGATATCGAGTCGAGGGTATGTGTATTCCAGGACAATATCCTGTTTGGCTTCGAGAAGTTGCCTGGCATCGAGGTTCTTGCTGGCGCCCGACTTTGCCAAGGCGTCAATGTCTGCCCATTTTGATGTCGAAGCACGTCCTGGGGCAGCATCCCATTTCTTGCGTAGTGACTCGTTGAGGTTCTGGTTTGGCAAAAGTTGTAACAGCTTCTCAGACTGTTCGGGTGAGGCCCAAGGATCTTGCACCTCAAGAACGTCTTCCTGGAAGTGAGTCTTGAGGATCTCCAAACTTCGTCTAGGTGATATTAGTATTTCAATATGTGAGATACAATGTGGAAACTTACGCAAGATGGGGATGCAGTGGTCGCCTCACATTGACCTTCTTTCCACTCTGTGCACCTCCCCTGACCACCTCAAGATAGCCAGCAATTGCCCTTCTCTTCTGATCGTCCATACTACGGACTTTCTTATCGCAAACCCAAGCGTGAGCACCACGTCGACCTGAGTACACCCACATAATGTGCTTGAAGCCGAAGTCCTCTCTCAGCGCTACATCGACCACTTTAATAGCCATAGTCATGAACTGCCAGCACTTGTTGCAGATATTCGCCTTGTCACAGCATGTTCGGATGTCGTCGTAATCTGTCAAATCGATATCGAAGCACAATTCCTTTGCAAGAGGCTTAAAGGCGGATGAGTTTCGCAGCGTCTTTCGGTCGCGAGGGTTGGTAGTGTAAACGGGACCGATTTCGAAACGGGAAGGCATTAATCGAAGAACATCTTTTCGGAGCCTGAACATTATAAGTGTTTGTGATGCTATATCTAACTATATTACTTACGTATCGGCGGTAGGGAAAGATTGGTATCGGAGGTAGGCCTCGTTCTGTAGAGTGAAGGCAAATTCTCGGTTGCCAAAGTCGTTCGTTGGTGTAGGGCTGTGGTTGAGCCATTGGAATAGATATCGCCAGGGGAATAATCGCTGGTAGAAACTTCGCATGACCTCCGGGTCTGAAGCCTTCAGCGACATCGCATCACTATAACCAGTTAGTTACTCTGCAAGCTTTGAGCTCCTGTGCCGTTGCTTACAATAGGGGAGCAACAGGCGAACTGGGCTGAACAGCCGCAGAGCTTGCAGGAAACTCATCGTCCGAGTCAACATCATCGAACAAATCCTCGAGCTGCTTAATATCCTTCTTAACATCCTCTGATTCCGTCATCTTGGCATCAGCCTCTGGCGCATTGGGGGTCTCGTCCAGAATTCCATTCTCCTCCTCCATCGGTTCGTCCTTAACGTTTCTTGGGGATGACATGGCTTCGGCTCCTGTTTCGACAGAATGGGGCATTTTTATCTTAATCAAGATGAGTTGTACGCACGATCAATGCCTCGGCCGTTGTATAATTTTGAAGTTGTCGCCGGTCACTGGTTGTCGCAGTGATGGAATAGGAAGATTAGAGTAGCGGGACGTGGGGTGGGACGTGTTGAGCGCGTCTCTTCGCGTAAAGAGATTTCCACTTTGGGTAATTAAGATACGTACCTCTTCACTTCCACCACTTCGTTCATCTCACTTACACCAAGGTACCAACTGATCTTCTTAACATGGAGTATCGACATGCGCTCAATTACTTAACTTTGCTGCTGACACAAGCACTTATAAGACGAGAGTATCGAATGGACTACTGAAAACAATGTTGTCTTCACTTGCTTGTGTCCAATACCTGGTATCGAGACACTTCACATACAGAAGAAAACGGGTTCTGGAAGGTTGAGTGGTAATCAAATATATCCAGAATAGTAAATAAAAATGTACTTTTAGTTCATCATCAAATTAGAACCAGATCTATATCTATGTTCATGGGTATTATCTAAAGTATTCACCACTCTAGCATTGTCATATCTTACTCCACCTCTTCGATCTTCCTAATCATATCACCACCGATTCTTGAAATCTCTGCTAACACAGCCTTTCGGTTCACCACCACAACATCATCATCCTCACCGGCAACCCTGTGGAAGTTGTAAGGCAGACCAGCTCGGAACTTTTGCTGCTGAAGCTTTGGGTTCCAGATAGCACCAATGACAGCATCGTCCTCTTCACCATTGTTAGTTCCCCTGAAGAACACAAGCGTATCCTCGTAGATGCGCTGCAGCTCTTGCATAAAGATATCGACAGGGTGAGCACGGATGGGAAGAGGCGCACGACCTGTTCTGTCATCAAGGTTCTTGAACTGGGAACGGCGGTGGGCAGAAGGATCACAGGCTGCCTCTCGAAGGATCGAGCGAATGGCCTTGCGAGAAAGGTGGAGGAGAACATCGTAGTCTTCGAGAGATGTTTCAAAGAGCTCAAATGCATCGATGCCGTAGCCGCTGTCTTTGACAACCTTGCAAGCAGCCTTGGCCAATCGAGTCATGCGCGACGCAATGAGCTTGGAAGGTCCGTTACGAGTGTATGCCAGGCCAGACGTATCGACCGAAGTGGCAACAAACATAACGGTATGGTTCATGTTAGGGTCCTTCTTACGCCAACCCTCAAGCTCTTTGCGGATGTTGTGGCGATCATCGTCCGTCAACTCCTCAGCTGAGTCGACGATCAAGGGCTCGTCGCGCCAGTCCCAGCGGGACAAGAACGTCAGCACGCGCAAGAAACCAGTTGAAGCACTTGTAGGTGCACGCCAAGGGTAAGGTTGTAGAAAGACACCCAGGACAAAGAGCTCAATAAGCTCTTCGCTAATGTGGCTTGAGAGCTTGTGGGCGTTGAACCAATGCTTGACCAAGCGAATGGTCTGAGAGAGAGGGTGTAGTCTTGTGCAGAAAGTCGCAATAGTTTGTGTATGGATTGGCAGAGTCTCAAAGAGCCACTTAGTTCTGGCAAGTGCTGCTTCAGAGTCCTCACGGATACGAGGATCAAGAGTCTTGTTCTTGATCTGTCTCTCAAGCAATATATCCTCCAGATCGGCATGGATCCTCAATCGGAATGCTGCACCAGTGTCATAAACGATATCGAGGTAAGCCAAGTTCTCAATTCCGATCTCCTTGTTTTCTCGGCCAAGATGGGTTGTAATGTTCTCCTTGGTCGCTTTAAGACGTCTGTCGAAATCAAGCAGAAACTCGATTTTGGTCTCTTGGATGGCGACCAAGTTCTCCGGCCATCGACCCGATGCCTCGAAGTAGAGATTGACATCTATAGGCTCGATGGTGCCTGTGTGGAAGCCGGGCCTAGGAGCATCAACTGAAGCATATCTGGCAGCTGGCGATACTGCCGCAAGTTGTCGGATCTGCAATGGCAGGTCTTCAAGGTTTCGGATATCGTATTCGAGAGTCTGGAAGGCTCGTCGAGCAGCGTCAAAAGCATCCTTATCCATATGTGTGAAGGTGACGATGTTGGAGAAGCCCGCGCCATAAGCAGTGATTGCTCCGCTCTCGACCTTCAGGTGTCGTTTCAAAGTGTGTTCAGCAATATCCTCGCAAATCTGGAATGGCACTTTGCTTGACCACTCGACACACTCGAGGATACTACCGTCCTTGAAGCGACGCAACTCAGCCTTCTCACCCCAGAATCGGCGGAACTTTGCTGCTTCCTCTTGTTCCTCAGCGGCAGGACCATGCTCCATTTGACGAGCCATCTGGGCAAACTCAAACATAACACCAAACCGAACCTTGCCAGCATCTGAGGATGGCGCAGAGCCCAGTTTCCACCCCGCCTTTGAAGGCAGCTGGAAATGCACAAGATGAGATCGGTTACCAAACGCCTTCGCGAGCACCTTGTGGGCTTCCAAGCTGAAATCCCAAGCCGCTCCCCTGCGGTCGGGAGAGTCTGGGGGCTTCACATACTGACTCTTGACCTCGAAAATGGCGTCGAATGTCTGAAGAGGCGCATCGGACTTGATGATGAAAGTCGGGGCAAACTTGTCGGCGGCTTCGTCGGCGAGGTTGTCGGTAGTAGATTTGGCGTGCATCTGAAGGAGGCTGGCAGACCAGGGGCTCATCTTGTAGAGTACATTGAGTTCTCGGATGGGATCGTACATAACAGGGCTAGCTTCTTTAACGGTATCGGCTTTGATCTTCGAGGAACCAAACACGAATGGCTTTTCGTTGAAGTCGGTGGTTGAGAGGAATTGCACGGCAGCCTTGAATAGTTCAGTACTGCTGAGAGAGTTGGAAAGCATTGCCTGGCCATTACGTCCACCCATCTGGAGCAACAGGGCGATCATGACAGACCATTCGAAGTGACCAAAACCACCTTGCGACACAGAGCTGCCAAAGCCCCTCTGCTGCAGCCAGATTCTTCCCAGCGCACAGGCATCAGTCAAAGCTGGACATTCATTCTTGGCGTGTGTAAGAACGCGCAAGTAGGGAATGAAGGCCTCCTCTGCCTTCAGAGTAGAGTTGTAGAAAGGGGTGCCGGACTTTGTTTTCTTGTCGTCGGTCTCTCCACTTCGGTTGTTGTTGGAGCTAGGAAGCAATTTGGTCTTGGGGAAGAGACCCTCAGGTGCGCAGGGGATGAGTCGAATAGTATACGGGGACTTGGCTGCCTTTTCCTTCTTCTTGGAAGGCTTTCCCTTGTTATCTTCATCCTTCTCTTCGGGCTTGGGTCGAAGTGCGAGCACAGGCAGAAGGGGGTTCTCGTTCAGGTATTCGAAACCGATGTCCATCGAATCTTCCAACTCATTCTTGACGCTGGCGGCGATGTAGGCGATATAGTAGGCTCTTCGGTAAAAGTATCGCATGCTTGTAAAGTCCTTCTCCTGGAACATGGTCTTGGGCATTTGGACTACCATATCAATTCCGAAACGCGCCTGAGACTTGACCATGGTCTTAGCAACGTAACTGCCGACGACATTGTACGAAGCTGGCTTCTCGAAAGATAGCTTGTAGGGCGCATCTTTTGCGGGCTTCGGATCGGGGTAAGGAATGACGATGCGATGCTTCTTCTCAAAGCGAGTGGTAACTTGGGTGATCTTAAAATTTTGTTAGTCTTTTGAAGAGGCGACGGCTTTTGGCAGGATAGAACAAACAAGTTCAGGGCCATGGGGTTCCGCAGTATCAATGGCCTCCTTCAATCTGTGCAGATTTTCATCGACTCCCTTCAATGCCTTTCCGTAGTCGAGTTTGGCTTCCTTGAGCAGCTCGTCGGTTTGGAGAACGAATGTGCTAGCGGTTGACACACGGGCAGAGCTACGAGCCTCAAAATCGATAAGAGCATCATGCCTTAGTCCAGACCCAGCATGGTCGATCTTGCGGCGTTTCGAACTTGACTCCATGACGACCGAATGTGTTGCGCCAGTTGTGGGAATGGCGGAAATTGTCGTCTTTTGGGAGGGTCCTTGTTGGTGAAGCTGTCGCTATTGTTTGGCTTGGCCTGGGATGGTAACTAATTTTTTTTCTACGACGGTTGGATCTGCGGGGCGATAAGATCCTTATCGCTGACGGTACGTACTTACCGAGCAAGTCTGTGCAGCTTCCATCAGTTCGTCTGAGCTGCAAGGGTCTGTGTTAAAAAGCTCACGTTGCAGAATTATTTTCTTATTTTCTTATACAATTGATTCAATTATTTCTTGTTACTGTATGAATACTGATCTTCTTCATGAAGTTCAAGGGGTGCTATAAATCAACCGAGGTTGGACTTGGTAACCTCAGTCTGAACTCACGGACAGACAGAATGGATATAAGATCAAAAGCTCCAGTTTGTTCGTGTCATGATCACAATCTTCTCTCCTTCTCTCCCTCAAAAATTTGCCCTCCTGAAATATGGAGTCGATCATTGCACCATCTTCTTTGAAAAAGGTTCACGCCAGGTCTTCCTTGCACAAAGATTATGCAGCTACTACAGCACGAGCATGTGGGAACTTGTTCAGGCGATCACTAGATATGAACTCCTTGCTTTGATAAAACCCGCCAAATAGAGCCGCCTTGCAGAACGCTCAGGCCAGTTCAGTTCTCGTCCAATAGATGCATACTCTTGATATCCATCAGCATTAGCCTGCTTCAACTTCAACCACCTCTATCCAACCTCATACTTCATTCACCCTTTATTGCTGTGCAGTGCATTAGTTTCATCCTGCCATGCTTGCGATCGGTGATCGTCAACCAAAGTCATTTTGTGCCAGAAAGTAAGACAAGTCAAACGTGAATCCACGCACTAAATCACTCTGGACTATGTGTGTAAATTAAGAAACGCACGCTACTGAGACAAATGTTTGATGATGGACCGTTCAGCCGTGGGATATCGGGCTGTTTACCATTCCAGCCCAAACTCTGAACACCAGGAATACATAATTAGGGTCCTGGATATCAACCTTTTTTTGTTTTCACCAGACACGCGTGTTTATGATGATGGGCATCAGATCGAGACAGCTCTTGTGCTCTCTGAGTCTCTACTGCATTAGCCTTGCACAACTGGAACCCCTACCTTGCTGCAGGTTTCTACCGCCCTTGACGTCTTTAGCCGTTTTGAGTTGTCGATTGGTTCCTTGACGTAACACCAGAAAAAGGCCCCGTCTAGTGTTTGTTTTGTTTTGTTGATGTTCTGAATGTCTTGCCTCTCCTTACCTTAACCTCCATACCACTTAGCCCAAGTTGGCCTGGCAAGCCCCAGATAGAACGAACGCCAAGTTCCGTACTCTCAGTCTCGGATCATTGCTTTTTGAGTGTTTTATGGCTTATGCACATTGAGGCACGCAGCATGTAAGGGAAGTCTGCCTTTTGCGGTTCCCGGAGATTGCCTCCTCTTTATCTGAAAGGCGGTTATAAGAGCAAGGGAATCCATGTCTGCCATCCGATGGCTTGCTTGATTGCTTGCTTGCTCATGCAAACCATATAATATCAACCACCTGGTCTACCATTAATAATCTGGTCCTAGCCGTTGTCGACTTGTGTTGTCATTTCTGGTTCACTTTCGACATCTTTTCCTTTTGTTAGACTGTTGCCTCACGGCTTGCCACTTCTCCTCACCATCCATCCCATAATACTCAAGTGTGTTTGAATCACTTGACACTACTGCTGATGAGTTCAACTGAGTCAGCCTTTCTTGACCATCTTCCCACGTCGTCAAAAATGGAATCGTATACAAAACAACAACCTTGTCTCTCGCTCTCATCATCGGCCATGGACTTGGATGTGGATCGCCGAACACCCTCACCAGTACCCTCGCTGGGTCACGACACCATCAACACTCCCATTGCAGAGATGCCTACTCCGCCTGCCTTTGCATCGACCTTCTCGCTGCCTATAACTGCCGCCAAGAACTTGACCGTTGGAAGTGCCGGTTCTCCAGATATCAAAAACGATAACGACTTGCTGCCTCCATTGTTGCCTCAAACCGAAACATGTGGAATCGAAAGACCTGACGTATCCGTCATGGGGGGCACCCCAGACTTTCTCCTTCTCTACTGCTTCAATATAGAGAGAGCGGTAAACTTTTACTCGCGCTGCTTCGGCTGGAAGTTCTATGGAGACATGAACGCCCAGCAGTCTGATGATTCTTACATGAGACGATGGGGATCTTCGCACTTCGACACGCAGCCCATGAACTTCTTCAACTCAAGCCAAAGTGGAGGATCTCGCATCACCGGCGCCCTGATTCAAATCAAGAGCGCAGGAGATGACAGTGCTCATCTCGAGCATAGACGACAGATGGCCATGGCGTTTGGTGCAACACCTTCGTGTCACATCCGAGTTGCTGATATTGAAATGGCTGAGTCGTTGATCGAGTATCATTACGGCGAAGTCAAGCAGATGCGGTTCGGCGTTCGACAATGCATTATGGACATTGGAGAGTTTGTCGACCCTGAAGGAAACTTGATCGGACTCGTGGCCCTTCACCCGGAAAATGCCACAACCACCATGACTATGGATGAATGAGTGAAGTGTTGAGCGCTCATCATGGGAAATGGCTACAGTGGAGGATAAAGAAATACCCGGTGGCTTATTATCATTCTTCCGCTCATATGAGCATGTTTATTCTATCATCTTCGTGTTCTGTTTTACCTCTAGGGTCATTTGTGGGCTTTTTTGGAGCTTTGGAGTTTTTGGTTAAAATATCATGGGTGTTTGGTGTGGTTTTGCAGAGGAGGAGAGAGTTGAGAAAGAACAAGAACAGGAGGGGATCCCCATCTCAATATTAGCTTCGCTTCTGGGCAAGTCCAATAGCCGACATCGGTTCCGTCGGGAAGTGGCCGGAACAACAAACGTCTGGTCTTTTACAAGCAAGTAGTCATCATAATCACTACTAATACAAAGAATGTCAATAAATAAAAACGGTGACTGAACCCCGTGAACTTGTCCTCCCTGTGTCAGTGAATTTACCCAACATAGTTAGTTCTTTGGCTGTCATGAGAAGCCCAGTTCCGTCATGACAAGTCCAACTCCCGAAAAGAATAGCCGGTCGCCTTCGGAAAACCCATTACCCATGGGTTACCCGCCTACTGAGCCACTAAAACTATAGCTTCAGACTGGTTGACTGTAGCTGCCCCGGACTTGAGCCCCCGCTGTCCCTCCACTACAGTCAACAGTGCCATCATCCTCGGCCTCCACACGAGGAACAATGCCCCGGCCACTTCCCGCAGTTTAGAAGGGGCCTGAAGCTAAAGCTCTTAGTTTAGTACAGCATCTGCATCCGATCCTTTAGCCGTCCCTTGACATGAAGTTCCCTTGAGGCTTGCTCCTTCCATTGGTTCCCCACGAATTTCCGAATGCCGATACTCGCTTCCGAATTCAGATCGCGGAACTCATGAGCACTCATGCTTGGGAAGGTGCCCGGAGATAGACCCACGGCCAGCACCGGCCTTAATAAACGGATATCCCCCGCCAACGGCCCGCCGACTTCTATCGTCATTCGGCTCATGCTCTCTTCTTCTCTGTCTTCCTCTCCTTGTCTTCTCTCACTCTAATTCTTATTTTCAAGGAAGAGTGCTATTGCATGAAGCTCAATTGATCTCCAAACCATCATACATTGTAGCTGACAGCAGGGTTGTCGATCTCACATTGAAGCTATACCCATCTTCTCACCCTCTCACCAGACATATATACACAAGATGCCTTCTGCAGCTTTCAGGTTACGGACTCTCCGAGCTTTCGCTCGCAGTCCCATCAATGTAGGTCTCATTCATAGCTCAGCGCACATCATACAATTCCAGGCGCATACTGACTGATATCTTCAAGCCCAATGCCGCTCTTGCGCGATCCTTCTCAGCGACCGCGCGCCGTGCCGAGATCAACAAGGTCTTCCCTTCAGCCAAGGAAGCCCTCCAGGATATGAAGCCCAACTCGACCCTGCTTTGCGGTGGCTTCGGTCTCTGTGGTGTCCCTGACTCCCTCATCAACGAGGTCCTCGAGAAGCCCGACATCACCGGTCTCACAGCCGTTTCCAACAATGCCGGTACGGATAACTTTGGTCTCGGCAGACTGCTCAAGACCAAGCAGATCCGCAAGATGATTGCCAGTTACATTGGCGAGAACAAGACCTTTGAGAAGATGTACCTCACCGGTGAGGTCGAGCTTGAGCTGACCCCTCAGGGAACCCTGGCTGAGCGATGCGCTGCTGGTGGAAAGGGCGTGCCCGCTTTCTACACACCCGCTGCCTTTGGTACTGTTGTCCAAACTGGTGATCTGCCTCTGCGCAACAAGGCCGACGGCTCTCCCGACGTCTACTCTTACCCCAAGGACGTCAAGGTCTTCAAGGGCAAGTCTTACCTCCTCGAGGAGAGCATTGACGGTGACTACGCCTTTGTCAAGGCCTACAAGGCTGACAAGCTCGGTAACTGCCAATTCCGTCTCGCCGCCCATAACTTCAACGGCGCCATGGGTCGCAACGCCAAGATGACCATTGTTGAGGCTGAGCACATCGTTGAGCCCGGTGAGATTCCCCCCGAGGCTGTCCACCTGCCCGGTATCTATGTCAAGCGTGTCATCCAGAGCACCGAGGAGAAGTCGATCGAGAAGTACACCTGGGCCAAGGATCCCAATGACCCCGAGGCCACCAAGGCTCTGGGCTCCGGCGACACGGCCGCCAAGCGTGAGCGCATCGTTCGCCGTGCTGCTAAGGAGTTCAAGAACGGCATGTACGCCAACCTGGGTATCGGTATGCCCATGCTTGCCCCTGGCTTCGTCGGCCCTGAGGTCGAGGTCCAGCTCCAGTCTGAGAACGGTATCCTCGGCCTAGGCCCTTACCCTCAAAAGGGCAAGGAGGACCCTGACCTGATTAATGCTGGTAAGGAGACTGTCACTCTCAAGCCTGGTGCCGCCGTCTTTGGCAGTGAGGAGAGCTTTGGCATGATCCGCAGCGGTCGCATCAACCTCACCATCCTGGGAGCTATGCAGGTCAGCGCCACTGGTGACCTGGCTAACTGGATGCTTCCTGGAAAGGTCAAGGGCTTCGGTGGTGCCATGGATCTTGTCAGCAACCCCAGCGAGACCAAGGTTGTTGTGACAATGGAGCACACTGATAAGAAGGGCAACCCCAAGATCGTCAAGCAATGCGCCTTCCCTCTGACTGGACGTGCTTGCGTTTCAAGAATCATTACCGAGCTGGTAAGTTCAAGAGTTTACTCTTCGTAACGACAATGTACTAACTGCTGTTTCCAGGCTGTCTTCGATGTCGACTTTGCCAATGGCCTTACTCTTGTTGAGATTGCCGACGGTGTCACTGTCGATGAAGTCAAGAGCAAGACCGAAGCTCCCTTCCACGTTGCCGAGGACCTCAAGCCCATGCTATAGAGGATACGATTTCAAGAGAAGAAAAGATGTTTATGATTGGATACCATAGCGCACATTGATGGGAGAAGTATTGACTGATGGATGATTACCCCGTGTTGGATTATTAAGTCGAGAGGCGAAGCGGATTGCATAGCTGGAAGCCATCGCATCACAGGGCAGCCGTTATCAAGCCATATATGCGTGGCTTCGCTTGTTCCCGTTACTATATGGAAAAGAGGTAAAAGGACTACGCATACGGCGTTTCCGTTAAGAACGATGATAGGTAGTTAAAAGATTTTAAAGCGTCAAACAATACAAAAAATACATAAATCAACAAAAACAATATAATGTGAACTATCTTTATTTTGTTACCTAGTTAGCAGTTATTTTGAAGCCTGGTAGTTGTTTCACTGCACTGGCGTCTTAGTGAGATCCATGGCATTGCACCAAACGCGTTATCACCAAGCGGATTCCGACAACCTTGCCACTCTCACAACCTCATTTAGTAAGCGCTTCACAATTACTTACGCTCTGTAACGAAACTCATATGATTTTTTCCTGTCTCTAGTCTTATCAGCCATGTTCGACCAAGATTCAGGTCAAGTCTTCAAAGAATATGTCATGTCACGCGGAGCTCTCGCCGAATCCGATGAGAACGCTGCGGATTGGAGTAAACGCCGACCATATCCCTCCTTTACAGCCCGAGGCCCTCGTGGGCCTCGTCCTTTAGTAGATATGGCTATCAGTGTTCTCGCCGATAATATTGGCAAGGTTCGCTCCAGGTCACATCTCGAGGCTATTCCCAGTAATATGCTATGGCGCATTTGGCGATATCTAGAGGCTAGGTTAGTTGGGTTGACGGACGGCGCGGAATGCAATGGTATAACTAATTTCCTTATAGAGGCGTATGTCTTCATGCTTGGAAGATGATTTCGAAAATACTCATGGATGAACAAGATGACAAGACTCTTGGACTGTACCGCTTCCGACAACACATCTGCCGTCCTGGCAACGATCTCACCCGCTATACCGAACCTCTAACAGCACCGCCCACAGATTTCATCACTCATCTTGTTCTCACGGGCGGGTGCTCTTTCAGCACTCACGACCTTCTGTGCCTCGCTGATATGCCTAATCTCGGTGCTCTTGAACTCATTCAACCGGCCGATGAGCTCCGGATTGTCTTCCCAACTGTCTCGGACCGTCTTGTTCGGGGATGGACAGAGAAGCCTGACCCATTTCCCTTGCTGCGTATATTAAGAATATGGGGCGATCAATCGACGACGCAGGAGTCTCTCAAGTGGGTGTCCAAGTTCCCTTCTCTCGCATTATACGACGTCATGGGTGCAAGGGAGGACTGGTCTAAGAGCTACGAGACCGCGACTAAGAATGGGTGGGAACAGGATGATGCACCATCTGGCTTGGAAGATTCGTTGCTACGATATCTCATGTTGTTTGCTCCACTGGAGGAAACCAGAAGCAAACCCCTTCGCGACCTTGCTGCAAGTATCGACAATGACTTGGTCTCTTTATGCAGCGACTCTCGATGTGCAGTCAAGTTTGTCCAGGATCATCAAGCACCGCCTTTGCTCGACTATCTCACAGATACAGCAAAGGTACAGACACCATCATGGGATACTGATGCCGCATCTCGAGAAGCTCGTGCTTGTCACGGCGTGGCTTTCGAGTCTTGGGCGTTCTGGCTGTACTCCTTTCTTGGACAGCTGAGTTCAGATCGAGACTTGGAAGGCCGTAGTGCTCGTCCCTCCACGAAAGCTGTAGCTGGTCCTTTTGTTCTGCCCTCGCGACCACTAGCATGCCTGCATCTAGGCCACAGTTCTCGATATGGCGGTATTGGTACAAGACCTTCATATGTCAGTAGAGGGTTGTTCGCAACGCGAAAGTACACTTTTACACGAGACGCTGCTGGCCAAGGTACACCGAAAACGAAACCGGTGCCGATTCCTAAGAAAGAACCTAGCTTGGTAGCATCGGAGCGATCAGCGCCTGTGTTGGCATTGAGGAAACAGAAGAGGAAGAGGCTTGACGACGTTTTAGAGGCTTTGTCGAGGTGAGGGAGGAATGGCTTTAGGATTTCTTGAAGATTCTTTGGGAATTGTCCCGCCAATGAGGAATGGTTGGTTGCACGACTCAAATTTGCTAAAGTATGTTCCTGCTCCAAATCTTTGGGCTTTGCTGACTTGTGTCTTTTTGACCTTAAGGAGATGGCATCCGCCCATTCATTGGACGATATTCGCTGTGGTAAAGTTCTGGAAAGTGTTGCTGATATATGGATAACTCGGGCTCAGCGTATTGCGTCTTGAAGTACACATTCGAATCCAGGACTCATGATGGGCGCTCTGGGAGGCTTATGGATAGCTTCCTTGCACGAACCTATGGACCATCGAAGTAGGTATGATGAATGCATGGCAAACAGCGTTTTATGTTCATTGCTTCATGTGGAAATATCTAGCACAGGCAAATGGTGTTCCCCATGTTGCAGCTAGGTCTTTTTATCTTCTTGGGCGATGTAGGCAACGGGCATGCGGGCATTCCCTAATGCGTTCGTATTACGCACGTCAAGATCATGACCACGAAATCAACATTAAGTACTTGACAGTAACGAGATCGATTGCCAACAGTCTAGCAGCTAATGATCACACGATCCTGTCCATGACTTTATACGTTGAATAGAAGTCGGACTACCCTATACTAAAAAAAAAAAACTTAAAAAACTTCGTGGGCTATGACAAAAAGATGTATGCATGCCATTTGTGATGAGCGAACAAGGATACAATCGTCTTTGCAGGATGCGCATAGCTTCGAGGACAGTCGAGCCGCACGGCGTAGCTGATAACTCACACCAACTGCTCAAGAGGGCCGCTGCAACACTCGATTGAAACGAGACGAGGCCTTTCGCCAGTGTCAGGATAGATCACGCAAACAAGCAACGGCTTCAAGTGCAGATGCTAAGCGAAAACTACAAGCGGCCACAGGTTTCCTGTGAGCCAGTACAACCCATCTAGGGTGGAATTATGTATCATGTCTCGACAAAAAAAAAAGAGTGTTGAAAGAAGTGGTATGTACCGCGTCAAAATTTCTTTCTCCCAACGCAGCCGAAGCTACAAGCAGGACAAAGGGTAAGTGTCAGCGGAAATTCATCTTTCCTCCAGTTTCCCCTCCAAGTACCTCCATGGTGTAATGAAAGCCAGAGTGAATTTGAAGGATTCAGTTTTTTCTAGTAGGTTGAAGAAGAAAGGAAAAAAAGAATTAAAATCGCGGCTCACTCGAGGTGGTTTTGTTTACGTGGGTGGGGCTCTCGAAGAACGGATCCGGACTATAGATCTGCCGGAGCAAGGGTCCCTCCATCTCGTTAAGCGAAAGTTACTGACTCCAGTGGGGTTCTCTACTGCAGATTGAACCTACAGCCTAGGGTTCCTACCTCTAACCTGATGATGGGGTGCTTCCATTGGACTTGGTTCAAAGACCCATTCATGACACAGATGTATTCGCTGTATAAGAAAATTTTACTCTCTTAAAGGCAGCCTGGAAGACCAAAACAAAAGCTTGTCTCACATCGCGTGCACTATGAACAAACAAGCCATACATGGAGCCTACCAGATAAATCGACGCCACTAGACGGCATGAGTTACGCCCCTCTAGCCACTGCGTACAAACTGGGAGTGTCTTATTCGTTCATGACTTCAACGGGCTGTGGAGTGTCAGCCCGGAAGGTCCATCTTGTTCCTGACTCACCAGTCCCTTTCGTCTTGGCTTGACTGTTTTAGCTCCATGTGTTGTCCAGTTGCATGTGGTTCAGTTACAAATAAGTCGATACAAGGCCATTTGCTTCTAAAGGCCCATGTACAAAATCAAAACAATATTTGGTCCTTTACTTCTGAATAAAGCCTTCAGTGTCTCCTGGGACATTATCTGCCTCTGTAATAAGACCTGGTATAACTTGAACTAGGTAAGTTATTCACAGGGCACCTCTTTGGCCTCACATTTCTTGACCCTCAACTCAAAGTCGTGCTGTGTTTGGCTGTAGGTACCCTACCCATAATGCCGTGCATAAAGTATCTTTTTACCTAAATCTTAAAAGTATCAGCGCATCCCAATTACTCATATTCAACCGACCCTTTGACTCATATAAATAGCAAGGTTTCTGAAGTTCCTGATCGACTACGTCCCTTGATCACTGTTCTTTCTCTCTTATCAAAGCTGCCGCCGTCATTAGCTACCCCGCTACCCCGCCTCAGAACAAGTTTGATCAGCAAACAAACATCCAAACAAGAGACAACCAACAAAAAGGACATCATTGTTAACAAGTTTGTCAACTTAACTTACCCAAACACCTTATCACAAATCATTCATCATGGCTCCTGGTGGTCCCCCTGGAACCGGCGCTCGCGGCCGAGGAGGAAAATTCAGAAAGCCTGCTAGAGGAGGTATGTCAATGCTATATCATTTGCGCCTCAGCAGGCCACGAGAATGCTAACAAGACTAGGTGGCAAGAAGTTCTCCCGCGATATTCGACCCGTCGATGCCGATGGAAACGAAGTCAGCATGTGGGCTGTCGACCCCAACAAAGAAGACGACAGCGACGAAGAGGAGTCCTCTGAGGAGGAGGAGTCTGAAGAAGAGGAGGACAGCGACAATGCCGCAGCCGCCGGCCCTTCTGCCGAATTAACCCAGGAACAATCACGAGAGGCTCGCAGAGCTGAGAAGAAGGCCCGCAAGGAGGCAGCGATAGCCAAGCAACAGGCCAAGACAGTCGAGGTTGGTGACCTGCCATCAAGCGACTCAGAAGACAGCGACAGCGACTCGGACGACGATATGCCCGCCAACCCCAACCACTCCAAGAAGGCGCGCAAGCAAGCCACCGCGGGTGTCGACGAGATCACAGAAGGCATCGATAACATGAAGGCGGCACCAACCCGTCGCGAGCGCGAGGCCCTCGAGGCGGCGGCTGCCAAGGAGAAACACATGCGCCTGACAGCCCAGGGCAAGACCGACGAGTCCAGAGCCGACCTGGAGCGCCTCAAGGCCATCCGTGAGCAGCGTGCTCAAGATGCCGCACGGAGACAAGTGAGTAATCGGTCACCATGAGTTTTCAACTAGACTATATGTACTAATGCTGCCCCAGGCCGAGCGCGAAGAAAGAGAGGAGCAAGAAAAGATCAAGAAGGCTGAGTTCGAAGCCAAAGAGGCCCGTAAACGAGAGGCTGCTCTCGGCAAGAAGGGCAAGAAGAAATAGAGGATACCTAGATTATGACAGACTTGACGATTATGACCAACGAATAAATCCCACATTAGGCTTTCCTGGTTGGACATAACACGATCCATTTTGGTACCATGCTCAGTGAAGGCGACTTACAAGACAGCGAGAGGTATCAAGGTCATATTCATAAGTAGTCCCCGGACGGTCCAGAGCTCAACAACATTATAACACATGGTGTCATCGGGATGAGGGAGTTGAGATATCAATTTGAATTAGAGTAGCCTTACGACACCACACTATACGGACATCTTAAAGAGTGAGCCATCCATCTTCTTATTCTTCTTCTTCATTAGTGTGGTGTTCAATCATAGGTAGGTACTGCGATTAGTCTTCTAGGTGGATGTAAGAAGGATTGTCCTCTAATAAGTTAGGTAGGCTACATAAAAAGTACTAAGCCAAACTGCTCGCCTAAGCTCGCGTAGGGTGACCAAGTTATTTTGTCTTTTAAGCTCTCGGCGGCCAATTCTTCTGACACTCTGACGACATTGTCTGCTCTAGAGAGGCCAAGATAATTTTTATAAGAGTAAAACCCTGCTGGAATAAAGGCGATGTTAGTTGGACTGTTCATATCCATAATTATCATTCAATTTGAGTTTGGTCTGAATTTAATTTGAGCCTCACCCCAAGAATCGTGGAAAAGTCAAGACCCTGAGCAAAGCATCGGTCGGTACGTATCTCGGCCGAATTGCGCTAAACTTTTGCAGGGGTAGATCGACCGCCTTCAGTTCGGCTTTCCCCACACAAAGTGCAAGGCCAGCAGTTTAGTTAGCAGGCAGGAAAAAAAAATTACAACGATCCTCCCCAAAAAAATCGAGGCAGCAAATCGCCATCCGAGCTTTCTTTTTTCCAACCTCGTACGTACTATTATCGAGAGCGCCAAGTCATCTCGATAATCGACTCGGATTAATATTTGCGACTTCAAGATACCTTCATTCCCGTTCGAATTGAATCAACATTTAATATGGGCGAGTCTTCAGTAAAGGTCCGTTCTCTCAGCCGCTGTCATGCCCCGCCTGTCGTACAAACCTTCGATAGGTGGTAATAGGAAGCCTTCAAGCTGACCTTGAGTACTATAGGACCGCCTGCGCGCCCAGTCCAATGCCTTTGATGGCATTCTGAGTCTTATTCCTGCCAAGATGTACTACGGCGAAGACACAAGCGTATGTGAAGCGAACATCCCATCGATTTCGAGTCAAACTCTGCCTCCCAGTCATCCCAATATATCACCTGCCTCTCGTCACCCCACGCTCTTCATTACAAGCGCAATAGGAGGCTAATTCGTCCATAGGATCAATGGAATAAGAAGAAGCAGACGAAAGAAGAAGCGGCCGCCGCCCGTCGCGGGAAGTTGGATCCTGATAGCGAGTTGAACCGCAATGCTAAGGAGGTCATGGACGAGCGCGCCAAGAACAAGCGCAAGCTGCGCGAGATGGAGCAGCAAGATGAAGCCGATAACGACGAAGACTGGGAAGACTATGAGCCCGTTCCTGGCGTAGACTCTGAGAAGCCGGGTGAGGGCCTCAAGGCTGCTAAGACTGAGAACAACAAGAAGCAGAAGCTCGCCGCCGAGAACGACGAAACGGAGCCCAAGGCACCAGCTGAAGCAACTCCCTCCAAGGTGTCTAGGAGAGAGGAGAAGAAGGCGGCCAAGAAGGATAAGAAGAAGGATAAGAAAACCGAAAAGACGACCAAGGCCGAGGCAGTTGAGACTGAGAGCAACGATGCGCCAGCCCCAACACCAAAAGCCCAGAAGCAAGCCGCCAAGAAGCAAGCAAAGAGCCCCGCCACTAAGGCCCAGAAGCAAAAAGAGGACAAGAAGGAAGAGGACACAACAAATAACGGCGACGGCGAAGTTCTGCCTATGGATATCTCTGGTATGGAGAAAGAGGATGAGGTTAGCGGCAACTCGAGTCACGAATCCGAGCCACACTCCCCTACGTTTGACACAAACGATTCCACAGCAGCCCCTGCAGAGACAACCACCGACCCTGCCAGCACCACTACCTCTATCTCATCTACTGTCACCCCTTCCGAAAAGCCCAAGCACATCAAGCTCCCGGCTGACACCACTGCCATCCGAGCACGTCTTGCTGCCAAGATTGAGGCCCTCCGTGCTGCCCGAAAAGCTGATGGCCCTGATGGAAAGCCCATTCGCACACGCCAGGAGCTTATTGAATCGAGACGAAAGAAGCAAGAGGCCCGAAAAGCCCACAAGCAGGAGTTGCGCATGCAGGCTAAGCTTGAGGAGCAACGCAAGCGTGAGGAGGCATTGATATCAAACTCGCCTGGTATTATGAGCCCCGCTGTCGAGCTTGATGAGAATGCTAGCAACTTCACCTTTGGTCGCGTTGCCTTCGGCGATGGTGCCCAACTCTCTCGCGACCTTGGCCATGTGCTGACCCAGGGCAAGAAGAAGGGTCCTTCGGATCCCAAGACAGCTCTCATCAAGGTCCAGAACCAGAAGAAGCGTCTTCAGGAGCTCGATGCCGAGAAACGAGCTGATATTGCCGAGAAGGACGCCTGGCTGACAGCTCGCCGCCGCGCAGAGGGCGAGAAGATCCGCGACGATGAAGCTCTTCTCAAGCGCGCCGTCAAGCGAAAGGAGGTTGCCAAGAAGAAGAGTGAGAAGGCCTGGCGCGAGCGATCCGACGGCGTTAAGCTGGCTCAGAAGGAACGTCAGCGCAAGCGAGAAGAGAACCTGCGCGCGCGCCGCGATGACAAGATGCTAGGCAAGGCCGGCAAGAAGAAGAAGAAGGCTGGTGCCGCTGGTGCTAAGAAGAAGGGCCGCCCTGGTTTCGAGGGAAGCTTGGGCGTTGGAGGTGGAAAGAAGGGTGGAAAGAAATGAGCTTGAGGAAGAGCAGAGATGAAGAAAAAGATTGATTGATTGATTTTTTACTCTTTGATGTAATCAAGATACACGGCGCTGGCGGAGTTCCGGTCGGCAAAAAGGCGAGGAAGCATGGCACAGCATTTCAGGAGGATGACGCTTGACAGTAGTGCCTTTCGGCACGCATTTGATACTTGACATAATTCATTCATAGACATGATATGGTATGAAGGCGAGAGAGCGTGCTTCGAGTGCGCCGTCGATGCAAGAAACCCTGAACTTCCAAGCTTAATAATGCAAATTCCCTTGTATTCTTAGACCTCTGTAATCTTTCCTCCTGTGATCCAATTCGTTTCCTCATGGCTGTCATATCAAGTCCAACATCACCGTTATGCACCATAGCGACAGCAGAGACCTGAAGTTCCCCGAGCAAACAGACGCCCTCACCATGCGAAAAAAACAGAAAGTTGTCTGTGGTATTTTTCTTTTCATTACAACAGATAACACCAGGCCCGGTTCCAACGACAAAACAGTAACGGCTACGCTTCACGTATCGACCTGAATTTCGCCCCCCTATCCCCAGCCCAGCACACAACCGACACATACACAACAGAGTTAGAGCTCGAGGCAAAGTCATCCCGTCCATCTCCTTTTTTGGTTCCCAAAAAGATAAAAGGAAGAATAGATAAGTCTCGACAAAAATAAAAAAGGACATTAAAAGAGGTTTTGGGGCGGGTTAGAAAGTGTGTGGGCTACCAGCACCACTTGTTTCAACACACACCCAGAGAGGTTTCCGCTGAGCTAGTCAATTGCCAAGTTCCAAGCTCTCCGTGCATGGAAGATAATACAACTCGGTCTAGTTGAGTTGAAGAAAGTTCCAATTCCCTTGAGTTGCTCCGTATTTTAGTGGTTGCGTGTAGGGACTCGTGCTGCTATCGTATCGGCGAGAAGGGGAGCCATGAGGTTCTTGTCGTCAAAGTCATGTCGTGAAAACGGTTCGAAAGAGGGATTAGTATCGGGTAGTTGGAACAGAGATTTTGGGGAAAGAGCTTGGCCTGATTAGGACGCTAGATAGTTAATCGAGAATGTATCCAGGCGTTATTCTTAGCAGCAGCGGGCACGCATACAACTTGCGTCGGGACGATTATAGGAGAGAATCGAGTCGAGTGAAGACACTCAAGCAAGCTGAAACCACCTCGAGTTGGAGCTCCTTATCTTTGCCGCTGTTGACCTCCTGTAGCTAATGTCAGTCTTGAAACCTCTCATGAAACAAAGATACCCACCTCGTTGATAAGTTGAGGTAAGTTGGCTCCGATGCCATTCTGTGTAGCCTTCTTGCCAAATGGCCATTGGCTGTAGTCGGCGAGCAGGTCATCTGTCTGCGCAAAAGCCCTCTCGCGAGCTTCGTGGCCAAGGGATGCAAGGGCATTCTCGAGGACGTTAGCAGCGTAGGCGGCGCAAACCATGGCGATAGTGCGCATATAGCGGAATTCGAGCGATTCGGGCAGGAACTGGCTGCCGTTGAGGACGACGGTTCGTTGGGTGAGGACGTTGCGGACGCGGCGGCGGATCTCCTCCTTGGCACCACCATCGGCGACGGGGTGGGTGGCCATGTCGAAGAGGAGGAAATTGCGCTTCTCGGTACGGAGGATGCCCTTGTCGACAAGACCCTTTGCGAGTCGTTCTCGGACCTGCTTGAGTTGGTATCCGATCTTCATCAAGTTCCAGGTTTCGCCTATTATTCAGAAAGGAGTCAGCGACTGTTGTTGGGAGACGGAATGTTTGGGACCATTTACCGCTCATCAAGTCAATCCAGGTTGCGACGCTCATCTTTTCACTCTGCTTCATCATCTTGAGGGCTTCGTCGAGGAGGACCTCGCCCGTGAGGGTGTCGTCTATGACCTCGATGTTGCGGTCTGCGAGGGGGAATCGACGTCTCGAAGCATCCTTCTCCATTGCAATGCGACCACGGAAGGCCAGCTCGATGACGATGCATCCTCGCAGGGCGTAAGAAATATTGTCGTTCCAGAAAGAAAGGTAGCCCTTGAGAAAATGAATTGTTAGAGGCGTTTGTCTGCATTGTGCCGTACTGTCTCGGGAACAAAGGGCACGTGTATGAGCATATGTGCTAGCCTACCTGCTTATCCTTGAGGCCAAGTAGCAACACCTCTTCCATGAGAGTGAGCTTAGGCTGCTTGCTTCGCTCAGCGCTCTCGCTAATGTCTCGAGGGTCGAATGCGATCTTGTGGCCATTTTCTGAGTTCTCATAGCTCGTCTCGGGGCCATTATCCCTGGCACTGGGTGTGCTCGTTCTAGGGGCAGCGCCATTGCTGGAGTCGCCTTCGGCCGCAGGTCCTGCGCCGCCCGCACCGCGGCGTCGCGTCAATCCCGAGGACATTTCGAAGAGGTAGAGATATTAAGTCTTTGGTGTCTGGAGGGGAAGAGTCGAAGGCCAAGGGGTGGGAAGCGGCAGAAGAAGCGAAGCCTTTTTTTTTATCGAGATGAGGTTGAAGGGGTACAGCACAGCACAGCACAGTCTAGGTTAATGCTAGCAGTTTGAGGTCGCCCTAGGTCCTTGCACTTGATTGACTGGGCTGAACGGGGCTAGTTGCGCGTTCAGATTTAGGGGTTTTGGACTGGGGGGCTTGAAGCTCTGTACAGTTGTATTGAATTGTGCCCGTAAGGTACCTTATTAGCGGCTGGAGCCAATAGATTGTCCAGCTGAGCAGTTGCTGTTGGGGGGACTGGAGGCCCTTGCTTTAGAAGAAGGAAGGGAGACTGATTATGGATTGATATGAAGACGCCAGCTTGTTGAAAGTATTCAAATCTGGCCTGATCTTTTCTTCATGTGTTGTTCTTCCTTTTCTATTAAGAATTGGCACATGAATCCAACGGAACTACCTGATGGCTAATACGAACATGTAATCATTCTTTCCCGTCAAAAACTCGAGACAGGGGGAGTTTATTCGTGTCTGGGATGGTAGGTACGTACTAGGAAATATCGGCTAGCGAGAGTCAACCAAAATACCGACCTACTAAGTAGCATCAGAATTAATTGACCCAGAATGAAAGTTTCTATTTCTTGAAAGCTTGAGGCTTGGTTCCTTGGAGCGTTTATATAAGACAGCTGGTAGAGGGAGGCCCAGCATCAAGCACCTAAAAGGGTATGGATTTCTTATTAACTGAGGAACAAATGTATAGTGGAAAGAGGGGACGACTCATTTATTATACGGATACTACAAGCCATCAAGATCCATTTGCTACTCCAACAACGACTGTCTTCAGCACAAATAGTAGGAACCTAATACTTTACATGAAAATTGTACGAAAGGATGCCTAACTGATCAGCCCAACTTGCGCAGCCAACAAGTTGAGAGGCTCTTGCTGGCGTCCAACCAGGATGGTAGATTGCATAGATTACCCTCAATCCTACAGAAGGTCCATTCTTTTCAGAGTCAGTCAGCATTCTGCCTTGCTCGGACGATCTTTGCAGGACCTCAAATCTTAAACCTTGCAAGTCCTTTTCCCTATAAAGGGAGCTGCGCATACTGTGTAGTAGTGATGTGATATAGAGCCTCTATCAAATGGAGAACCTCGGATGGAGAAAGTTAGGTCTCGCTTGATAACATAGAAAACAATTCTACCGCTCTATGTCCGGTCCCATCAGATCCAACACACTAAGCCAAAGCTCCTGCTTGTCCAACTCTGCTAGGATTCTCCGCAGGTGCACCTCAAGCCCACCTTCCTTCCACTAACATGTGGGTGCACGCTTGTTAGTCAGCGTTCAAGACAGGACACGAATCTCCACCACACACAATTTCAACTTCATCCCATCATCTAACAGTTGCTTTGGGCTTTGATAGTCATTGCTGAAAGAAACACAGTCAACCGGCACCAATTCGACAGAACCAGTTCTTTGAAGCATGCCTTGAGCTTACCATGGCATACTATCCCTTCGATTCGAACACACCAAGTGTCTAGGCCGCCACCAATGCTTTTCTATAGCTCACAAAGGACGGTTCTTTGGACACCATAATCACGACACGTCACCATACCTTTACGACAACAGAAATTGGTTTTGCTGTGCAAATTGATTACTGGGATACCTAATATAGAGGTCGAACAAAAGCTAGTTCTTCCTCCTTGGCTTCTGCCCAGCTCCCTGAAGTCAGGGTTGCAATGGATAATCTTCACATGAACATTGGCACATACGCCGTTTTCATATAGTCGCGAAGCCTTGTTCAAGTGGACTAGAACCTTCGTGTGACCTGTTCGTTTGTTCATGATGACTACGGTTCATTCTTGGGCGCTGTCTTTGTTCGGTTCAGTGGTGTTGGTATAAGCCAGTATGGTGGGGAGGTCAACCAACTTTGTCACCAGGTTCTATCGATTATGTCCCTATCAGCAGACATTTGGCTTTCTTTCTGGGCAGAACAGTCACTGTCTCTACTGTGGACCTCGGCGACAGACTTTCGGCTAGGCTCGCTAAGTTTGCAGTGGTGAAGGCTGTCAGTGCATCCACCAGCTGCCTGCCAGCTGCATCCTATGCCTAATCCCTATTGGACCGCACAAAGCTTTATAGGTTATCATAACTCTGATCCTTCCAACAGCGGGGGGACTGAGATGGGGCATCTGGCGCAGCGGTTCAGCCGTTCCTCGCTTGGGCTCCGGTCCAAGTGAGGAGCGGTTCGAACCGCGCCCCAGATGTACCCATTCCGAACCCCCTTCATAGGACCTGTAGAGCCCCTGGCGCTGGTACTGTCTGGGGACGCCCAGACATACCAGTCGACCGAGGCTCTAAGAGTGGCCAAACAAATATCCCAGGGAAACCGGGGACGCGCAGTAGGTTCCTACGCTGGAGAGATAGGAACGCCGGGCGAATAATTTTTTTGCCCCCTTCTATTGGTTAATTATTACAGAGTACATGGTATATATATATATAATACGTCTGATTTCAAAGTTCTAATGTTTTACAATAAATGTCCTTATGTGCCCTTTTGACTAGATAATAATACAGCGCTATCTTCCTTTTGATATACTTGCGACTCTATTATTCTATTGTGGCAATGACCCGTTACTCTCTTTCCAAAGATCGTCGAAGTTAATGTTTTCACTCTCGAACAACTCTCGGATTCTCTTGGCTGCAGCCTCTTGTTCCTTAGGACCAAACCCTCCAGGCTGTGTCGCCTCATATTGCACAATCTCAACCCAACGATAAAACAAGTTTTCCTTTCCGAGTTTGATGAGTGCGTCCCGAAAAGCAAAGACCTGGCGTCTTCGCTCATCTTCACTCGAAGTACCGTTGACACGGACATCGTAGGACATCCAGCCATAGGCAGCGTGATGAACGAGAACGAGACCCTTGAAAGCCTCAAGTGCGAGCTCCTTCTTGTCGACTAAACGATGCGCAAGTACCATGCGTGCCCAGTCAAGATCCCAGTAGGCATTCATCAGGAGATATCCGGTCTTTTGCTCCTGTAGAATAGGGGAAGTGGCGTTGTCGATGTAGGACAGCAAGATCTTCTTTGAATCATCATCCTCCAAGATATCGGTGAGAGCCTCGTCCCATTCTCGGCTTCGGCGCACGTATACCTCCTCTTCACGAAAGCCAACTTGCCATCGCCATTGGCAAGGGTTACCACGTGCTTGTCCGGCGACGAACTCCACAGGCCAAGGCCAAACAAAGATGAAGAGCATAAAGTCGATAAACATAGTTCCAGCACGCTTTGCGATCTCCAAGGAAATCTCAGCCCATGTCGAGTCTGCAGTGTTCCAAGTTGTCTCGTTTTCATGCCCAAGACCGGTCATAATCAGCTGCCAGTACCAGGGAGCAATCCACCATATGCGTAAAATGAAGAGAAGAACGACTACAACGTTCATGCCAACGGGTACGAGGAAGATCTTGCGCTTGAAAGCGGCAGGTTTGTTGTCAATGTGTGTGACGTAGATGTGCTTCTCATCTAGAGATTGAATGAATGGCTCCAGGGCCTCAGGGGGCCGCTTGAAAGGTGAAGGAGGAGCTTCATCCTTTTTGTCGGCAAAGTGAGCACGCTTTTGTTTTCCTGCCCTCTTATTAGGAGCCATGTTGAGTGTGGCCTTCTATTTTTGTAGGTGTCTTGTGAAGTGAAGCTTGAAAGAAGGATGGTAAGAAATGGATGATTAGGCAGGAGTTTGTAGTTTCATTGGAAATGTGTTCTCGAAGGATGTCATGTTCTAGTGGTTCCACAAAACTATGGCAATTCCATGGACATGGATATGGAGCGTCTAAAATGTGTCTTGCTTTACAACTTCTCAAGGAAGAGGTCTAAAATTCCCAAAAACAATTCGGAATATGCATCTAGCTACAGTCTCTTGTAATCCTAGATTTTTGGAATTTTACCTCTTCATCTTGACCCGGCAATCAAAGCTCAAAGACACACCTTCACATCAAGTATCGTCCTGCATTTAATTGTCCAGTAGCGGACAATCCCGGCGCCGAGAGCTCGCCCGCTGTGGCTAACCAGCCGACTTACTCCACTAAGATCTGATGGATTTCTACACTTACAGAAGGTACTTTAGCACATTCGTTTTTAAGGTCAATGTCGAGGTGATTTTGCTCTAGGCCTGTCAATCCCTCGCCGTGGCAATGTTGAGAGCTCGTAATTTCCAGGTCAGTTCTATACAGCTCTTATTCGTGAGATCAAATAGCTTATACATGTAACAGGAGCGTGGTAATTCCTACGTATGCGCCTTCTGCCGCCACAAACTCTCGCCGAGGGACTCGCAGCTTAGAGATCGTCATATGTCCAGCATCGCAACTTCGATAACATCAGTCAGAGCCACCGGGCTATCATCATGTCACTCGGCGCGAATATCTGGCGTACGCTCTCTTTCGACGAGCTCTGCACTCCGTGGACCCGACGATAATGGCAAGCCTTGTGGTTTTACTGGCGGTTTTGCTGGAGGATTTGGAGCTGGATTGGGGTCGTTCGGAGCGTTTGCGAACAAGCCAGCACCAGATGTGGCAAAACAATCGGGCGAACTGCTTCCTCATGAATTGGAGGCTCGCGCAAAGATGGGATTGCCTCTGAAGAAACCTCCTCCGAAGCCTGCCCAGGCACAGGCGAAGGATAACGCCAAGACATCACCAGCTCCTCAGAATACACCTCAAAACAAGGGTCAAGGCAAGAGAATTGACCAGGGCAGAAACCAGCGGATGAAGGGCGCCCAGCAATCGAATCGGTTCAACGAATTGAGTAATAATTTCAAGCAGCAGCAAACGGGACAACCAGAACAATCGCAGCAGCCGCAAGAAGCGAAACCAGTTAGGCCTGTGTCCAATCCATTATCGAGCTCCATTCTTGCCGAGGCCTTCAAGACAGACCGTACACCAGCGCCAGTGGCAACACCTAGATCTTGGTCTAACAATGAACCTCCAAAGCCAGCGACTTCTGCTTGGGGAGCTTTTGCCTCTCGAAAAGTAGACACGCATGTACCTCTGATGCAGGGTCAAGTTAAAGCGAAGCCCACAGAAAAGCGGCCTGAAGCCCAACCCAAGCAGCCGTTTCAGTCAACAAACAAGGGTGGCGAAAATGTATGGGGTCAATTGAAGCGTTCAAGGAGATCAAACGATGAGAAGACCCCGGGTCAAGATGGCGGCTTCTGGGATGCACTCGAAAGCCGAGTAACAAACATTCGCAATAGACCTGCTCCCGACCCTGAGGTCACTGAATTATACCAATCTGCACTTCAAAGCGATGGCCTGTTGTCTCCGGAAGCTCAGCAGCCACAAGAAGATCAACCAAGACGTAAGTCTCGGTTTGAGATGGAGGAAGAAGAGGAGCGTAATAGACGGGATAAGAAGAGCAAGCGCCAGAAGAATGTTCGTCAGAGTGACTACGAAGACGAAGATATGGATGAGGATGCAATTCGACGATGGGAAAGCAGACAGCGCAAGAAGGCTGAAAAGGAAGCCAAGAAGCACTTGGAACAACCTGCCGAGGCTGCGCCAGTGCCCATCTTTCTTCCAGAGTATATCAGTGTCTCCAATCTGGCCAATGCTCTTCAGATTCGTATCGCGGACTTTTTGCATGACTTGGAGTCTATGGGCTTCGAGGAAATCACCGAAGAAACCATCATGACTGGTGACACGGCTGCACTCGTTACTCAAGAGTATGGCTTTGACCCCACGGTAGACACAGGTTCTGAGCGCGATCTTCGACCTCGACCAGCACCAGAAGATCCATCATTACTGCCTAGCAGGCCTCCTGTTGTTACCATCATGGGCCACGTCGATCACGGTAAAACCACTCTCCTGGACTGGCTACGCAAGTCTTCAATTGCTGCTCAGGAGCATGGCGGTATCACACAGCATATCGGTGCCTTCATCGTTCAAATGTCATCGGGCAACCAGATCACTTTCCTTGACACTCCTGGCCACGCTGCTTTCTTGTCCATGCGTCAACGAGGTGCTAATGTTACAGATATCGTGGTGTTGGTTGTTGCAGCTGACGACAGTGTTATGCCGCAGACTCTGGAGGCTTTGAAACACGCCACAGCTGCCAAGGTCCCTATTATTGTTGCAATCAACAAGATTGACAAAGAAGACGCCCGAGTTGACCAAGTCAAGGCTGATCTTGCTCGCCACGGCGTTGAGATCGAAGACTACGGTGGTGATGTGCAGGTTGTGCCAGTGAGTGGAAAGACCGGCACGGGTATGGAAGATCTTGAGGAGAGTATCGTCACTCTATCCGAGATTCTTGATGTCCGTGCTGAGGCAGATGGCATGGCTGAGGGATGGGTCCTCGAATCGAGCGTCAAGCACACTGGAAAGACTGCTACAGTGCTCATCAAGCGAGGAACCCTACGTCTTGGTGATGTTATTGTTGCCGGAAAGTCATGGGCCAGGATTCGAGGGCTTCGTAATGAAGCTGGTGTTGACATCCGCGAAGCTCCTCCTGGAACTCCCGTCCAGGTTCTCGGCTGGCGTGAGCTTCCTGACGCTGGTGAGATGGTCCTGCAAGCGCCTGATGAGGGCAAGGCCAAGACAGCAGTCGAATACCGCGAGGAAATGGCTGAGAGACAAGAGAGTTCCAAACAGCTTGCCGAACAAGAACAACGCCAACGTGAAAAGGCTGCCGCTGAGGAAGCCGCTGCTGCTGCAGAAGCTGAGGGCGTTGAAGCGGAGCCTGTCACTAATGAACCAGGTATCCTCTTCCAGAACTTTATCGTCAAGGCTGATGTCGCTGGATCCGTGGAGGCCGTATGTGGCACCGTTCAGGAGCTTGGCAGTAACGAAGTTCAATCCAAGATCCTGCGATCTGGTGTCGGTGCTATCTCCGAATATGATGTCGACCACGCCACTGCCTCCAAGAGTATCATCGTTAACTTCAACATCCCCATCCTCCCCCACATTCGCCAACGTGCGGACGAAGCTGGCGTTCGCATCATTGACCACAGCGTTATCTATCACGTCGTTGACGATGTCAAGAGCGCTCTCTCGGATTTGCTACCGTACAATATCACTCATAAGGTTCTTGGTGAGGCAGATGTTCTGCAGCTGTTCTCTATCAACGTCAAGAAGCGTGTATCGAAGAATATTGCGGGTTGCAAGATTCGTAACGGTACTGTCAAGCGGACATCCATGGTCAAGGTCATCCGTGGTGGCGAAATCGTGTTTGATGGTAAGTCAAGCTTCATTCTCGTTCACTCTATCCATGGTGATATCTCGTCTTCTTCCATTTGCTAACTTAACCTCCAGGCAAAATTGATACCCTCAAGCACGTCAAGAAGGATGTCATGGAGATGGGCAAGGGTACCGAGTGTGGTATCGGTTTAGAAGGCTTTGAGGATCTACAGATCGATGATCAGATCCAGACATATGAGGAGATCAAAGAAAAACGAACACTGTAACAACAATATTGTAAAACATGTACGAAAAGCAGGAAGTAGAAGGAGTTGACTCTTCTGGAGTCGTGTACGAATAGTAAAGATATGATACATGGTCTTATGAGAGAAGATTATAGGATTTGGATGGATGGAGCATATATACCAGATCTCAGTAGTGATCAGCTTCACATACTAAGTCACATTTTCAAAGGCTATCCGCCGTTTCGGCATTTCATGGTTACAGATTCAACTCTTTTTACAATTTCTACTAGGCAATGCTACTGATCAACTTTTGTAAGGCGCCCCTACTGCGTTTGACGAGAACGTTCTCGTTGTACGAGTAGCTTGAGAACGCTCCTTTTCCAGCTTGGCCAAGCCAATACGATCCGTCACGGGTGTAGCTTCAATGATGTTGTCAAACTCATCATCATCATCGACGTCATCATCGCTTCCGCTCCTCTCGTTATCCGAGTCAGGCCGTACGCTGGTATCGGGCTTGAACTGCTGTTGATGTTGGTGCGGGTTGGGAATGGTGGCAGGCTTCTTGTCTTCTTGTTGGTTTGGGTTGGTAAATGTCTTTGAAGCGAGGACTTTGCGACGGATTTCGGCCATTGTGTCTTCGTCATCTGAATCGTCGGATATTGCATAGCGATCCTTCTCTTGTTCCTCCTCCTCCCTTTCTGGCTTAGCCTTTGACGGCTTCTTGCCCAAGTATATACCATCCACACTCCCTTCTTCCTCTTCGCTATCGTCCTCATCATCTTCATCCGAGTCGTCATCGTCATCAGAGGACGCTATCCGTCTTCTATTTGTGTTACCACTAGTCCACATATCGTCTTTTCCTTTTTCGCGACTCTCGGCATATTCCCTCTCCAGCTGCTCCATCCACTCTTCCTGTGTCTTCTTAATCTCGGCCTCGTCGGCGCATGCCGCATATCGCTTGAGCAAGCTGGAATTGATTTCGAGGAAGGATGGGCCATAAGAGAAGGGTGAGAGAATCTGTTCTGCCCAGTCTGGGTGCCCGCAGATATAGAATGCGGCAGCCAGCGCCTCAACACAGTTCAGACGCCAGGGTTTTCCATAGTTGACCGTGTTCGCTGCGACAAGATACGGCAATAGCCGCTCGCACTTTCCTCCCACCTTGTTCCACTGAACCTCCTGCGTTCTCGCCCAAGAACACTCCACAACAGCAGCGCCATACTGGTCCATGATCTCGCGGTCGGCAGGGGAAACGGTATGTTTGCCATTGGGCGTGATGATGACTCCGTTGTGTCGTTGGCCAAGATGAAGATCACGCATCATTCCGAGCTTCATAAGCTTCTTTCCTGAGCAGCGCTTGGGGTCGCAATGACCCAGGTCCCAGCATGCAGCCTTGAAAGCTGGGCGCGAAGACCCAGAACCCTCCTCTTCATCACGGGGGGGTCCTCGACGCGGGGCAGGGCCTCCCTTTCGACCCTTGGAAGCGAAGTCTTTCTTATGACGGACCATTGTTTATGGTTAAAAGTAAATGCCCGGCAGCTTTTTGTATGTCGTAATGTCCAGCGATATTTGTCAAGCGGTTGGGTAGGCAGGTAGGTTGTGTAAGTGAGGTCAAGATTTAAAATTTTGCCTCCAAAAAGTATGGATGATGATAAGATCGATGGTGGGGTTAAATGGACTTCCAGTACTTATTTTGTCCTTGAGATCATTTAGGTGAGGGGCATTTTCAGCCCAGGCCTGCCTTCCCAGGAGCCAGGAAGGCGCTGGGGCATTCAGCGGCAGGTGCGCTATGACACCCGCTGTAATGGAGCAGGGCTCTCTGCTAGTCTAGAGCCTGTCCGCGCTTGATGCCATCGCGTGGCTGTGCCGTATCCTACGCCACAGTGCCACACCTTACCTCCCTGCAGACTAGCGCATCATAAGTTATCGTGTCCAGTGAGTGTGCTAGGTGTCTAATTCCATCCATCCATGGATGCTGTCCCCTGGCTCCAACCCAGTTCATGACTAGAAACAACAAAGAGACAGTTTAGGACGAGACAACAGGCAGACTGTCTCTCAGCTACGGTCTAGCCATTCTTTCTTGCAATTGAGACTCTGTTGTTCTCTCTATTTCCTCCCTCAGACCGTTTCCGTCGGCTTGAGCCGTATTCGGTCAGACACTATCAAGCTCCAGCTTCCCCCCGCCAAACCCCAGGAGGCCATTGACCAGCTCATCCTTACACTCTGTTAACGTAGCACTGCCTCCTAGTATTGTCCACTACTACTACCAACTCCCACGCGCCAGACACCCCCGAATAGCTTCATCCTCATCCGCACCCTTCTTGACCTCGTCCTCCCGTTGCTATGGAGGCTGCTTCAGCTCGCGCTGCGGCTCGCGACCGCTGGAACGATGTGCCATCGTCTAGCCGAACCCCCTCCCAGCTTCAGCGCTTCGTCCAACATGCCTGCAGTCCCGAGAACTATGAGCCCAATCTCGCTTTGAACCTCGAAATCGCCGATCTTATAAACTCCAAGAAGGGTTCTGCCCCTCGTGAGGCGGCTACTGCCATTGTCAACTATATTAACCATCGCAATCCCAACGTTGCCTTGCTCGCCCTCGGACTTCTTGACATTTGCGTCAAGAACTGCGGATACCCCTTTCATCTACAGATCGGTACAAAAGAGTTCCTCAATGAACTCGTCAGGAGATTTCCCGAGCGCCCGCCAATGCGACCTACGCGGGTGCAGGCCAAGATCCTTGAGGCGATTGAAGAATGGCGAGGGACAATATGCGAAACGAGCCGATACAAGGAGGATCTAGGATTTATCAGGGACATGCATCGACTGCTGAGTTATAAGGGATACGTCTTCCCCGAGGTGCGAAGGGAAGATGCTGCTGTCTTGAACCCCAGTGACGTAAGTTCCAGAGCCTCGGTCCATACGTTATCTATACTAACTATGTCCTCTAGAACCTCAAATCTGCCGAAGAAATGGAGGAGGAGGAGCGAGAGGCACAATCAGCCAAGCTTCAAGAGCTCATTCGTCGCGGTACTCCAGAGGACCTTCAAGAAGCCAACCGCCTCATGAAGGTTATGGCCGGCTACGACACACGATCGAAGACCGATTACCGCGCCAAGGCTGCTGAAGAGGTCGCTAAGATTCAAGCCAAAGCACGATTACTGGAGGAGCGACTGGACTCTTTCAAAGCAGGCGACAAGATGGAGGACGGCGATGTGTTCAGCGAATTGGCTACTGCTTTGCAAAGCGCTCAGCCCAAGATCCAAAAGATGTGCGAGGAGGAATCGGATGACCATGAGGCCGTTGCCAAGCTCTTGGAAATCAACGATAGCATACACCGAACGGCAGAACGGTACAAGCTAATGAAGAAGGGTGATATGGAGGGCGCTGCCAAGGTTGCCGCCGGCGCTCCTCCCCCTTCCTCTTCGGGGACTGCTGCTGCATCTTCGAGTGCCGCAAACGAGCTATCGCTTATTGATTTTGATGCCGATGCCAGCAGCAACGGCGCTCAATCGAATAACGCTCCTGCTCCTAGCTCCAGCACTGGGGGTCTTGAGAATGACCTCCTTGGTCTCGATATTGGTGGTGGAGAGCCCAGCAGCTTTGGCCAGGGTGGCGGTATTGCTCTTGGCTTTGGCGCAAACTCAAGTACGTTGTAATTCTAGAGTAGTCATGACTTTCCACCGTACTAATTCCTACCAGACATCCCAGGTCCTGCGCTGTTATCTTCTATGACCCAAGACAACTCTGCCAGAGGTCCGGTGTCAACTCCAACCCCTCCCCCTTTCTCGCAATTTGCCTCCTTCTCACAGCCCGTCTCCCAGACGGCAACTCCTCAGCCCTCTGTTCAGCAGCAACCTGCTCCCCCAGCACAGCCTGCTTCTGACCCCTTCGCCATGCTCGGGGCTGGAAGCATGGCCTCTCAGCGCGTATCTCCTGCGCCATCTCAACAGCAGCCTCCCGCAGCTTCGAACGATGATGACGAATGGAGCTTCTCTTCAGCATTGCCTCCAGAGCCTAGCAAGCCTAAGGAGCACCAGGCTACCGTAAGCAGCACGAACGTCAAGATCGAGATGATTGCGAGAAGAGCTCCTGGTAATGAGAACGCCATCAATATCGTCTTCGCGTTTTCCAACAACGTACCCCAACCCATTAGCGAGCTTCACTTCCAGCTCGCTGTTACAAAGGCAAGTTTATCCATTCTATGAGCATCGGTACCGAACACTAACCTTGAACAGGGCTACGAACTCCAGCTCAAGCCTCAGACCGGCCGTGATCTCGCTCCCCAGCAGAGCCGCGGTGTCACCCAAGAAGTCCAAATTTGGCATGCGGGTAACCGTGCCCAAAAGGTCACAAGTGCCAAGTTGAGATGGCGTGCATCCTACAAGCTGAACGAGCAGGCTGTTAATGAGATGGGTGAAGTGACCGAGTTCAGTCTCGCATAAGAGCGATATTGTTTTTTCTTCTTTCTATCGGGAGGCACAGATATCTAGTATAAGTGTTGGACGAAACTAAAGAGTGGGATGGTGCTTGACACAGAAAGGGGTATGGCGTAGCATGATGTTTATATGCGTCAATGGATAAAGCACATGGCAGAGAAGAGCAAAAGCGAGTCCGCAGATCTTTTCTGATTTGTCAAGTGAGCAGTTACCTTTGATATTTTACGTCTCGTGAACGGTAGACTTTCGAGCAACTTTTAAGAGGGTAACATAGACAAGA
Source organism: Fusarium citri (assembly GCA_004367485.1). Taxonomy (NCBI): domain Eukaryota; kingdom Fungi; phylum Ascomycota; class Sordariomycetes; order Hypocreales; family Nectriaceae; genus Fusarium; species Fusarium citri. The sequence goes on from QHHH01000110.1 coordinate 182,823, forward strand.
TAGAACGAAATGAAACCTGAGCGAGGGAACTTTCAAGGCTGATGTGAAAGCCTCATCGCATCTTCAAGACGTTTTCGGTCTAATTTTCATCAAGAGAAGACAGGGACAGAAGTTTGCCATACTTCCTCAAGTTCATATCTTAAGACAGAGTGGATGTGATTGCGAAATTGACCTCCTTTGAGGTCGTGCCGTAGCTTCGGGCAGATCAACTACGAAATTAACCATGGCTCGGCATAGACAAGCATATTCATTAGGCAGTCAGAAAGTCGTTTGCAGTCATGTGGCTATTCATTGCTTTTACATTTGATGAACTCCTACTCTAACATCTATTTAGTTCTGTAAGGCAATTTCCTCGACGTCAAACCACCTAATAAATGGTTATGGCGCCTTCTTTGTCATGGTTCAAAACTCGTCGTCGTCTGAGATGAGATAACCGTCTTCCCTGTTCCTCTCTTCAATCGTGACCCGACATCTGTGGTACTCCCGAATACAACCTTGTAAACGCCCAAGCCCCTTTTTTGAAAAAGAAAAGAAAAACAAAGCTCTGCACTCCAATACTCCTACAAATCTGAAAACTTTGAAAACGATGCCATACCAGGCAAGCTATGCTCCGCAAAACAACGTTAGGGGGTGAAACAAAGGAAAGCGAAACAAGTCCGATAGGAGCCGTATGGAAGGTGTCGCAACGACACTCGGTGCAGGAAGGCGGCGAGAAGGTCCGGAGTATAGTCTAGCAGCAGTTCAGATGCTGAAGAACGACCCTTTCCATTTGAGAGTGCCCCTCGATCTTGACATCGGTAAAAGAGCTGGAAAGCGTTGGGCGATGCTAGGCGCCCAATTCACTGACAGCCAAGGACGGTGTAGTCGGGTTCAGTGAATAGCCACTGTGGGTAGGCGTCTTGGCCATCTGGGCCATAGTCTCGCGCTCAGCCTTCTCGCGTTCACGCTGCGCCTTCTCTTGTTTAGTAATGCGAGGTTTTCTAGTGACAGAGCCGCCACGAGATCCGGGACCGCCTCCACGACCAGTCCCAGCTCCACCCCGAGTTGATGCACCTCTGGCACCTCCACGGCTACCTCTTCCACCACGTCCTCGCTTGGGAGGTCCCTCTTGTCTAGTAACTGTTAGCATAAGATCAGAATGGATGGAATGTAACGGTACGTACCCAGCCGCTGGCTTTTCGACCTCGGGCACCAAGGGACCAGAGTAAACAAAGAATCCGTCACGGCTTGCTGCTGCCTGAGCTTCCCACAGAAGCTCTGAGTCGTCCACGAAATCATCATCGACATCGTACTGGTCCTCCTTGAAATTGCGCTTCTTTTTAGGCTTGGCCTGCGCATCAACACCACTGGTGACACCGTTGTCGGGGTTGCTAGCCTCGGCATCGGACAGGTCAACAGACATTTCATCACCAGATTCGCGACCAGACTCCGCCTTCTCTAGAGAGGCAGCTGCCGCAGCAATGCGGGCCTTGCGATCTCGGTTCGCAGCTAGACGAGGGTGAAGAGCATCCCAGCCGTATCGATCTTCAGCCATGCGCATGAAGTTGACATATCTATTCGTCTCCCCGGGCTGGATAGGTACACTGAGAATAATGGTAGGGGCCTGAGCTTCTTCACCCGGCTTGGCTCGGCCGAAGTCGAGGATTGATCGACCTTCGCCTTCCTGCATGTCATCCAAGTTATCGGTTTTGGGCGTTGAAACTCCAGTATGGGGTTTCTGCTTCGGCGATGACTTTTTGATAGGACCGTTGGAGATTGTCGTAAAGTTAGACTCCTTGATGACTGGGCGTTGAACTGGTGGTGGTGGTGGTGGAGCAGGATCCTGCTTAGCTTCCTGTACAGGCGGGCGTGAGGAAGGAGTTGGCGTCGGTGTCGAAACTGTCTGAGGTTCTTTGGATGGCGATGGAGGTTGAGAAGGCTCGTGTGCCTGGAAGCGAGGTTGGCTTGGGGGTTGATAAGGGCTGCGTGATTCGCTTCCACCAAGGAGACTTGCAATGGTCGGCGAGCGGTTGGGCATTTGCGAAGGAGCCCTTGGTGACCCAGAGGCCGAATTATAAGAGTTATGAGAGACCATGGTCCCACGCACAGGATCGTAGTTACCACGAATAGGGTCGTAGCTTTGGCCGCTAGTTCGTACAGGAATCGATGTAGAATTGTTAGCCTGCGACTGCGGCTGCGAAGAAGGCCGTTCAGTTGGAGGGTCCGAGTTCAAAAGGCTTTGCATAGATCCGAAATGTTCTCGCTTCGCCATCTTGGGTGAATAACGCTGCTCAGGTTGGTGTGATGACGATGGTGTTTGTAGGTGATGTTGACCAGGTGAAGATGCTGATAGATTAGAGACGTCGGCGATTTGTGACTGGCCCACGGCAGACGCCCCAGCGGCAATGGACTTGGAATCGGAGGGAACATCATCTTCACCATCGGCAGCATTCATCTTCCTCTTTCGCGGCATGGGTGGTGCATTAGGGTCGCGGGGCTTTCGAGGCTTTCGCGCAGCCTTTGCTATGTCGGCACCGTCTGAGGTTCGAGGCTTCACAATAGTCCCTGGTTTACGCCCTGGCTTCTTTCTGGGGACACCTGCAGCAGTTAATTGCACCCATTGGTTATCGACGAGCGCATATCGCCTAGCAGGTCCGGTGCCTGATTGCGGTGGCATGGGAGGTGGAGGTCGGTCACCGTGGCTCTGGTGGCCGATGTGTTGATATTGACCGTCACTAGAAACGACAACGATCTCATCGTAGTCTTGTGGTGGTCGACTGCTCGAACCGTTCCGTGATGGCGAGCCGGGGTCAGAGAGTGATCCAGAGGGAGGCGAAGAAAGTTCACCGGCCGATGAGTCGTATCGCGACAGCGACGTGTCGCCAGCTGTTGCGGTCATGCCGAGATGTGAAGAGGCTGTGAATAGCCTCGTGAAGGAAACCGTGTGGTGTGTATTATAAATTGAAGACACAAACTAATGCAAGCTTATTGCATCCAGGATCACCAAAACGGAGAACAAGAAATTATTGCCAGCCGAATACAATAGGTAAGGTAACTAAGAACAAAAGATCAGATAAGGCTTTGTCGCGTAGGCAAGGCTGTGATTCAATGCAGCTCAAGTCGAGAACGCAGCGAATAGCGGTCGGCGACGTACTGTAGTGGTGTAGTGGTACACGCTAATGGCGCGAAACGCACCACAAAGTCGGGTACAGGTACGGCGAATAGAAAGCGTCCAATAGGTGGCGTGCGGGTCTCGTCAGGAAACGGAATGGTTGCAGGCGGGAGAAGCGTCAGAGGTGAAACGAGCTGTGAGTGGCCAGACTGTGGAGTGCAGGTGCGGGCGGTGGAGAAGCTCGAATCTCTGAATAGCCTCAAGATCTTGGGTCAGGTAACGACGTTGACCGTCAAAGCAACTTCCGACACGAAAAAAGAAGCCGATTGCGGTATTGAGGTTGTTCTGAAAGCGTCACAGAATACTGCTACTCGAGAAGCAGAAAATGACAGCAAATCGGAGATGATTAAGATGTGCGAATAGTGTCGATTTGATGAAATTGGGCGATTCCAATGATAAAATCGTCGGTCGTTGTTGAGAAAAACAGGTGAGAGGTGGAGGTTTTGGTGAGGGAGGGGGGGGAAAGAAGAAGGAAAAGGGTAGAGAAATGAGATGGGGATGGCTACGTTTTTTTTTCCGGGGCGACGACAATATTTCTTATTTTCCAAGCCAGGAAGGAGAAAAACGGGGCAAAGCCAACAGCTTCTTTACATTTGAATGCTACGACTCGAACAACAAACGACGAGAGTCAAGGCAAGGCAAGGCACGAGGTACGAGAAGGAAACGAGAGGGGGGGAAGCGGACCAGACCAGACCGGAGCAGAAAGCATCATCTGGCAAAAGGGAATGGAACCGAACGATACCACAGGAAGGCAAGGCAAGACAAGGGAAAGGGAAAGGGAAAGGGAAGGGGAAATTGTATTAAACCGCCGAGGGGCGTGGCTAATTCCTGAACTCTGGGACTCAAGATATCTAACAAGACCAGAGAATCAGCTAAGGATAGGGGGTCTACCAAGTAATTGGACCAAATGGAAAGAGTCAAATTGGAGAGCGTCACCAGAACCTAGAGCCTAGAGCATAGAGCCTAAAGCGCAGGATAGAGGAAGATGCAATGGGAGAGGCATGCATAGTGCAGATTACAGTGATAGAGAGAACGAACATTAACCAGCAGACGCACGGATACTTTTACTTGGAAGGAAGGTACCTTTTTAATACCGACTCAGATTCCATGTGCAACATCCGAAGCGCAGGGGGGTCGGGGGGGGTCACCCAGTTCTTTAGCGTGGGGAAACGCCAGGAATAACTTTCTCGCTTGTGACATGTACCTTTTACGTGCTACAATTGGATATAGTCTCTCACAACATGTCATTTATCTTACAATCAACAGTTCTTGTCACATAACACACTATTTTCCTGTCCTTGTGATCTTTTTTGTTTACCAACCTTGACTTTTCGTCAGCAGTCAATTCGAAAAATCCACCTTCCTAGTGACATAGACCCCCTTGAATGGTGTGGACCATCTCGTCCCGGAACCAGAAACGTTGAACCAAGCTTAGGCGCGGCACGTCGGCAGGGATTTGACGCGGCTGCAGTCAGGGCTGCATCAGCCACATGTTTGTTTTTTCCCTTGATTTATCAGTGTGGCGCTGACTTGTTCAATGTGTCGGAAGCAGGCTCTGTGTGAAGGCATTTAACAATCAGCTACTTCTTTCATTGCTAGAATGATGACGGGAATTAATCCTCGATACTCGTTCTACTCTTGGTGTTGTCTTTCGTTAACCTTACCCGGGTAGGTAGGTCCGGCTGGTCATCAACTGATCTGACAAGGATTACCGTACCCCGATAATCGGCACTTTTTTCCATACTGTATACGCAATCATCAGCTACAGAGAGACTTTCGACACAGCACGATTCGCATAAATCATATGCTGTTTAAGTTTCATAGTTGAGTCACGATTTCAGATATATCGAGTGCCTTATTCAAAGGATAAATCGACCATCATAAGGCTGGCTCCACTTGCATACCCTTAACTAAATGCCGAAAACAAAAGGGATACATAATTCCCACCAGAAGGTGCACAAGACAAACCCTCAGGGATGCTCATCGGTCAACTGTAACTGTTATGATAAATGAAACCTGACGTTGTCTTAACAATAAAGCCACAATTTGTAATGTGAGCAAGGTTCTCTGGTTCTGTGGCACACTGGTTCTGGAATCCAAGAAGGAACGAGCATCGATCGACGCTAATGCACCAGCATCCTGGTCCAAATCTGTGGCGGTGCGACATGGCCTCACCATCCATCCTAAATGGCCAGCTTTACCTTAATTAATGGAGGGACGAAGCTCGGCACTTTACTGCAAAATATATGCGAATAATATTAAGTATGTCCTTACAATAATTATTTGATATCTTTCTGCGCTCCTGTTAGCAAGTCGGGAAATTCAACTCTTATCCTGCGATGCTATTTTCAGGGAGGGAAATAGATTGTAATTAGAAACCCGCATTTACATAACCTTGGCATGGATTGTGAGAATCCTCAGCTCGCTCTCATCCGAGGATCAATGCAACCACCAATCAATTATATCGCTATACAAAGATTATGCCACCGCCTCCTAAATCTACCTATTCTTGAATCATTTCTAACACGGTTTACTTTCTTTTCAATACACTCTCAGTGACAGGCTCAAGTCAACCCTTTTTTAATCTATTCTGGAACGTGACATAGAAGAACGGCTCAATCCGTCACAACACGCGCTACAGGACAAAATGTGGGGTCACACAAGGCCCCTGCCCCACTAAGAGTTCTCCGCTGCTGCCTCCACCGACCAAAAAAAGACGTCAGAAGCAAAAGCTTTCGTGAACGAACTCGACTCGAAGCCTTCCAAGACCGACAATACAATTACCCAACATGGACCCGACACTCTTGATTAACGATATCGTCGAGCACGACACTTCGAAAAAGAAGCCCGTAACATTTGACGACGGCCCGATATCCTCTACCGGCTTCCCGCAGCATAAAAGACGATGGAAAACATCCGCCTTCAAGCAGAGGCGCGCGGGAGAGGCGACTGGTGCACAGCAGCAGTCCAAATCCGAGAACACGAAGCCTCAGGATACCTCCTCAAAAGCGGATCTGGAAACTGTTGAGAAGCAGCGTATCGATCGGGAGAACCAACAGAAGCTTGCCAGCATGAGTCCCGACGAGATCGCTCAAGCACAGCAAGATATTATGAATGGCCTAAATCCTGCTCTCATTCAAAGGCTACTCTCACGGGCCAATATCGACGAACAGACCGGCCCTTCGCCCTTTGATCCGCCTCAGCCAGAGAAAGAGGAAACACCTGAGCCTCCGCCTACGATCAAAGTTGAGGATGCAGACAAAGTTGAAGCTTCAAAGAACATCCCAGCAGCTGCGGCTCGACCACCTAAGCCATCAGTGGAGTCGGTACCAGAAACCGACTCCTCAAAGCCGCAAGCAACTTCTACCAAGAAGATCGCAGACGACTACGACGAGGACAAGGCCCCTCCGCAAATACCGCCCGATCTATTCCCTATTACCGACCAACCCAAGTCGGTTCATTTTCCTGTTCCACCAGCCTTACCCGACCTCGACCCTTCCGATCCGAACTTTCTGGCTACACTTCATGAGAAATACTTCCCTAATCTCCCAGCTGACCCAAGCAAACTCGCATGGATGGCACCAATCCCTACAGAGGATAGCCCTGCTGATAAAGACTCGTCATACTACCCTCACCCCGAAATTCCGGTAAACGCTTTGCGGTTTGATTTCCAGGGCCGGTTCTTGTCACCCAGAGTCAGTCGATCTATTCCTTCGTCAAAGGGCTTACACCACCATGGTGACGCTCCGGAGGCTGCAGGGTATACAGTTGCGGAACTAGCTCATCTTGCAAGGAGTGCTGTCCCTGCGCAAAGATGCATGGCTTTCCAAACATTGGGAAGGGTTCTTTATCGTCTTGGACTTGGTGAATGGGGTAGGAGTGAAGACCATCCTATCGCCATGGGAGTGTGGGGTGCTGTGAAGAAGGGACGAGTATTGGACACCTTGACGGAAGCTTCCATGACAGAAGGCGGTCACCGAGGTAGTCGTGCTTATGCCACTGAGGCCCTCTGGTTGTTTGAGAAGGGTGGTTGGAGAGAGAAGTTCAGGGGTAGGTAAAGTGTTCAACTTGACCCGTTTGCAGAGGAAGATATCTCGGACACTATAATAATACAAACAACTACATTGATGATTGATACCTTAGTACCCTGGCAGTAAGATCTATGCCTACTTGTACGTCACTCGTTCCAACGGCGTTGAAAACCTCACTATAGGGATAATCCAATGGCAATCTAATGAGCCCAAACTACAGAGCTCTTGCTGTTCTGTGACGAAAGGACTCTTTACTGGTGCCACGTAGTGATGGGTAGCTGAGTTGTACAATACGGTTGGAGAAGTACACTCCATTCTTGGCGTCAGAGATTGCCTCATATGTCTAGAGACTTTTATCGCAGGGTTGTTAATGCATTGAAGTTGAACCACTGCTGAGTTCAATTTCTTTATGGGAATTGAGAATTCCACCAACGTTGCTGTAAATATCTTGACAAGGTGGACTTAGGACAAAGGCCCGCCATTTCCTTCAAGTCTCAATCTAAAACATAGACTGACGTGATATTTTAGGAATGGCATGCTTTGTGAGTTAGTCTTGGCTTTATTCAAGTGACCAAAGCAATTCTTTCACCGAGAGCCTATGCGGCTCTTGTGCGTGGCTTGAAGACCATGCATAGATGGAGATCTGGATAAAGGAGTTACGTAGTCTTGTCCTCGGGATCCCCGCTGAAAGAGCCTGAAACCTCGAGAATCAGAATCCACCCATTGTGGACTCGACAGTAACGATTGGTTGTGAACATCAATTAAAGAGAAACCTGGGGCCGAGTGCCCTGTGGAAGAGTAGCAAACTCCAACCTATGCGATGCCTTGAATAAATGTTCATTCAGTGGAGTAAGACAGTGCAGCGCAGACACTGAGTCAAGTGCGGTGCATGTACCTAAGTACCTGAAGGTGGCTTGTGCCCGGGCAGGCGAAAAAAAAAAAGGGAGCATGCCGTACTGTAACGTACTGTACTGCATGTAGCTGGAGCCAGCCCAGCCCTGGGCGGGAAAGGAAAAAAACGAACAAAAAACATCCTTTGCTAGTGGCCAAGCCTCCAACTTCTTCCTCTCTTCTTCTTGTTTCCCTTCTCAGCCCAAAACATCACGGCCCTGCCGCGCCAATTCCTCCTCCCCTCCCTCCTGGGTGACTTGCCGTCTTCTTTTCATCTTCCTCCCGGTCATCGAATAAGTTCTTGTCTTTAACGTACGTCTGCTTCACCTATTCGCAGGTTCAGACTTCGCTCCGCCTACCTCCTTACATTGGATCGCAATCGATATCGATATTCCCCGCCACTTCTAGTTTGTTGGTCAGCGACTTCAAACCACGTCTCTGGCGACCAACTTCCTTTGCTCAGTCATCAACTCTTAATCGAGTCGATATATACAGCCAAGCAACTACTTTGCACTGCTCTTGATTGCGTAGTCAAACAAAGTATACAGCTTCTTCCAGCTCCTTGCTCTCGCCCAATCCGCAACTGAGCCTAAGCTTTCCTGCCCCACGACCGCGATCTACATCAAAATCTACCTCCACGATTACGACAGAACATTTGAAACCGGCCTCAAAAAGACTACCGCAAGACACGAGATACTGTGACTTTCACTAGCCATGGCGTCTCCGCTGCAGTTTGCCTACCGAACCCAGAAGACCATCGGCGTCTTTGACGCTGCGCCTGTCTACGAGTCTCTCGCTGGGTTCAACAAGCCTGAGGGTAACCTCCGGTACTGTACCTACTCGCCCTGTGGCCGATACTTCGGCTGGGCCTCTCCCGAGGTTGTCGTCGTTGTTGACGCCTCGACTGGTCAACAGGTCCTCTCCCTGCCCATCCTCAACGTTTACGAACTAGGTTTCTCTCCCCGTGGCACCTTTGTCATCACCTGGGAACGCCCCGGTAAGGATGAGAACGGCGATGCTACCAAGAACCTCAAAGTCTGGCGAGTTGTAGAGGAGGGCGTTGCTGGTCAGGACAAGCAACCCCTTGGTCGCTTTGTTCAAAAGCAGCAGCAAGGCTGGAACCTTCAATACACAGCCGATGAGAAGTACTGTGCTCGTCTTGTCACCAACGAGGTCCAGTTCTACGAGAGCCACGACCTCGTCAAGGTCTGGAACAAGCTCCGAGTCGAAGGTGCTACTAACTTCGCCCTGGCTCCTGGTAGCCAGAACCATGCTGTCGCCGTTTTCGTTCCTGAACGCAAGGTGAGCTATTGATCAACAGCCTATACTTAGATCTCTTTGCTAACATTTTCCAGGGTCAACCCGCTGCCGTCAAGGTTTTCAATGTTCCTCTCTTCAGCAACCCTATCTCTCAAAAGACTTTCTTCAAGGGAGACAAGGTCCAACTGAAGTGGAACAAGCTCGGCTCCAGCATTCTGGTTTTGGCGCAAACTGACGTTGATCGCTCAGGCAAGAGTTACTACGGCGAGACCACGCTGTATCTGCTTAGTACCACTGGTGCTTTTGATGCTCGCGTTGCCCTGGATAAGGAGGGTCCCATCCACGATGTTTCTTGGTCGCCCAACTCGAGAGAGTTCGGTGTTGTTTACGGATACATGCCTGCCAAGGCTACCATCTTCAACCACCGCGCCGTTGCGACTCACTCGTTCCCAATCGCTCCTCGAAACACCATCACTTTCTCGCCAACCGGACGTTTTGTCCTCGTTGCAGGATTCGGTAACCTTGCTGGTCAGATCGATATCTACGACCTCGAGAAGGATTTCCGAAGAGTTACCACCATCGAGAGTGGAAACCCCAGTGTTTGCGAGTGGAGTCCCGACAGCCGCTACATCATGACTGCTACTACCTCTCCTCGACTCCGTGTGGACAACGGCGTCAAGCTGTGGCACGTCAGCGGCAGCATCATGTACAGTGAAGATATGGTCGAGTTGTACAATGTTATCTGGCGACCTCAGGGTCCCGAGAGCATCGCTCCCGGTGACCCCTTGAGCCCCATTCCTACACCACACGCCTCCGCTGCGGCGTACTTGGCTACGGCGAAGACCCCCAGTAAGCCTGCAGGTGCTTATCGCCCTCCCGGTGCCCGTGGTCTGGCCACACCCCTTCACTTCAAGCGTGAGGACGAGGGCGGCGCTGCCCATGTTGTGAGCAACGGTCTGCCCAACGTTGGTCCCAATGGCTTCGGCCGCCCACGTCGAGGTGTACCAGGCGCGGAATTTGCTGAGCAGACTCCTGCCGTTAGAACTGTTCCTGGTGCTGAGCCGCTGGGCGATGAAAACTCGGCCAAGTCCAAGAACAAGAAGAAGAGAAACAAGAAGAACGCTCAGACTGAGGGTGGTCGACCTCAGGGCGAGCCCAACGGTGGAGCTAGCCTGGCTCCCCCCTCTCACGACCGAGGCCACGAGGGTCGCAGCCCTGAGCGACGCAACCACCGCAACCGAAGCCAGTCTCGCAACAACCAGGCACGTAGCCGCAGCAACACGCACCGCAACGGTCACGGAAACCAGCAGCAGGCTCAAGGCACTGCCGCCGCCGCCGCCGCTGATGCTTCTCAGAACCCCAACGCGAAGAAGATCCGCAGTCTCCAAAAGAAGGTCCGCGCTATTGAGGATCTTGAAATGCGCTTGGCTGGTGGAGAGAAGTTGGAGGATACCCAGCTCAAGAAGATTAACACCAAGTCGTCCGTGCTGAAGGAGCTTGAGGGCCTGGAGAAGGAGAACTAAAGCAGGGGATGACCGAGGAGTTAGACGCTGGACAATCATTTCTGTGGTTCTCTAGTAGGACGTGATGTATAGCACTTAGCTGGACGGGATCCGGTAAAAATGGGAGTGTTGGTGAGTCTTTAGGACTCTGGGTTATCGAATTGGGTTGCGCTTTTTTGGACACCTTACCTGCATGGCGCGGATAGGTTGGGTCGACTTTGTGTTTCTCTATATGAAGGCGGTCCATTGGGGAGTCAAAAGTCAATCGGATTATGGGAGACTTGGTCGGCGTACCATGGTCAGATGATACATAAAACAGAAGAATAATAAAACTCATTATCACTCAGACTATAATTCTATGTCCCATGGGAGATGTCTCCTATTTATTCATGGTGCATACACGAGATTGGTTAACTCAAGTTATACAAATGTATTAGTTACTGTTACCCTGGAGCATTGCAACTCTTGAAACACAGATATGATGCACGTTGATAAGATCATCAGGCTCAGAGTTTAAACTAAACTAATGTTTCCATATGGGCTCCAAGTATTTTTTGCTTCAGGTGTTATATTCAAGACCTACAACCTTACAATCAGCCATAGGAGACCACCAGAATTTTGCTGTGTAACTATGCTCATTTACACTGTTTTCGCCCTCCGCTTTCAACAAGCAAAGCCTCAATACGAGGCCCGGTTAGCTCAATCGGTAGAGCGTGAGACTCTTAAATGAGTACACAAATCTCAAGGTTGCGGGTTCGACCCCCGCATCGGGCTGTTCCTATAAATTCCCATGGGATTGAGTAATCGTTTCTTTTTGACAATTTCTATTCTTTTTGATCGAAGAACGAGTGGTATGATGTGTTTCTAGAAGACAAGAAAGCCATAGATAATCTCTTTTAGCACTTAAGAGTCAAAATGGAAGCTCCTCTGAGCTGCGCCTGCTCAAACTGTTGACATCTGGGTTCTACTCGACTTACACGAGGCAGGTGCAAAGCAGACCAAGCACACAAACACGTAAGCGGCATTCACCGTGCTGTTTCAAACCACAAGCTTATCATTATTCATGTAGCAATTTCCAAGCGAATTGCTGTATCCAATAAGTTTTAATTCCTTCAACCGCTTCCTGTTTTCTCCAAAACACCCCCATCTCCTTTCGCTTCTTCCGCCTCCCGCTTCTGCTTCTTCTCTAATTTCTTCTGGTACTTGGCCCTCTTCGCATCAAGTCTATCCTGCTCTTCTCTAAGCGCTTTAACAGTAGGGCTCTTCGCTCTGATTTTCGCTCCGTATCGCCAGAATACGAACGGGATTGGAATCATTGCGACCTCGAGAAGCCCCAAAAACGTACCAGCCCACTGGGGAGTCATGGCCTCATACATCTTGGGGCCAGCCAGAGGCAAGACACCTCCGGCAATACTTCGAAGGACGGCATTACCAGCAAGTGCACTGGCAGCATAGATGGAGTATGTACCAGCCAGGTAATTTGACCCATATATGAAGGATATGGTGTTTCCAGCACCAAAAGGAATGCCGAAAGCAATTGGGATGGCCCAATGGATTGATGCTGGAAGGCATGTCCATGAGAAAACGAGCTGACCGACAGGCGTCAGAATTGCGCCAATGGCCATGACCAAAGCTGTTGCCTCAGGCGGAGGTTTGCCAGTTACAGGATCGCGAGGTTGAGAGTTGATAATACGTCGGAAGAGAGGCTCAGCACAGATAGCAATCATTGTGCCCACACCGATGCCAACAAAAGCCAGACCAGACATGCCTGCATCCCAGCCACGGTGCTGAGAGAACACAATCGGGTAAGCCACGAAGCAGAGGTAAAGAATAGCATAAATCAGCGAAATCCTGGATTCTGGTCAGTAGATGTCTCTTCAATGGGGGAGAGCTCATGAAAATGGAGAACTCAACAATACTTACCAGATATCCATGAACCACAAGATGGGTTCAGTTGCCAACAGAGTGAAAGGACGACTCATGTTGACCTTGATGAGATGCCAGGTTGATAGCTTCTGGTCATACTGACACCAATACCGCGGATCGTCGTTATCCTTCCGGAGTCGTGCAGCCTTTTGCTTCAGGATGGCTGGATGGTATGTCTCTTTGACTGTGAGCATCATAAGGACACCAGCGCCACCGAGTATCAAAGGAATCCAGGCATCCCACCGCCAACCCATGTATTGGAATACAAAGCCTCCAATTATGGGCCCAGTAGAAGGTCCGTTCAGAGGTGCGATTGACCACATGGACATGGCAGCAGCAAGATGATCTGGATCTGTGATATCAACGATAGTGCCGGGGCTGTTTGAGATCATGGCGGCACCAAACACAGCACTGTATCTTTGTCAGTATACCGGAATTGACACATAGGATAAACACTTACCCAAAGAACCGCACGACAACGATTTCCGTTATCGAAGTCGCCAAGGCGCAAGGCAAGATCAAAAGGGCCCAAACGGTTAGACAGATGATGTATACTTTCTGCCGACCATACAATTCGCTCAGGGGCGCCACGATGAGACTTCCGACAGCGAGACCAAGTAAGTATGTGGTCAGGCCCAATGTTGTCACTGTAGATGTAACCCCGAACTCTTCCGCCAGACCAGAAACTGATGCCGTATAGCATGTACTGTACAGAACGACCACCCAGGTGGAATATGAGACACAAACAATGATCCAGGAGCGATACGCTTTCGACCAGTTCCGGGGATTATCGGGATCACCATCTTGGAAGAACACCTCAAAGTCGGCAGGCCGAGATGCGTTGCTCGTTACGCTTGTGCCAGTTCGTGTGTAAGTGATGGGCTCGCGTGCCTCGCGTTCCGCCTCAGTCTCAACGTCTGGGGTGAGAGCATGTTCCAATGGTTCAAAGACGTCAGGGTCGCGCGGGCGGCTGCGGCGCGTTTCAACAGTTCTGATAGGCTCCAATACTGGCGACGACGCTGTCGAAGATGCTGCGGAAGACGACTCAGCGCCATTGACTGGCGAAGCCTTTTCAAGATCTCCTGCCATGACCATTTGCGCGCTCCTATCGCAAGCTTGGGGGTTGTGGGATTGTAAGTTGCAATGTCAGATTTCTTCACAATGAGCTGTCGTCATGCCGGCTCAAAAAGGGTTCCCTTGATTATAAATGACAATGAATGAACAACGGTTCTACCTAAGGGCACAGGGGGCAATGGCAAGATATGGGCCTTTTTCACAAAACTGACAACACTGAAGACCGGAAAACGGCACGCAAAGGATTTAAACCAACAACCGTTACGGGTACATTGTTTGGTAAATTGCGCCCTTCCTCTTTATTTCCACGACCGATGTGGATACGAATAGAACATCTTTGAGCCGCTAGTCTATTCAAGGTGGAGAAAGACAGAGTCTTTATCGTCTCCTAGGGGATCTATTGGTGGCCCATCATGAGCACTGCTGTTACCGATATGGCGAGCAATCCTGCGAAATCCTTAACTGAAATCGGACGGAATCTCCGACCCCATAACGTTATTGATGGGCCCAGCAGGAGATAAGCGTCTCAGGATGGAGGAATGGATCTACACCTGAGTCGATCTTGACCCTGAAAAACAAGAGTCTGATTTTTTCTTAAGTGGTGCCTTACTTTTCAGTTAAGAAAAAAGTCAAAAGACTCAGATGTAGTATAGCCTACGACTTTGGCGTCAATTGGCTGCTTGATTTACTACACTTGTTTTATAAGAACCACTTGGCCTGCTTGTGTTCATATGAAGCCTTGTTGCCGAAGTCGGCATCCGGGCAAGCGCAATCTTATTTAGCCCAGTCGCAAAAACCGGGGCCGGGCCGGCCCCAAAACGGCCGGAATTGATAACAAATCTGACAGCAAAAGAACATGCAGTTACTTAAACTTATCCGTCTACAAAGCTTGGTATTCTGACAGATAAGCTTGTTTTCTCCGTGGGGATTACAAACCTCCAAACCAATTGACTACGCTATACTTTATCTTTTAAGATAGAGCGTATAAGATAGTGACTTTATATCAGAAGCACTGATGCCTGGAATGAATTAAAGAATGTTACCTTTAACATTAGCTTGGAAAACCGGTCGAGATATTAGCATCTTCTATAACTGTGGTTCTAGTTAGTTGAAGAAGTACAGTTGAAGTAGGAACTTTCCTACAATCTTTCGAACTAACATTGTACAGTATGGTGTCAGAGTCAGGCTCGGAGTTATCAGGGAGTCATGACAGAGGAGCTATTAGTCTAACTACCGCTGCGTATATGGCTAACTTACTTTTGTTTGCCTCTGCTAAAGCTGCTGCCTGCAAGATGACAATGACACGAGATGACAGCGCTGCCTAGATGAATGACAATTACTGGTATTACGGTGAACTGCATCTTATGAGATATCGATATGAGAGGTCCTAGCAGTAGTTCTGGATTCAACTTTTAAGTAACAAATGCGTTATCCATGATATCTCATATTGGTTTGTACTGGAGTAGGTGAACAATACCGAGTTGAACCGTTGGGCGGTTGGCTTGAGCTGTACCAAGTGAGCTTGCAAGCAAATTCTCAATGGTCATAATGATCAATTGGGTCTCTTTCTGGTACATACGACCATACCTACCAGAAAATACGGGATCCCGTCCGCTCTCCCATAGTCAAGCTGGTAAGGGGCGGATTAGTAGTTGGGTCGGTGACGACCAGCGAATCCCCGCTGTTGTATGTTTTTGCCTTTTTGCCTCAATATTCATTCTTCCCCCAGTGTTCAGAGCTCATGTGCCATTTCTATGTTGTAGCATGCTTCTACTACTACAACACTGGAAGTCTGGTTATATGAACGACTCGCTCAGTCTTCGTTTTTGTTGACTTGTAAAGAGATGTAGCCTCATGTCTCACGATGTTACCCGTCACTATGAACCTCTTTGCTACTAGATTATAGCGACTAGACACTAGAGGTACTGTTGGCTCTTAACATCCTTTGTACTTAGTTAAGTGGCATCAAAGAGTCTCACAGACTCTATTCATAAAACGATCAGACAACCATCGTAGCTACAGCTTCACAGACCATTAAGTTTCTGAATTAATGAGTATATGACTCCTTTGGTCATCTCACATGGTATCTCTGAAGTCAACCATCACAGCTAATAATCAAGATTTAACAAAGCCAGCCCCTATATATATATATATTGACACACTCCCCTTGTGACAGCTCTCGACAAACCACTCTTTTCATTCTGCCACAAGTAGTGCTTTTGTTTTGTTTCCCCGGTACGCCTCGCACCTAAACAGGCCTCGACTGAGACCGTTGCTGAGAACTGCCCATGTATAACCATCCTTGACCCAACCAGGACACTATGTAATTATAGGTGATGTATGCTACTCAACGCCCAGACAAGAAAACAGCCGACACAGCAGTGGCCGCCAATTACCTCTAATAATAATTCTGTAGATCTGAGCTGTTGTTAGCTGTTTGACCACCCATGGGTCGCCCCTGAGCACCCGCACCGCCACGGGACGCTTGGTTTCTACCACCATAGTTTCCGGGGCCATTGGGTGCTGACGCAAGAGGGTTGTTACTCTTGCCGAGCGGCGGGTAAGAGTCATCATAATCCACCTGCTGCCCGTAGCCGCCCTGCTGGTTCTTAGGCTCAACGTCGTCGAGGGATCGGTAGTTGTAGCCTCCTCCTCTACCACGACCTCCGCGACCGCCCCTAGCGCTGCCACGACCACGATTGCCGCGTCCCCTACCTCCACGACCTCCTGAGTGGTAGCCACGGGACTCATTACGTCCGTTGTAGTGGTTACTGGTATTCCTCTGGCTCCAGTCCTCGTCACCATTGTGCTTCCGCTTCGATGTCTTGTTGGCGAACAGGCTCTCGTACGCGTCCTCGCGGGGGTCTTCTGGCTCAATGCGTAGGATCACCTTCTCACCAACAACGGTCTCGAAAGTAAACGACTTCTCTGGTGATATGGGCTGCCAGTTCTGTATCTTCCCAGCATCCATCGGTCTTGCTCCCTTCCTTAAAGCCAATACAACAAGAGGACTAGGGTTATCGGTGTGATACTTGGCATGCTGGGGAATAGGTCGTAACTGCGCCGCCCAGATACTATTATCGAAACAGGAGGTACCAATGACTTCCCACTTCATCTTACTACCCATTCCGCCGACCTTCTCCAAGATACTAGCGGGACATGGCCGGGGGCAGATAAGGATGTTGTTGCCGTGGTACTTGAGCTCATGCTGCGGCATGTTGGGAGGTATATGGGCGAGCTCAATGAGCTTCTTGGTATCCTCGGGCCCAATCATGTAGCCGGTAAAGAAAACAGTTTTCTTAATTCTGAGTCGGTGTTGGCGCTGTCTTGGGGTTTGCTTAGAGACCATCTCATTGTGTATGTTGATCATGTGCTGAACTTCGGCCACCTCGCTAACAGGATCCAGGACTGTCGAGCAGTCGGCCACTTGAATGACTTCAGCTGTGATCGGTCCTCTTGTCGGTGTGATGTTCTGTTGACGGTTGAAATCGGCAAAAAAGTCGCGAAAGCCTTTGGTGTGCTTTGGTCGGTCCTCATAGACTCGGATTTCTTCTGCTTGTTTATAAGTTTCCATCAGACCCCCAAGGAAGAGCTGCTTGAAGTGCATGGTGCTCTGGAACTTTTGGTTTGTCGGACTAACGGCCGGTTTAAGCCCAATCATGTCGAACTCGAGGTCCTTGGCGGTGACCATTTTCTGTATCAGCTCGGCGAACCCTTTCTCTGAACGACCCGTAAGCAAAACGCAGAGAGCATCCTTTTGCTTCATGCTCAGCCTAACGAGATCGACTATCTTTTCGTTCCACCAGCCTTCCCAGGCGCGCTTCTCTTCGACATCGATGCCTTCACCGGTTGCGGCGAGAATGCGACTGTCGTGCCACCATCCACCATTGACAAAGGTTTCTTGGTTCGATAATGTTCCGATCGTGGGGCCGTTCCAGAGTTGGGGATTCGGTAGGGGAGTTTTGAATACTGTGCCATGTCAGATCCATGCGATGCGATATCTCGAATCGTTGAGGCGGACTTACGTGTGTTGTCGAAATCGTAGACGTGAAGGGCCTTGATTTTATCGACGGCTGTGAAATGTTAGTTCTATCTACAGGTGCTTGAAGACTGAAGGGGGCAGGTCTGGAGGCTCACAAACCTGGAAGAGCATGATTCAGAACAGACCATCGCCCTAAAGCTGTGACAGTATGCTGCGACGCGATGGCAGCAGGACCATGATATGCGCTGAAGGCCGAGGCCATGGCGCCTGAGAGACCGAGTCTGCGATGACGAACTGAGGCGATTGTTGTAGCCAGGACCGAAGAACGAGAAGTCGCGAGCCAGTAGTTATCTCTCGGGTAACGGCGAGTATTGAGTTTTGGTGGAAGTAAGTCAATGATTTTCGATGATGTAGTTGAGGTCCAAGTTTGTCGACCCTGGAGAATTAAAGGCCAGTGGGGCACGGGCCGGCGCAGGGTAAGCGCAGCTGGAGCCGGAGCTGTAGTTGTAACTCCAGCTGTAACTGTAACGCGTCTGGCCTGAGGCTTCAGCGCTTCTATAGGCGACAGACGCCGCATCTCAGGCAGTTCTAGCGGAGCGTCATGGAATGGAGTTGAATCCAAGGTATCAACGGGCAAGATCTAATCCATCGATTGAATTGGACTGGACGTTGAATCAATCAATTGAGTGAGATCATCATCATCATCATCATCCTTCCACCCGAGCGACCTAGCATTGCAGTCAGTTAAGTTGCCTTAACTCCAAGGTTAATTTATGTTACCCCTCACACTCAATTGCATATCATAGCATCCATCGCATTGCATTGCATTCTACACGGGGCTCTCAGCATGGCGTCTTCTAGCGCCATCCGCTTCGTCACTGGTTCTAAAAAGTCCCCTCTGGGCTCTCTGCATCTCCAGCTTCGCGTGAAACCGGGAGCCAGCAAGAATCGCGAGGGTGTCATCGCCGTGACTGACGACGCTATCGAACTGTGTGTTTCTGCTCAGGCAAGAGAGGGCGAGGCCAACAAGGCTGTTGTTCAAGTCCTCAGCGGAATCTTGGGCGTACCAAAGTCCAGTTTACAGTTGACGCATGGCATGAAGTCGCGCGACAAAACAGTCGTTCTAGATGGAGTCAAAGGCGACGGAGAGGACTATGCAAGAAGTATTCGCGAGATATTAGACAAGGCTGTTGATGAATGATCAATCGATTATACCATGGATGCTAGAGTTCCCTCAAGCATATCAGACTCCTATTGGCTCAAGAGACAACTCAGGTTCGGACCCTGGAACTAGAGAAACAGTTTGACTACGATATCTCATCATATCAGAGAGATTGACGGTATAGGGCTGACAGTGAGATCAATGACGGGCAACACACTATTGTCCAAGTCCAATCACCTTATACTGAAACGTTGCTGGAGAATCTTCACTCCAGTGTACCCAGTGATAGTTGCTAGGTGGCATAGAACGATACTGCTATAACAGCATCTATGTTGTGCAGTCGAATGGTTATGTATCAGAGAACCAGTAGAAGACCTCGGACTTGCTCCTAGAGCAACTCGTTGAATAAGAATGCAAAGACATTGCCTATCGGGATTACAGCAATCCGCCTTTGGTTCATATTATCATGGCATCTTCTCCAGCTCAAACATGACTATCCTTATCAATTTACATGAGAAGTCCGTGAGCTTGGAAGTACCTAAGCCGCATCACTAGTACAAGAACTCCACAAGGAGAATATCCCTCTGTCTTGTCCTCCATCAGTCAGAGTGAGGCGTTGATGATGATGATGATATTTCACATCGTTCCTTCGCTCGTCCTATCACCATATGGTACAGATGTGGCAGCGGGTAGATGCATTGGCGGCCCGTGATTGTGGAGTCATATATTCTATTTTTTGCCAGTTAATTCCTCTCATGAAGTGGACGGGCCACGATTATACGGTTGTAGGGGACCAGGCGATGAGTCAAGTTGAGAAGGGGTGTGAGGATGAATATCTTCATACTGCTCAGCTCCTCTCAAGAAGCATGAATGCCTGTCTGTTGGGCATTTACCGTCTTTTGCTCACTTCACATGACTCATGATGAAAGAGAAAAAGGATGTTTCAAAGAGGAAAGAACGCAGGGCTGCATATCAAGCCCCGAAGTGGCAGCAGAAAAAAAAGGCGTGGCCCACGATTTGACACGCGTATGCAGTTTTTGAAATTACCATGTACCAGCCATCGGCAATTCTCATGATCATCGGGATCTGCTCTCGATCGATCGAACACGTTCATGGATCCTAGGACCTTGTCGTACCAGCCACAGACACGATGGAACCCAACTAAACGGAAAAGAAGTTTACCGACCGAGATTTGAACAAAGTCCCTGGGATTTCGGTAGCAGCGGCTAAAGCCGAAACGTGAGGCGATGGATATTGACCTTGTGGTGTATGTTGTGTGTTCAAACCGAGTTGATCCAGCGACACCCGCTGGTGTGACAGGACAGCGTTCAAGTCGAAAGAATGAAAGAAAGAAAGAGACGAGATGTCATGTCATGTCATGCCATTTAATAAACGGGAGGCCTCGTGCTTTTCCAAAAGAGAATAGAATCTGCGTCTTGAGTTATACATCATGCCCAGTCGCTTATTGGCGTTTTCCAGGACAACACTCTCGTACTGTACTGTAGCGTGAGCATGAAGATTCGTTGCCCATCTTCAGACCCCGAGAAGAGAAGAGATCGGCAGCAACTCACTTGGGTCTAGAGTGTAGATCACTCTTTCTCGACTCGACTCGACCCGACCCTTTTTCAGAATTTGACACTCGATAGTCCCACGCCTCTAGAACTTTTATCTTTGTCGCAACGGACCCCGCACCTTGTTCGGTACAAGTGCAGGCTGCAGGCTGCAGGCAAAGCGCAGAGTCCCGGTACTTTTCCGGAACTGCACCGCACATCATGAATGGCGCTTGCTTTGCGTCATGATGGTTCAAGAGCTGGGAGCCACAGCAGCGAGGGGTAATTACTGTAGCTCCAGCCTCAGCAAAGTATCTTGTCCTTCTTGACGATGTTGTGGCTGAATGCCTTCAACCTGCCAGAACAGGAAGCTTGCCTGGCCAATCGGCAGATGCCATTGGATGCTTGGTGCACAACGTTCAAGCAGGTACTGTACTGTACTTGTTTCCGTTCTGCGAGGTAAATCCTCCTCTCCAAGTGCTTGGATAGTTGCGTCGCTCAGAGACCAATTTCACCGTCTTAGCCTCAACCCCGACACTTGTCCTGGGTTCAACAGTGAATTGTCCAGTCGTTTTGTCCATCTCACCGACGTTTATCACACTCCTCTCTCTCCTCTCCTCTCACGAAAAAGACGCCATCCAACGGTCGAAGACGGTTAAAGTGGCCCTGGACGCTAAAAGTCGCTTCTTAGCTTTGTACCACAAGATCTTTCAGAGCTGTTGTGAGTTAGCCTGGACCCCGACGACTTATCGCCAACACCCACAAATTGCTTGCAACGAAGGACGACTTGTGGCTCGACGCTTGCCGATCCCCCTCCAGAGAACACACACCCCCTCTGCCAGCCACAGGTACATACTGTGACAAACTGTGCTATACTGTATTTCTATCCGCGACTGCAGATGATTTGTACCCAGAACCAGTCAACGTTTGGCAACCCTGAGGTGAGGCTTCGTTGATATGAGGATACATTGCCACATATACGGCAAAACATGATGTTACATGTGGCTCATCGTTGCTCCCCTTGTGTGGCGACTACCAGGGCACACCACATGGTCGAGAACCTGAGTTCCAGATGGATGGTTGTCTCATCCGGCCCGTTGACAGATGGACAACTGACCCTTGCTGAGCTGAGCAGAGAATGATGAATGACTGCATCGTGCACCCGCCGATCACTTTGGCATGTTCAATAGACTAGGATGATAATTCCCCTGAGGCGCGAATTCGACCTCGATTGTGGCTAGTGACAACCACTTGCATGATCGTGACATGGGATTGAATAGGATACCGATACCCCGAATATTTGCATGATAACACAATTTCCCGTACGTACCGAAAATGGAGGGACGGAAAGACGTTGCCGACCGAGATTCTGTAAAGCACAGCACAGCACAACTCGCACTACACTCGACCGCAGAAATTAAAACAACGCAGGCCGTCGCTTGACCCTGTCTTGTCATCGCCGATGAGGATGACCCAGACTCTTCCGCCAAGCCAACAGCGACATGGACAAGGGAACCGCGCACCAGAACGCTCTACCCAAATAAAAAAAAAAGGTTTGCCCCAATGTAGAACGAGCAAACATGATGTGTTTGGATCGTACGTATGAATGAGCTCGGTGAACTGAGCTGCTTCTCATCCAAGGCGATGCGTTGCGCTGCGATGCCGCGGCACCGGGATACCTGCAAGCCTGCATTCCCCTCAAACTAGACAACTCATCGCAGATTAAAACAATATTGATGCGACAAATCAAAGCCCAAGACGCACCAGGCACCTTTCATTCATGAAACATCGCTAACACGTCAATATCCTTGAACATCATTCCTAATCGAGATGAGCTGAATATTGAACAGCTCACGAGCCACAACGTTAAATGCATTCCCGTCCTCGATGCAACCCAAAGGAAAAGCCACATTGTATCTGGGGACACGCAAACCACCTCGCCACAGGTGGCTAAGCTCGGCACTTCATTTCCTTTGCACTCAGCTTGGCGTGGTCTTTAATCGGCCAATTATCTCTTCCTGACATAGCAATCGCCTCGGAATACGGCTCTAAGTCCCCTTGGCAGAGCGAGGTAGACTTCTGGCTCGTATCATGTTAGGATTCTGGTGCAGCCTGGCCATGCACCTGTAGCTTGTCCTAGGAAATAACGCTCTAACTCTTGGGGTTTGCTGACCTTTTTCTTTCTAATCTTTGTCGCCCGCTTGGCGCTTGTAAGTCACCCTTCTTGACCGGCCACAAAGTCCGGCTTGGCTGGGATACGGGGGTTCAGCCCTTTGATTATCGACCCTTGATACTCATGTTGGCAGTTCACTAGCCACGAAACGATAGCCTGTGACTGGCCCATTGTAATTTGTCCGCGTAGCAAAGATTGTTGGCCTATGGCTTCCTTAGTTGGTGTCGGAACCAGGTGGTCTTGTGTTCAAGATACGCCAATAGTACCGTCTTTGAGCTCGGCAACATTAGCATATGCTTGATGGCAACGAATAGCGACCGTTGAGTGCCAAACTGGTCCGCCACTAGGACCTTGTCCGTTATACTCCACAAACAAATTGGTTAGAGTAGTCGTCACCGCTTGATGAGACCGCGTGTAAACGTTCTTCTCTCGCTTCACAACTGTCAAGGGCTGTGGGCTGTTATCAGATAGTCAAGGACCAGACCATGTCTTAAATCTTAACAAGTATGGGTATTGTATATGGTAGAATATGTACGCGGTGTTTTTCAAGAACAAGATCGATATCATATCCATCCCTTCTCGCCCCATCCCCTGCCAGCATTACTTCGTAAGTCCATATTTTCGTGTACGTTGGACTCGTGTGCCCTTGATATAAGAATGTGATGCATATACGCCTCCTTGTATTCCTCCAATGCAATTGAGATCAAAGGTGGTATCGTAGTGTAATATACTGTTGCTTTCAAGTCGAGGCGGGTAGCGAAGAACCAGCCCAAAAAGTTGTTGCACAAATGGATGCCCTTTGAGAAACGAAAGCGGGCAAAGGTATCCAGAGCAGACCCACTTGTCTTGATCATTCGAACAATAACCGCCAAGAGAACACTCTCATCTGATGGGTTTTGCATCGGACATCCGACCGTTTCGAATCCAGTGCATGGTGATTGGCGGGGTATCCTTTGTCGAGAGGCTGAGTATAGTCTGATATCCTTGCCGCTCCATGTTGCCGTAATCCTGCGGCACAACAACCCATCCGCTCGCCCAATGTCAAGACAAACAGTAACAAGAAAAGAAAAAACAAAGTCGCCGATCACTTGCGATTCCCAAGTGACGACAAGAAGAATGAATAAGAAAAAAACCAGTGGTATCATTTTTGAAGAAGAGGAGCAGTCGTCAACGCCCCCAGAGCCAGCAATCCCTGTCCATATATGTATGCGATCGTGTACTCAGCCTGGCGACAGGCCGAGGGAACCAAGCAAAAGAAGACAAACCCTAGTCTAGACCCATGTGTTGTTCGTCGCTGCAAACTCATCGTCATACGCAATTCGAAATAGCGATGCAAATAGCAAAAAGGGATAATAAAGGATAATAAAGGAACTGAATGTAAGGAGCGATTAGAAAGTGAGACGAAGGACGAAGCCACTTTGTGACTTGTCGCTGGGTTCCGCGATGCTTTCAACAGGGTCGACAGCCATCTCCCACTCCCTCTTGATTGCAGATTGTCCACTGATTTCTTGAATCTCGAGAGTCATATCTTGGCCCTCCTTGAGCTCTTGAACCACATCATCGTCCATCTCCACCTCGAGGCCGTTTTGAATAGAATGAATCGTGCGTAAGATCCGGGAAGAGTCAATACCCCACTTGGCTGCAATTCGATTGTTGAGTTCTTGAAGCGTTCGCTGCATCAAGTAAATAGCACGGTGATAGCCCGCATTGCTAGGCTCGTTCGGGTTCCGTTGTTGGATATAGAAACATGCTACCGGTTTAGGGCTGCGATCCTGGGGTGGTCGATAGGATGCGTCAACGCCCAAGGCTTCAATCCATCCGCTGAGGCTGCCGTCATCGTCACCCTTGTTTACTCTTGTGGGCTGCTCAGATCCCTTGCGTGACATGTCACCGCCCGCCACAGAATCGAAATTCTTCCATTGACTGCCAGCGCCAATGCCAGATGCCTGCGACGCCAGAGACAAAGAGCTAGGCGAAGGCGAAATCATAGAGCCTGTGACAGAGCTTCGTCCACTTCTGGCCTGCCAGTTGGGGCCTTCACCTGGCTTGGTCAGTGGTGAGATATCTCCAGGAAGAGATACAGGATGCAGATCCGGGTCGTCCGGCTCATCGCCTCTGAGGAACAATACGCTGACAGGACGTGTACTGGTAAACATGTCTTGCAGAGTTTGAAGTTTGAAGTGCAAGTCTTCTTCCATAGTCACTCTCGCACCGCCTCCAGCAGAGCTAGCTGAAGACATGGACCATGTTCGCTTGTGCTTCTGTACTTTACCAGGTCGCTGAGGCTCTCCCACCTTTGCGGCACCACTTGATCGTTTTCGCTTGCCAAAGTCCTTGAGGCCACTTTCAGCCTGGGCGATTTGCTGCTTAAGCTTGTCGATAGACTTTTTGACATGCGCTACATCGTTTGAAAGCTTTCTCTCAGCACCGTGATCACGGAAAAGCTTGACCTTGCAGTAGCAGATTTCGGGGTTGGCATCGGCGGCTGGCTGTGAGGGGTCGCAGGGAACGGGGTGAGTCTTTGCGCATAACCTCACAGGAATACCTTTAACGCCTTTTGAGTGACTAAAATCGGTTGAGAGGAAGTTGAAGCGGACTGCGATGTTAACTTCAGGAGGACCGTTAATTCCCGGTGTCCATGTGACGCAGAAACCGTCAAAGGAAGAAGACTCCAACTCCACACGAGTTCTCTTATCGTCGCCTTCAGCTGGCTGGCCAGCCTCCACATATTCAACTGCTTGGAGCTTTCCACCTCTTTGATGAGCCTCGTTGGTGCCTCTGCCTTCCTTCCAAAGACCCCAGCAGACACCTGGCCGTTGTCGTTGTTGCTCGTCCTCAAAAGAAACACGGACAAAGGTGCGGTACTTGGTACCAGGGGCAACGGGCATAGTGGCATTGGTATCAGCAACAGAGAGCGAGTAAGCTTGTCCCTTATTAAGATATGTAACAGGAATTTCGTCGGCGTGCTTGATCATAGCTGTAGGGGCATTTAGGGTTGAATGGAATCGAAACTTCTCAGCCGATGCAGGGAGAGGGTGAGACATGTGGCCACTTGAGAACTGCCGCGACTGGAGATTCATCATGGGAGTGGTCTTCTGAAGGGTGGCGCCGATGGATGACATGCGCTCCTCTGAAGGATCCGAGTCCATGGGTGACCCATCTTGATCCATAGTCTCGTAGCCTGTATCTTGATGGACAAAGCTCGATGGTGCAAATGTTGGCTGAGGTGGAGGCGCTTGAATGAAGGGATTGAAATGGTGAAATTGGTGCGGTTGCAGTGCCTGGAAGCCTGACATGTCCATGACTGGTTGTGCGGCGCCGGGGTGAAGCGAGTCGCCCGATGTAGGCATAGATAGAGGCGTGTTTAAACCCATACCCAAACCCAATGTTGGCGTATGCAAGTCACCAGCCTGTGGGTGGAACAGGGTGTTAGTGCCTCCAGGAGTAGGAGTGTAATATCCAGGAGGCGCGTTGGCAAAGCTGGCGAAAGACATGGAGTTGGGATCTAGAAGAGAAGGAGTAAACCTCCAGGGATCATTGGTGGCCCTTGGAGTCGGATCTTGGTCACGGAATGCATCCTGACCAAGATTTTGTCTACATGTCAGGTTAGCAAGATTGCTTGTCTGCGACTGGAGTCGATAACTGAGCTACGCGCGCAAGGCGCTGGCGCTGCTATATAGTCGCAATGTGAAGACTTACCGTTCAGGTAGAGGCACAGCAGGAGCGTTCTCAGCGCCGGTAGTCTGAGAAATACCCGGAGCAGCAGACGACGTGGTCACGGCAGCAAGGTCGGGGAACTGCTGTCGGAAGTTGGCTAGTAGATCATCCCCCGGCTTTTGGGAGCTCGTCCTAGAAAGATTGTCAGCATACTGAAAAGCGGCATGTCATTCCTGATCATTGCTGAACCACGCTTCAAATCATAAAAGCGCAAAATGCGTATATCTCCAAAAGTGTGCATACCTTTGTCGAAACATATCGAGACGAGCGTATTAGGCCGTCTCGAGACAGCAGCGATGTCGTACAGATGTTAGCGCAGCGCAGTGTTAAGACCAGTGTCTTCTGATAGACGGTTGGCGATATCGTAGGTACGCGGTCAGAATCGGGTGCGCAAAGTTCGGAAGTAGTTGTGCGAGTCAAGTGCTGGTGTTGTTCATTGATTTTAAAGGTGAGACGTGAGGGTGTTATTGTAGAGTGGGTTTGTGGGCTGTCGCTGGTGTCGCCGATGGAAACGAAGAGCGTTAATCGCGGTAACCGTTAGACGCGTTGTAACGGTAAGATGGGATGAGGAGACAAGACAGCTATGGTGAGCGAGTGTTGACAGAGAGCGACAAGTTATCGCGAAGGTATAGGCAGAGGATGAAGTAGAATAGAAGAAAGGTAGAAGTAGAGGTGCATCAAGTGAGATATTGTAGTGGGTGGTGTCGGTAGTAATTAGAAAGGTAAGCTAGAGAAGGTAAGGGTATATTGGAGGAGTAGACTGTAGTGGGGACCTGTCGTCAGTCCCAGAGCCGTCGGAGACGAGGGTGAAGAGACTCGACGGAGAAGGAGGATCTGACTTTGAAGTCCCCAAGTACCTCGTACCCACGTCCCAAGCCCTGGGCTGGGGCGCCGAGGCGGTGTCGTGGATCGAGTGGATGAGTTGGACGGAAATCGGAGGAGGCGTGTACGCAGTAAGCAGCAAAAAGAGTACCTTGTGTACTTGTGCCGCACGGTCTTGTGCCTGTGCTGTGTCAAACGCTAGGGCGTCTTTGGGGGAGTGACTGAGTGGTGCGATGTATGGATGTCGAGATGCGACGTAACGCGGTGATCTTGAGTGATGCCGCAATATCTGTTTTGAGCAAGACGAATAACAAAGGTTATCCAACCGGTCACTCCATACGTCGATACTGTGTATACTGCACTATGATAGCCTGACTGTTGTTGACGGAATGTGAGAGGCGGGCAAGTTAACTTGAGGCACAACTTTAGAAAGACAGAATGGTGTCTAAGTGATGTGGGCTTCGATGCAGAGGTCCTAGCGGACGACGGTTGTGTGTTTTGCAGCTGCTGAAATAACGTCGGGCCAAGCAGTTCCAGTGGATGAGAACTTTGGGGGGCGACCGATGATAGCTTGTCCGTAGTGCCGGGATACCGCCTAGAATAAGAGAAAGAAAAGATGGACAAGGGAAATACGGATATTGGGGTTGAGGGCAATGTCGTTGCTGTTCCCGTTCTGTTTGTGGCTGTCTGTTGCACTACGTACAGTACTGTGCCTGTGCTGCATTTACCTCTCTTCAGTCGCAGTGATATCGATCAAACCACCGGGAGGCCTGAACTGAAGTGAGCTGAAGTGAACTGAGGCGCATATGCCTTTGGCGCCATAGTTTAAGCAGACTATCGATGCCACTCCCGATCCTTAAGAGACGCGGGCATCATGCTCGACGATTGCTGTGTTGCTCATCTATGCACTGAGGTACTGCAAGTAGAGTCAGAAGGGCATGCATTCATACCAACGTATCCACCTGTCGATTCTCGGGAGCCTGTGGGGTCAAAGCGATGGACCAACCGAGCAAGGGGGACCCTGATCCCAGAAGTCTTCTCATCCGCTAGGGTCAAGCAAGGGTCGGCGGGCAACCCAAACCCTTGTATCGCGCTGCATACTGTACTGTACGGGCATGTATGTACATACGTACGTATGCGCAGGACAGGTAGTCAGGTGGGGAGAGGACCTAGTAGGTAGGAGAGGAGACGACAGAATGAAGAAGAAGAGGTT
This sequence comes from Fusarium citri, assembly GCA_004367485.1. Lineage (NCBI taxonomy): Eukaryota > Fungi > Ascomycota > Sordariomycetes > Hypocreales > Nectriaceae > Fusarium > Fusarium citri. The sequence goes on from QHHH01000110.1 coordinate 211,277, forward strand.
CGGTCGTCCCATGGTGCCATTTCAGAAAAATTGTTAGTGAGGGACAAGCGCCGACGGGATGGAAGGAACGGGAAGGAAGGTACAAGCAGCCCAGTTCATTCGCCTCAGGGTGTTACGGAGGAAGGTATGGCGGCGCCCTACATGGAACCTACCGAAGAGGCGTGTGGCTTGTGAGGTTTGTGACAGGACACTTTCCATGAGAACGGGCAGTTACAGTAAATAGAGCTCTGTGCTGTACTGTAGATACATACAGTAATTAATTGAGCGAACGAACAAGGGAGATACCACGGGCAGTGACGCCATTGCAGCTACGTGGGAGAATTAGCTTCCGCAGCCTCTGAATGGCCATTGCGGACTTTATGAGAGTTATGTTAGTTTCTTTATTAGGCCTTAAGAGTCCATAGAAGTGCATTAGAACGGAAGTTTGAGAGTGGCTTTAACAGAGGGAAACTAAGTGAGGGGTGAGGCTTGCCTGCAGCCTGTCCGGCCCCCAGAAATCTCCCATTTTCTATCCCGTTATTTTTCCCGGGGATTGACCTTCTGTAGGTAGAGACCCAAAACTCCGTTCAGGCGGGGGGCCGCCGTACACACAGACAGACTCCTTAGGTAGTTTAGGCGCTGCCCGTTTCCATCGAGGTGAATAAAAATAAAAAGGCAGTGGTCCTAGCGCTTCGGATACAACAGCGGTAACCCTTACGCAGGAACGCCAGAGTCGTGGGATGTGGAGGTCCCAAGCCCACAGTCGAGCGCTAGCTGGATCGGATCTTTCCTCTGTCATCGGCGGCCATTTCATAAACACATCGTTGGCCATCGGCTGTCCACACCAAAATCACCCCTCATCGACAGTTGTATCGCCAGATGCCTGGGGCATGAGACTTTTTTTTTTTCTTCTCAATTTTTCCCCTTCTTTTCTCCCTAAACGCCGCGCAACACTGGTACTTGCGTTCATGGCAATCTCAACCGGCAAAACAGAGTCATGTATCCAATTACCGCTGTCAGAAACGAAATCTCCATCTTTTCCTAGATACTCCCTAGGGTCACTCCATGCACAGCTGCCGCTAATGATCCGCATACTGTACTTGGGATGGAGGGAAATCTAATTCTAAACAACGCGCGCAACGCAACTGATGCGATGCGATCCAGTGTTGACTTATGCCATGCCATGCCTCATCTCCCGTTTCCCGCCGTAATATGCATGGTGCTGCGCTGTGCTCCCTTGTAACCCCTGCTGCCTGTGTCTTTCAAGGTCCTTATTGGTTACAGGCTGGCTCTTTGGGAAAGCGCTGCAACTGAATCCGTATCTATGTATCCCTATGTGTGTGAAGAGTCCCTACTTGGGCACATCTACTGTAGGATTCTCGACAGGGCATGGGATGGATGTCTACCCGGTCTGGCGGCATAACGGATGGGTTCCCATCCGTTCCTTTCATCTGCATCACGTCTACTGTACGGCCCGACAATGACCTCTGTCTCTAGAGCCTTCCCTTTTGAGGTCAGCCACCTGACCAGGGCCGTCATTCACCAGGCTCAGGGCATCCCATGGCCTATAGCGAGACTACAGTATGTGCCTCATGAAAGTCAGCTTGCAGTTTTCTGCGCTGTAGGTACTGGGTATTGTGTTGCGTTATCGTGTACAGTGTCGCGATATGGATGTCGTTGAATCAGGGGACCACGATAGCTAAGGTGTCGACTACGTACTGTCATATCTAGATGTGATAGCTCCAAGGCTAGAAGCGAGCTGCTTTCCTCCCGTGTGGCTGTGTTGAACCCTTCAGATTGTCGATATGTACATAAAGTATCCCGGTCTTGGGTGCTACCCTTACCTTACCAGTAAGGTTAGCTAAGGTGTATCAGATTACCTAGTACCTACGGACCAATCCCTCGATAATTCAATTGGCCTTTTGCAATGCCGAGGATTTCTTCTAGCCACTATAACCGTACCCTCCGACATGAATAGACTAAGTCAACTAACTAGCCGTCACAATCGAACCATTTCACTTGCGCAACTTGCCCTGATTTAGTTTGGTCCCAACGTTGGGAATGCCAATTGCAAAAACCATGCGCTGCGTTTGTAGCGGTCGCCGAAGCCTTCCCCTAGTCTAGTCTAGCCCAGCCCTTGGTACTGTAGCCGTTTGCCGCCATTCAAATAAAGGATCTTCACTCTTGACTCCAGATTGAGCGTCAACACGTGGATGCTTTGCATGTGAGGATTCTGGACGTTGTTTCTCTCCCCGCACATCCTTGATACAAACAAAACAATCCAACGTTGGGGATTCGGTTGCAGCTTCACAGCCACAATGAGAGGCAAATTACCATCGACGCCACAGTCTAGATTGATTCTATTTAGAGAGTCTTCTCCAATATTATATGCCGATCTATGTTGTTGCACTCTTGTCTTGGTGATCATTGCCTGAGTAGACCAGCGTATCTGCTGTAGCTGTCGAGATGTACAGTGCCAAGCTGTAACTGTGGCGCGAACGGTGTGGCTTGACGCGTGGCTGTCGCCCCTTCTCACCTTAGGTAACCTTCCCAAAGATATTGAAGGGGAGTTTCTCAATTCCTACCAAGAAACCCCTTTCTTTCTTAGAATAACAAATCATTGTCGTATTGTGTTCATTTCCTACTCTCGACATTTCTTCCGTCCCTTAGTACCTGGAGATGCTGTCAAATTTCCGAATCTACGCTTGCTCGGTGCCGATGTCGTGATCCAATATCACAAGCGGTATAAGTGACTAGCGACTACGGATATGGCTTACACCAACCGAGTACCAACTGTCCCTTGGCAACCACGGGCAAACAATTTCGAACCAAACAAGGACGACTCAAGGCGTTGATATTGGCCTATCCGCGCTGGTTTCCTTCTTCGTTCGGCTCCGAGATGAAAATCCTATGCGTTGGCTATAAGGTACCTATAATACGCAAAAAGGAATTTGCGTTAATTACCTTGAGCCACATAGGATTCGACTATGCGGTTTGGATTGATCTGAGTGCGGTATGTTTCCTGTCACTATGAGGTACTGAGGTGTATCCTAACGGTTCGACAGATCCTCCCTAGCTTCTAGCTATCTGCTTACCTCCAATCGCTACCTCCAAAATCAATGCGCGAACATCCATACATCAACGTATCCTACGATCGATTAAGGCCGTTGGCTTGGAACGGTCTTAGTCAGGGCTGATGGCGTCTCAATTGAGGAGGTCCTACAGAGCTTCCCCCCAACGCAGCCATGGTGCTATTCCTTCACCAGGGCTATCCTGGCAGGTCCCATCTTGAGCCATCTCGGAGTGCATCCTGACCCCAGCCAAGTCCCACGGCATGGCTCCGACAATCGCATGTTTTTATTGCGGGTGTGCAGCAGATGCAGGACCGTGCCGCTTCGAGGCTTGTGAACTGAAATGGCAAGAATGGGTATCGAGCCAACACTGTATGTACCCGTACTCTCAGTGTCTGTGCTTAGGTGCAGTTAATTGTTTTGGCGCAAGTTCGGCAAATTGCCATCTCAGATGCGACCGGCAAGTCGTTCTCCGAATCGCCATGTTTGCCATGAGCTCTCAGCTCCCCAGCACCAACCTTTACTTGCCATTGGACAGTTACGTCATTGTCACCATCGACAATTCGACGCATCTGCTTCCATAATGGACTATTCTACCGCTCGGCAGTTGGGTCTGAGCGCAGTATCAAGGTCTGGACCCTTCTTTGCAGATTTACCCGCTTCAGCTTCAGTTTTGCTTTGTACCTGGAGATCGATGTTTGCTGCCCGTACAATCGTCGGCAAGTCAGCCACTACACTACTGCCCTGTCGTATGGTAACGAATCGTGTCGTGTGGCTGGTGGGGATTCACAACGATCATCTACCATGCGGGTATCTTGGTGTGAACACCATGCAATTTTCGGGCGAGTTGCGTACACCATGTAACGCTCCCCCTCCCACCCTTTCTTGCAGGGGAGAACAATCCTGCCTAGGGGCTGCTGTCGAACAAAACTCTATGAGATTTGATGTGTGGTTACCATTTGAGCAAGGCTCTTAAACTTTGTCATGGCTGACATCACATTACCCGAAGTCGGCTATACCTTAATCGAGATACGCATGCTTTAACGGTTCACAAGCTCGATCTCAGTATCCAGCTCGTATAAGAGCACCAATGTCAACCAAAGGCATCAAGTGCCGTTGCTCAAACCCTACCCCACAAATGACAGCTGGCTCGTGATGACCTGCAGGCGCTCAGGGTGGGTGGCGCACGACAGGTGCATTCGAATCAATACCGCGGTGTATACCTCTGAGTGCCGTGCGGATAATGCCGAAGCTGTTTAATCACGAAGCTGGAGCTCTCTACAAGGGCAGGCAGCATTTCACTGTGAGACGCACGATAGCCTTTCGGAACATTAGCGTTCATCAAAACATTAGGACGGAGAAGAATCCCAATCAGTCAGTTCATGCCCTGCATGGATCAGGGTTCATCCCATGACAGGAATGGGTCTAGCTAGATTGCAGCAGCAAGACTCATGATGTCATTGTCACTTTTCAACTCTTTCCACGTCAGTCTACCCACGAGGCTGAAACAGCAAAGGCAGAGATTGCAGCAGACCTTCTCCAGAAGAACCGAAAAACATCGCAAACAGGGGAGCATTCGAAACATTTCGGGCTAGTGCTGTCAACGTGGCACCCCCTTAATTCAGTCACACGTTGGTTGAAGATGTATCCGTACTGCTACTACTGTACTATGTACGGATACGTCTATTGATGCCCCCGCATAATGGGTATGGGTATCGCGAGCAGAACTCTTCGGAGGCGTTGACGTCATACCGATTTTGTTAAATTACTTACCGCAAGAATTTTTCATCAATACTGACTCGTCAGAGTAACATTTGGTTGCAATCATGTAAGGATTATCAAGCCCAACTCAGAGTTTTCCCGCTGCCCCCTCATCAATTGTGCCTGTTGACCAATTGGTGGAAGTTTCCCGGCGCCTTACAGATATCAAAAGTTGAATGCTCTCTGTTATGGTCAGGGTCCTGAATATCACCACTGCATATAACCGCGACTACTCGGCCCATACCCGCGGTGGTCCTGTCACACAAACACTGACCAGCCCTTACTCGTCGGCAAGCCTAATCTGGGAATGAGCCCTACGTTAGCCAGTTCTGTACCCCGTGTGCCAGGGTTGCGCATGCAACCCTGCGATAACCCTTCTCTCAGCGAGACATTACTCAAGACAGCGGTAACTTTATCCGACTTGGTTGATGTGATTGGAAACATTCTGAATCAGTCAGGGGCGGGTTGGCCCCGAAAGAGCTGCAGCTGCATCTCAGGAGGCTAATATCAGACACAGATAACTTATGTCGCGATAGGTGATGAGATAGGGTTTCGGCGACCAGTTGTCTGCAGGCTTAGGAGCAAGCCACTGGCAGGGGCCCTACAGTGTGTTTATTTATTTGGCCGCTATCCAAAACCAGGTTCCGCAGCCACTATACCTTTGTTGAATGGCAGTCATCCCGACGACTCTGCTACAATCAGTTGTACTTATCAACGAGAGGTTCATGACTAAACTATCTAGGACGAAAGCCGATGATCCCTCCTCTTTGCTGATCATCCCTACTCGGACGAGCCGAGTAGAGTCTTATCATCTTCGGCAGTTCGAATAGTCCTCAAGGTCGTCTTCTCGAAGATCAGCACTTGTCAGCTTATGTTGCAAAGGAGCGGTATGGTGATGGATTCAAAGTTGAAATGTAGGGGGGAAACTCGAAATTTTTCCATCGTCCTGAATCAGGGTCCTCTTCTAGAAGCCTTCAGTGCTGCAGGGCTTGAAGGTTGGCTGGGAACTGCCAAACCAAAGGGGGACACGATTAGGTTGATCACTACATCATCGCACGTCCTACCCATGTGCATCTGCCCTCCAAAAAAGCTTTTGGAGATGTCTGCCCCCCTTCTCCACGTTTCTTGTACCTGGATTGGTCTCCCCCCTTCCGACTGTGTAAGTCTGGTGGTGAAGCGAGCTGATCATTGCTTGTATGGTATATCAGCGCCGACGGGCTGATGGCACGTTGGTGGTGATGACAGGTGAGGATAAAGAAAATAAGGGATCCCATATTCGAATTCCTATTTTTGGAAATGCTATTTTCAATTCTACAACGAAGATCTCGGTGGATGCACACATGGATATGAATTTTCAGGGTTGCGACTGTTATCTTTGTGGTGTGGTGATAGTTGCATACATCGACAAGACTGACTCGACACTTGTCCATCCGTCACTTTGTCGTCACCACGAGGTTTCTGCAGCTGAAAAGGGTTTCGGTTGTACAGAAGCTACCTATTACTCCCCTGCCGTCTCCAATGGTGAAGGACTTGAGTGGCTACGTTATGATGTAGGTACGTAGATGTCCCCATTCCATCAACGTACATGTTTGCAGAACCTCACAACGAACGTGTGGACAAGATTACACCCCAGCTTCAAGTTCAAGCCTGATGGAGGAGTAATGTTACAATACTCAACAAAGAAGCATGTTGATTTCCGGTGGCGGCGAACCTACAGACCATGGTAAAGATATGACATGGCAATTGGAGACTGTTCCATGTTCAGACATATCTGGTTCATAGAGAAAACAGCTTTTCGGTAAATGGATTTCATCTCACCGTAGCAAGGAATCGTTAGGCTTTTTCAGGTGAACCGTTAACGGTCTGCTTCTGTAGTGCAGGGTAGTGATAAACATGTGATGAGATATACACACAAGTGCTTCAGAGTCTTCCACAGTATCTACTATGCATGGACAAGCGCACAAGGGAATGGAATTCTCTGGGGTTACATGGACACAGTCGGCGAAATAAAGTCAATTCACCGGTGCTTACAAACTCAAGACTTGATCGAACTCGATAGACATGTATTATGTTGGGTCAATTCCAGGTTCATAATTTGCCATGGTCTGATATAGGGTAGTATTCCATCATGAGCCTATCAGCATAGGCGGGCAAGGTCCGACATCCCTGAGCTTCCAAAAATATCACGACCTGTAGAGCTACATTGAGATTGGAGTCTTTGACTGGCATAGGTAATCCCCACGATAGTGCTTATCGAACCTGGCAGACGGTCCCTTGAATCCCAGACTGGTCCCCTATATGAAGAAGATTAAGTCCAGGATGTGATATTCTCATGATGTTGTTGTCATGAACCGACACCATTGTGTTGTTACCACTGTTTCTATTCTTACGATCGTTCTTATGGTAATAGTTCCGCGACACGGTGCTTGACGCCTGTGGATTGCGTGGATAACCCCCTGACTTGACGGCATTACGGATTTAAGTGATTTAGACCGCGACTTTGCAGATCTACTTCCCCAGAAGATAGCATCACCGTTTATTGTTCAGGAGAGACTCACGTCTTGTAGGTTGTCCGTGACGGTTAGCTGGGAGGCATGGCTAAGTCCAATGATACGTAATGACCTGAGGCCGATTCGATGCCAACGGGAACGGGCTCGCTCTTGGATCGGGATAGCTTAATCCAGGGGTCGCTATAGAGGTTGAGGCACATCTCAGTACCTAGGCCGGTTAGGGAAAGCAAAGACGCGTCCAGCCCGAGGCCAAGTGGAAGAGATAGATGTCCCAACACTGTACTAGCACCTACAGACTGTTGGCGAAGAGACCTATACGCGGTCTCGTTGTTTACAAGACTTTGGCATGGTGCAAATGGAAGTTTCGCTCTTATGCCTCCTTTGGACAATACTACTGTGCGTGCAATTACATGTTTGAGACCGAAGTCTCGATTGATATGAATCATGTTACTTTATTTCTTTTGAACTCCACTATCTTTAGATAGAAAATAGGAACCGGTCGTCTATTCATCATCGCTGTCATCTTCCTCTTCGGCATTCTCCAGCCACTCCACCAATACTCTGCACTTCTCCTTCAGCAATGTCATGTTCTCCCCTTCGACAGCTCTCTCGTTCTCCCACCACCCCAGAATACCCTCCTCCTCGAGGATATCGAGTGCGTACAGCTGCTGGAGCATTGCTGCAAGGAGAATGCCCACGCGGGATTGTTCTGGTCCTTGGGAACGTGTGAGAGCCTTCTGAAGGGCGATAATGAACTCGACCTGCGCGGCCTCGTTGTCGTCCTCAAGACCGATGCCGACTTCGTTGATGAACTTTGTTGCACCTGGACGAGCGTTGAGGGCACGGTCAGCGGCCTTGCTGGGCTCCAGGCCGCCATACTCAGGGGTCATGAGCTCTACTGCGCGATGAGCAAAGGCACTAGCCACAGCGCGGCGCATCATAGCATCAGAAGCGTCGTTGGAAAGGCGCAGACCCATGAACTCAAGTTTGGCCGAGTCGAAATCGCCAGACTCGGCGCGTAGTGCGTCAACAAGACCGTGGACTGCCTCGTGGTGGAAGGAAAGTTTATCACCAGCATCATCGGAGGCGAAGGAGGTACGGCGGGAGGGATCGCTGGCGTCAATGTGCAGGGAGTTCTCATCCATCTCATCTTCCGATATCTCAGAAGATAGCGTTGACACGGAGGAGGTGGAGATGTTGAACTGGGCCAGGTTGTAAATAAGGCTCTTCTGCAGCTGGGATGGATCTCTCTCGTCGAGGTCTTCGTCCTCAGGATCTGTAAACTTGGCGGCGTTGGTATTGGCTCCGAGTAGCTTTGTGTCCGGAGTCACAGGGTTACCGTCGAACTTAACACAAGAGACGGCAGAGTCTTTAGGTAGTGTAGCGTTCTCGCTAACATTAACACCGAAAGAGATCAGACTTCCCTCAGATATGGATGAGTTCTTGCCAATAACGGCCGAGTCTGCGACAATAGACTGGTAAATCTTTGCTCCATCTTCGATTGTGGTGTCGTCCCAAACGTAAGAGTCCACCAAAACGACATTGGCGCCAATCTTACAATCTCTACCAATAATGCTGTTGGAAATGTTGCTTCCCGAGCCAATGTTGCTGTCGCGCCCAATGATGGAATTTGTAACTTTGGCGTCATTTGCGTAGAATGCACCATGCTCAGCGACGACGCCGTGGATATGTCGCTGGTATGACTGCTTGGGTACAATGTTACACTCTGGAATGAAAGGATACGTCCATCGGTCGAGAACATCACGGCTGACAGCATCATACTGTTGTAGGTTGCTTGCTCGTGCTGCGTAGCCCTCCTCGCAAATCTCGGTATAAATCATCTTGCCGTTCAACTCCCAGTCCTTCAGAACACCGTGCAGGAAGTTCTTTCGGGGAAGTTCGTAATCGAAACTCTCTGACCAAAGAGCGAGGACTTCGGGTGTGCAAATGTCGATCTCGGCATCGATGAGATCGGATCGAATTTCGAACTCAGTTGATAGCTCGTCCACAACAGCTGGGTCCAATGCCATATATCGGTCGCTTGCCAAAGGGTCCATCTCATCGTAGTGAAGACATCGCTGAGTCTTTGTGTCGACAACGAAAATAGGAGTAATTCCATTTGTTTTTGTTCGGTGATCGTCCTCTCCACCACTGCGCAGCACCATCGTCATGATGTTGGCCGCACTGGCTTCCCTGCGCTTTCGATGCGCCGCCAGTGCATTGTCGAGCATGATGTTGGATACCAAGTCGCCATTTACGAGAATAAAATCGCCATCAACAAGTGATCGCTTGTCCATATCACGAAGGACGTCGCCAGCTGATCGTGCGTCGGAAACTCGAACGAATTGGAGGTGTGAGAAAGGGCATGTTCGGGCCGCTGTTGTCCATCTGGATCGACTAATGTAATCTTCGACTTGGTCGGTATGAGCACCGCAGTAGATATAGACTTCATTGACACCATTCATTGCCAGAAACTCAAGGGTATACTCGATGAGAGGGACGTTTGCGAGTGGGAGAAGACACTGCGAATATCTCTATCAGTACGCACTCTTATGCCGCACCGGGTTTGCTGCAGTCTTACTCTTGGTTTCTCAGTCGTGAAAGGCCTGAATCTGTCTTGGAAGGAGTCGGCGATGACCTGGAGAAACAAATTGTGAGTTTACGCTGCTCTTGATCGCTATAATACCCCGCCATATCACCTACAACCGCCTGGAGAACATCCTCGCTCTTGCTCTCGGCTCCTGACTTTGAGGGCTTTTTACCCTTTCCACTATTGCCCTTATGCGACATCTTGCCGGTGGTGCGAGCGCTGCTTCTGAGTTGTTTGGGCAAATGTTGTGAAGTTGAATCGAAGCGCACGCCAAAGAAAACGTGGGGCTATGTCAAATTTCCAGTGACTCAATCGACAACCCACCTCACCACGGTGAGTGGTTCATCACCTCGGTGTGGGATCGGCCTGCTGAGTCATCTGGAAGGTCCTTCTTGGGGCTTGCTTGGGCTCGAGACGGCCCGTTGCCTTTCAACGATGTTTATTGTGGAAGTTTATTTGCTCTACCTCGCACGATGCGCCTCGATTAAGTTCAGTAAACATTCCAGTTATTTCTATGTCGGGAATTATACACCACCGCTATTGCAGTGGATAGCAGAAAAGCGTATCCTCCAAGGCTTACAGCGCCAAAGTGAAGTAACTTATATGACAATTAGCAGACATGAAATGTCCGAATTATTTCGTCTTCAAGGTTTTCGGCGGCCTACTTTTCTACATCTCTGCTTAATGTATGGTTGGAAAGACTATTAGGAAGCTTGATCACGAAACACCACGATCTAACACGAGAATCAACAGAGATCTAGTCTAGGAACGCGAAAGCCGACTTGATAAGCGCGTTCATATGATTTGAGTACCTAGGTACCTAGTCGAGTTTCTTAATCATGAAGTTTATATCCTATGCTGTGCGGATAATCGGCACAACTGTAGTCAATCAATAACCTTCCGGCTTCTTTTCAAGACTGGCTAATTGAAGCGATGTCAGATTGTGACACGCAGCTGACAGTTGAGAACTGGCCTGATGTGGCGTCTTTCGACAAAGCCACTGACCTATTAGAGCTATTGCGCGAGCGTTGTGGCATATAAACGACAAGCTGTTCTTCAGGAACAAGCAAGACTTTTAAATGAAAAGCACCAGTATCGTTTCGGTTCCGGGAGGCGGCAGAGTCCGATTGGAGAGTAACCGTTGTTTAGGTAGGCCGCACTGTTGAGGAGCCCCGATGAGCTTCGGATTATTCATTTCTTTTTTGCTGCTTTTCTCAGACAGGGGAGATGATGCCTGTCTGCTTGACATGAAGACAGGCGAGTCAAGAACCTCTGCGCAACTGGAGTTATGTTGGCTACCGCCGGAACGTTGAACAAGAATTTTAACTTGCCCTTGCTAGACCCGGATCCCTGACGTTTATTGATGGAAATGTCCGAGACACGCTATATCAAAACTTGGAATCTTACAGCACCTCCCTCTTGGCCAAGCGACGAGACAAACGTGCCGGCCGGGGACAATCATGAATGAATCATCTTGCAACAAGTATAGCGGTGTCTTGAAGTGTCTCAGATGTCATGTGTCTCGTCCGTAGAATTTGGTGCAGATGTCTCTTGAGCTGTTTGCGTCCGTCCAGTCATGCGTGCAGAATTTCATGCGCTTGTCCTATGGCATAATTGGTAGTGGGCTCTGATAGTATCCATGCGAGGTATTAAAAACGTCCTGCGTATAGATGGAATGATGGACAGCGAAACACTCGATCAGTGCTTTATTATCAGGGACTTGTTGGTACAATATCTGTTCTGTCTACCCGCATACCGACTTACGGAAGCCCGAGTAATTTTCCCGACAGCCATTACCTTCCTTCCATCTACCAAAGGAATTCAGGGTCCTCCTCCCCTGTCAATTATCAACCCCGCAATCTTGGATACGTACTAAGGCAGTTAGTTGGCAGGCACATGCCTACCTCTCAAAGAGAAAGAACAATAGAATTCTCCTTGACAGGACTTACCTAAGGTATTTAAAATATAGTATAGCGTTAGAGGCTACTGCCTGATACATGTCCTTATGTTTTTCAGGAATTCTAATTCGTGTAGTAATGATACTATTGGCATTGGCAGGTGACTAGGCAGGCTGCTAAGCACCTAGACAGGTAGGTGGTCTATGCTGTTGGTCGTGTCGCGGTTGCTGTTAGGTTTCCACATCTGTGGTTCGTGCACTGTGTGCCCGCACCCGTTCCTGCAGTTGCACTGTGGTTACCCGCTTCGTTCTCGCCCTCGTTCTTTACAATGGCTACGGTCTCGACCGCGCAGACTTCTCGCTTCTCTATTTTATCCTCCACATTCGAGCTAGGTACAGCTATCGCAATCCTCCGAGTCTTCTCAAGCCGTTGTCGATATCGTCTCCGAGCTATGTGTGAGCCTGTCACAGCTTCGATATCCTCTGTTCGACAACCACTATGCCGACCATTGCTGCACTGTACTGGACGGGACAGCTTAGTGCTCGACATCCCTACTGTACAACAGCAAAAAATGCGAAAGAACAGGCTAAAAGACGAGTTGTCGCACCCTTGCCTTACCTGCCTTGCCTGCTACTACTTTTAGACTGAATCCGCTTCCGCTTCCACTTCCAATACCACTGTGCAGAGCTATCCGTACTACTCAATTGCTTCCTTTCAACTCAGCCTCGTTGATCTTGTCCGGCTAGATCCGCACCATGATATGCGCGAATAGCTGTCCATTTCTGGCATGCTACTGATTCAATGCTGCTAAGAGCTCTCTAATTCGACAATAAGCGAAGCGCATGCAGCGACTGCTAAGATAATGGGGATTCCTCCCGAATAATCAACATCGACTAAAGGTAAGTTGATCCTTGTTGAACAACGATCTGTTATTGCACAGCTACATTTCCTAATTTGTGGTCCCTGGACATTGCGCGCTCCGATCTTGCTTGTTGACTCTCCTCAAGATCTTCAGATGGATCCATTTATTATCATTGATGTGCAGGCGGACATGGTCTATACGGGTCCTAATTTCAACATAATAATTTACAGCATATCTTGAAACAGATACTCATTCAACCAGGACAATGAGTCTCACTAATGATCCAGCTTTGCGCTTCAAAGAATGATCGTACAAAAAGCAACAAACCTCAACGCACCGGCACGTCTTATCCAGGAGCGAAGGCAAAGGGTTATACTATTAGAGGGGGAGATCATCAAGCTATTTCGCATTAATTGAGCGCGCAAGAGCTGTACCCCGGCATTCGGTAAAATGACCAAAATTCTACCTTGCCGGATTCAGCCCGAGTCATGAGCTGCGACATGTATTCCTCGTCGATTGAGAAATAGAAATTCCAAGCATTCCAGAGCGTGCCGGACCACAGTGACCTGGTCTCAAACCCCAATGCTAGAAGGAGCAGGGCCACTACCCACGCTGGGCAATTTTTACATCTGTTTAGTACGGGTCGGGTTGGTTATGGGAAGATAACAAGCTGACAGCTGTTGACAAAAAGACTCGGGCACTCTAGTCACGAAGCTGGTTAGAGTGTGAGTGCTTCACGAAGCAGAGAATCCACCTCTGATTGTTTGCTACGTACTCCGCTACAACCCACATCAGCTTCCTCCCTGCATGGCGCAACACGGCACGGCTTCAAAGATGGATGCAAGACACGGAAAGACTAGAACAGTTCTTCTGTTGGATTGAATAAGTACGCAAGCATGACGGAAGGTCAAGGTAAGCAAGTCAACACAATCTGATGGGCCTTTGCATTTTCTTTTACTCCTCCCGAAGAGCCTCCAGTCTTGGGGGTGCTCCATATCTGAAAGTTAATGAACGTGGACGCCATGCATGGTGCGAGAAAAAAAAACGATCAACATGGCGCGCCAGGACAATAATGGAATGGACCTCAACAGCTGAATGGTTCTCGTTTCTTCACCAGCTTGAGATCTTCCAAGCAGAGCTTAGGTCGCATTGTGGTCACGGTGCGCCATGATCACCTCCACACAGTCGACATAAGGACGATCTCCAGTGCAACCGGGCAGCCAACCAAGGGCCATGGTCGGCACAAGAAGGACCAAAAAGCTATGATGGCAACAAGGGGACACCCCGCAAGGACGGCCGCCAGACTTGTTCGCGCAATAGCGCTCCATTCCCACCGCGATCTTGGTTGAGGCTAAGCCAACCTTGGCTGGAAGTGCCCACTCCGGCTCAAGCTTTTCTTCTTCTTTGCTGTTGCATGCGCCTTCGCCTTGTTCGTAGCATCAGCAGCGACAGTATCCGTAACTATCAGAATAAGCCAGCGCCAGCACAAGCACCAGCACCAGTGACCAGCACAGGCCCCCTGCCCCAGCCGAAGTGGGAAGTGCCATCTGCTCCTGGAAGAGAGCGTGTTGAGCGGCAGCGGCATGTACTCAGTACCTGACTGATATCCACATCGCTGAGCAAATCGACAAGTCACAATGACACCCCGCCAAAGCCAAGCCACGCCCAGCTCAGTTCAGAAACAAAAAGCAGGCTCAGACTATTCCGTCCACGCCTGTGTCCACTCCCGCCCACTCGGCCTCCCAACTTTGTCTTGAGATACAACTCAGGCCCAGTCCCCGTTTCCCGTTCTCCATTCCCTCCATTTTCCACCCCTTTGGTTCTGCAACTGCGACGGCCCTCTTTCATCGCATCGACAACCTCTACCTCCTTGCGACGGCCTCATATCCGAAATATCGCCCCCCCAGTTCTGCAAAGCCTGGCAACCCCTGGACTTGCTGCGCTTCAACTTTACATCAACGCGTCCGCTCCTCGAATCCCCAGTTCTGCTGCCGGCTCTTAGACCATTGCTGTTTTGCATCGGCGCATCAAGATCAGTCTTTGGTGGCTCCAACACAGGGCCATATTTGTTCCCTCTGAGTTCACAGCGATCAACGGCGACTCGGCCCGGTTAAACGCCTCTTGTATCGGTTAACCGCTGCAACGACTCTTAACCGAACGCTCTCTTGCCATCATATCAACCATACCGCTTCATCACGATATACCACGTGTAATCGTTAAAAGACCGGAAATACTCTCATAATGTCTGCCGGCGACGGAACGTCAACCCCTGGGGTTGGTGGCAGCAATGCCAGCGAATTTGTAAGTTCATAGCCAGTAACAGTTGATTACATCACACCTAACGCTTTTGATAGGTCCGCAAGCTCTACCGGTATAGTTGCTTCCTGGGCAATTTGGAAATACAACGAGAATGCTAACAAAGGTCAAGAATGCTCGAGGACCCGGCGCATCAAGATGTCGCTAGATGGGGCAAAGATGGTGACACCTTCGTCGTTGTCGAGGTAGGGATTGAGCTGATGCTGTTGCGATCGACAAATAGCTAACCATCCCAGAACGAAAAATTTACTCGTTCCATCCTTCCCAAGCACTTTAAGCACAGCAATATGGCCAGTTTCGTCCGACAACTGAATAAGTATGATTTTCACAAAGTGCGACAAACAAATGATAGTGGCTCTTCGGCAAACGGTGCAAACGTATGTTTTGTTTGACCCTTGGAACTTGGCCCTATACTAAACCTTAACATAGACTCTCGAATTCAAGCATCCCAATTTCAGAGTGGGCAGTAAGGATGATCTTGATAATATTCGTCGAAAGGCACCCGCCCCTAGGAGAACACAGGCCACAGAGGATTTCACTACCAGTCATCACATCAGTGTCATGACCGAACAGCTCACTGCCACACAACAGCAAGTGCAACAGCTTCAGGAATTGTTCACCGAAGTTTCTCAGACAAACCGACTTCTCGTCAACGAAGTCCTGACGCTGCAAAAGATGCTCAATGCGCAGAAGCAATCCCAGCACGAAATGCTCAACTACCTAGCACCTTCCAGCAACCGTCATCAGCAGAGCATGCACCTTAACGTCGGCACATCTCCTCTAGATGGTAGTGATGACTCGGCACCTGAATTGAGACGGGCTCGCGAGCTTCTGTCTAGCGTGACACCTGATCAGATTGCCGACCGGGAGTTGGAACGTCTTCAGGGTGTGTATGGGTCCCCAGCCGATTCTGCTGTCGTCATCCCACAAGCCTCGATGCCCATGATGCATGATCCGATGAACGACATCAATCGCTATCCCGTTTACCCAGTAGGCCAGACTGTTGGTATTGATCCTTTCCACTCGGACCACATCCACAAGATTCCTTACGCGATGCCAAACGATTCGAGCGCCAATGCCATGCAGGAAGTGCCTGCCCCTCAACCCATCAACATCCAAACCCACGCAAACTCCAATTCGTCGACCAACTCGGCTCTCACCTGGGCATCGCGGAAGCCCAGAATCTTCCTTGTGGAAGATGATCCAACCTGTGCTAAGATTGGTATCAAGTTCCTCAAGTCGATGGGATGTGAGGTTGAGCATGCTGTATGTGAAACCCGAAAAATCCAAACTTTGGAGTATAGCCAGACTGACCATTGATTTAGCAAAACGGAGCGGATGCTTATAGCCGTATCACAAGTGTTGCCCGTGATCACTTTGACATGATCTTCATGGACATCATCATGCCTAAGCTGGATGGTGTCTCGACCACCATGTACATCCGACAAGACTGCCCTGCCATCCCCATCGTCGCTATGACGTCTAATATCCGATCTGATGAGGTTCACTGTTATTTCGAACATGGTAAGCATCGTGGTGAGATTTGTGGCTGAGAGCAAGAACTAATCGTCCATAACTAGGAATGAACGGTGTCCTGGCTAAGCCGTTCACCAAGAGTGGAATGCAGAAGATTGTCGAGAATCACTTGAGCTATCTTCTTAAGGGCTACGATCCCTCAACTCAGCAAGAGTCCGGCTCAGGATATGTAGTTGGCGGCGCAGGTTACATGAACCCTCCCAGCAACTTGAACACACCAGGTGGAACAGCTTTCAAGTTCGAGACAACACCTACACCTCCAGCAACTGGCGCGACTTGGTCCCCGGGTCAGATGCCCCAGCAATCTCCCCTAAACACGGGAATGGATCAAGGGTATGGCATGGTTAACGGCGCGAACCAATACGGTTTGACACCAACGAGTGCGAGCAGAGCCAGCTTCCCTGGAAACATTTCACAAAATAACCAAGGACGTATGGATGGCCAGAGTCCTCCCGAAAAGAGACAGCGCACTTATGTCTGAGTTTCGAAGTAAGGAATCGCGTCCTCGAGGGATTGTCTGACGTATGCGCATGAGCAGATCGTGGGAGTACGGCGTTTGGGGCGAAATAATGTGGGAGCTTCTGGACATTGGTGGCCTCGCTTGTTTAATTGGTTGGGAAAGAAATCTCATGTCCTGTATTTCGCGGTTATGATTGGGGAGACGTGTCGAATTCGGATCTCTCAACGAGCAAAGGCATCTAGCAAGATACAGAAGGCTAGCCGGTTAGCGAGGATTGTTACTCAGTCAGTTGTGGACACAGACGGCACACATCTGGTTTTGTCAATCGGAGTGCATGGCGTGTCTGGTGAACAAGTTTTGATACCTGCAATAATATCATTGTCTTTGGGCGAAATACGAAAAGCTCTCGAGCTATGAGACGTATCGTTGATGTGTTGTATCATATTCGATTTGCTAATAAACATCTCGACATTGGCATCTCTAGGCAGATGGAGTATTGCTCGCTGTCCATGGTGAAAGTCGAATTGAACCGTCCAGTGCCATGCTCCAAGTCGATGATGTTGAGCTTCAGTGATCGTTCTTAGTGTGATCTTCCATTGTCGTGTGGTGATGGAGGATCGACATAGTGTTGATGTATAGGCCACAAGGGTGCTGATAGATCTTTTAATAACCACCAAAGAAGGGCCATAACACATTGAGAACTGGAAACCAGAAATCCTTTAAACAGGGGGATAGATGGTAGATATACCTAGCATATTTCTAATAACGTTTGCAAGGTTGTGTAGGTGTGGCACAAGGAAGTGCAGATCGATTGAGTTCTGGACCGTCTCGAGTGGTGGGGTTTGGACACACAGATTTCGGCGAGAGGCTTCATCGAGAAGGGTCTTTTTGTTCAAAGCACCTATAGTGTAGTATCCGGCTGCTGTTGCACTGCAGAAAAGGGTGTCATATTGACCTGCGGCCGGCCTTTGGGCTTGGGCTGGACCGTTGTTTGTGGAGGCAGTGCGTGCGGTATGAAGCCGTGGTTTGTGTTATACAAGGTAATTACGATGTTTGTTTTTTTCGTACTTTTTGCTTGTACCTGTTGATTGATCCATAGTAAGCGAGCTGTAGAAGCCATGGATTGCTTTGAGCTTTTGAGTCAATGCTTTTCGTTGACAAAAGTCAATGAAACTCACCATCATGGCAGCACAGATAGAGTGAATGGGCGTACTCCGTAGTCATTCCGCACCTAATTGCCATCCCCTGTCTCCTAGGCCCTGTCTGAGCTTGGATGGTATCGATTTTGAGAGTCTGGATTGAACTAGAAGGTCGAGACAAGACACTACCGAGGGCCAGGACCAGTCTCTTCCACTAATAACATGAGACATGACGTCGGTGTTAATGTCACTGTCGTCTGACAGCTTTAACGATGCCCCAAACCCAAGCACACGCTTTACCCAGGTAAGCAGCCGTTATAACTTGTGGCGGTAGGTTGATGTAAGGGAGAATTAGAACGTTTGTCGGTTGATTTATCCTAGAATTAAGGTTCTGGGTACAAAGTAGGTAGCCAATGATTCTGCCAATATGTACTGTAATGCCTAGGTCAGTACAGTACATTGAGCAATGTCGCATCGCCGCGCTTCCATACTTATCTGGGTGATTACTCTCATCGATCGGGCATGGCTTGTCGTAGAGTTTACATAGAGAGTGACGCGAGTGACAGTGTTGCTAGGAACTGACACTCAGTCCATAGAAATTGCCATGATCGAATGTTCTACTCACTAGATGGTGCCTGAGGATGAAAGGTTCTCAAGGAATAGAGAGGGAAGAGAAGGAAGATCCCTATACCGCCTCATGAGGAAGGCACATCGATTGAGGTAAGAGACAGTTGTTGCGCTTGCTCCTGCCTTACATGAGGTAGTCGCAATCAGGATAGACTCACCTCCCTCTCCAATCTCTATCAGAGACATTCGGAATACATATTGTGTACCGGGCCTTCAAGTAATTGTCGGGCATTTCACGAACTAACTACAGCACATGGATATAACACATAAAGTATTCAAACTTAGTCTGACCAACCCCACTAAACGCCGTGCCAATGGTATAGATGCTTATATACAACTCAGTATCCCTTATTGTTATTCGTCCCCTCTTCTGGCAGTACAATCCATCAATTCATTACCTATCGAACAACCAAAACCATATATAATTTTTCAAACTAGCTCCATCTCCTAGGTCTTCCTATCTCCTTTGCTTCTTCTCAACCTGCTGTGTTGAGAAGGAGCAGAACTTATCCTTGATTGCCACAACCTCGTATGTACCCTCCTGGCTTGCCTTGACCACCTTGCTGTGTTCGTAAGAGACATCATGTCTTGTCTCGAGAACAGCGCTGCGCTGGCCCTTCTTGGCGTTGGAACTGCGTGTGTACGTGAACTCAAAGGGTGGTGTGCCCCAGAACTCAAACAAGATGTCCACTTCATTGCCCTCGTGAATATCAACACGAGATTGCTTACCACGACTAATCTGGACACTGGGTAGCGGGTGGATCGTCTTGGGAATGTTGACAGCAGCACGGCATTCGCTGGCTTTGTCAGAGATGCTGGTGATGATGAAATCACCAGGCTTCTCTGCAATACGGCGGAAATTGGTCGTTTGCGACTTAGCATTCCATCGGCCATTGAAGTCGTAAGCAATATCGAATGGGGGCGTTCCAGATAGAGTGTAGGCAATGCGCTCGCCGACACAGTAGTCACGTCGGGACTCGAGAGGGTAGATAGATGGCGCCTCGTAGAGATGGATTTGGACCGACGGGCCTCCGTGCTCATACTTGCGTTGGCAGCCTCTAGCGTCTCTGACTGTGCGGATGCGAACCTGCTGTGCGCCAAGCCGGAGGTGCTGACGAGGAATTCTGATGCCGTACGAGTTGGAGTCGATAGAGGGAATTCTGTAGGTCTCAGCAGGAGATCCGGCTTGATGCTTGATCTCAACTTCAACATAGAATGGAGCTTCTCCAGTGAGCTTGATAGGGATCCTGTCTTCGTGCTCCTGCTCTTCCATGCAGTACTTGAATGATTGACCTGGTTTCGTAAACCCAGCAGAAGGCTTGGCATTCACCCGCTGTGTGACAGTGAGAGGATGGAAGTTCTTGTCGCTGTTGTAGAGATTATCGGCAAGAGCAGAGAACTTATAAGTATAGTCACCGGCCTTAGTGGTATCCATGGAAATGGCCGCCTTTGCAAGGGCGGCATCAAAGTCTTTGCGAGTGAAAGCCTTGGATCCCTTGGCAGGCTTGTGTGTAACATCGTATTGCACATGATAAGGAGGTGATCCTGTAACGAGTTAGTAGTGAACATGGATTTAAGATTGGGATGCTTACCCTTAAGGTTGACTTCAAATCCATCAATATCTCCTTCGCAAATATCTTGCTTGACAAACATTTCGCCGTCAGAAGTGATACTAGGAGACTCAACAATGGAGATTTCAGGCCTGGGAAACCAGCCAACTTCGAACCGAGATGCTGCTGGTACGACAGATCCAGGACATTGGCTGTCTCGGACGTCGATCAGTTCGTAGGTTCCTTGGCTCTTGACCAGGAGGTTGTCGTTTGCGTTATTTGCGCGCTTTGTCAACACTTCGCCATTGCCGTTGAGGTTCTTGTAGGTGATCTCAAAAGGAGGCTCTCCTTCTAGGCGGAGAGGTAGGCGCAAGTGTGTATCCTCAACAGCCATGATCTTTTGCTTGTGCTCGACAAGTCCAAAAGCGGCTCGTGGCTGCTGGCGTCGCACAGCAATCTTAACCTGATCCTGGAGGAAAGTCTTGCAACCTCGCTTGTCCTGAACGCTACTCAGAGCCAGAATGTATTCTCCTCCCTTGCGGAGCGTGTTGGTCTTGATCCTAAAGCTGTTCTCTTGAACACCAGTGACTCGCTCTGACTTGCGCTTACCGTCATGGACAATCTCCCATTCCAGGTTGAAGGGAGCCTCGCCATAAAGAAGAACATCAAGTTCAACTTCCGAGTCGAGACAGGCATTAACGACTCCGCTGCTACTGGCAATCTTGGCTGAGGCAGCAGGCTTAACAACCTGCTCCAGAACCTTATCGTCACCAGTAAGAGGTTGGTTCTCATACACAGCGTCGTCAACAGACTTGAAGACATACTTGTGACGACCTGCCATCTTGGGCACCAGTTCCAGTTGAGATCGCAGACCAGGAACACGATGGGATTGTTTTTCAACATGCCCGTCGCTAGTAATGATGTCGTAGCGAACCACGAAGGGAGGGTTACCGACGAGGTCCAAATCCACTCTGAGACCAATAGAGTTACCCGCACATTTGTCGGGGATCTCTTCTGATCGAATGGAGAGCGAGGGCTCCAATGGGTTCAGAAGAAGGCACGAAGACGGCTCTTTGACCTCACCCTTGCAAGATCCGCTGGAAATAGTCTTGAGGGTATAAAGACCAGGCTCAGAGACAAAAGGTTTGTCAAGCGCATTCTTGGCACTGTAGCTTCCAATTGATACTTCGTCTCCATGCTCTCCACTGTTGGTGAGGGAGTTGATGGGAGAGAATTCCCAAGTGACCTCATGAGAGGTATCATCTTTGGAGCCGACCAGGGAAAAGTCAACAGGAAGTCGAACAGAACGGCCCTTGGCAACCTTGAAAGGGTTTCGCAAGTCACAGCCATTCATGCTCGCCTTAGGACGTTCCTTAACCTTGAAGCCGTATTTCAAGCCTCTGGAGCGGGCTTTGTCAGAGTCCTCTTCCAATTCGGCGTATTTGATAACGTTGCCAAAAGCATCATAAACTTCGTCGATCGAGTACTCCCATTCGCCAGCGGAGGTCATGGACTCGTTAAGACCAACAGTAACCTTTTGAGGTCGCGCCCACGAAACATCGTCCTGGTCGTCTGAAACAAGACTGGAGGAAGCACCCAGGAGAGGAGAGGAGAACCCATCAGGCTGAAGACTCTGAAAATGGAAACTGTGGTCTTTGCCATTGATCGTGCGACTGTACTGAATCTTCAGGGGTGGTGTACCGTATACATCCAAAGAAAGATCAGAGAGTTCTTGGATACATCGCTGCGAGTCCGAAGATGCGCGGATCCTAGCCTGGGGACAGGGAACAACGTAGGTGTCTTTGGTAGCACGCTGAACCTCAAGTTTGTACTCATCCAAAACCTTTCCAAGTCTATAAACACCAGGCTTCTTAATCGGATAGTCCCACTGGAAGCCGAACGTAGTCTGGTCGGAGTTGTGCTCGCGAATTTGCTTAGCGACCCGATTGACCTCTCGGTTCGAGATCTTAATCGTTTCCTCCTTGTTCGTTTCAAAATCGAGTCTAATCAACTCAATTTCGGCAGGAATAGTGGCATTGAAATAGATGGGAAGATCCACAACATTTTTTGGCTTTGTGGTCAAACAGAAGGGGGTTCCCTTGGGGTTGAGAATAGCAGAGCCTTCGGGCAAAATATTGATGATCTGTCTTCCCATGATGAGAGAATGATTGTTGAGAATGGTCGACACCTTGACATTATGCTCGGAGATGGATATTTCGCGGTCGTAGAGAACTTTGGCGAAGCCGAGAATCCATGATTGCCATGGGATCTTGGTTTCAATTAGCGCCTGGTGAACATGATTGCGAGAATTTGACAAACTTACGGGAATATTGAACATAAGCATGTAATTGAGAACCAGATGCAAAGAGAACCACGTGGTGACAACAGGTTGAGACAGCTCAAGCCAAGGTATCCTCAATTCTGGCACGCCAAAGAGGAAGGCAAAGTCGATAAAGATCCATTTGAGAAAAAGGAACCAAGACGAGTCGCCATCTTCAACTACCTGAAGCCAGTCGTAAAGCTTCCATGCCCACAACAAGAAGTAGACACCAAAGGTGTAGAGACGTTGCTGGGGAGCATCGAGGACGGTCAAAGGAATGACAGGCTGGCTAACAGCGGCTTGAGGTCGAGTACTCTCAGGCGCGAGGGGCAGAGAAGGAGACTTTGATGTTGAACCCTTTCCATATGATGGCGAGCCAGCCGAGCTGGGAGTTTGTTGATTATTATGTCGTCGATTAGCTGGGGTAGCTGGAAACCCAGACCGCAGGCGGGGAGTCGATGTGCTCATGGCATTCGCATTACGATAATATAGACGCGCCTAAGAAGAAATCATAAAAGAGAAAACCAAGTCGCAGCCTGTGGTTAGTCGGGCGACAGGTTGTTGCGCGGGTTGGATGAGGTTGAAGAGTTGAAGTGTGTTATGTTTTGATGCCAAAGTAAATTGTTAGTACTTTTCACGGATGATGGAAATTCCTTAAGGCAACTGCGTCACGTCCAGATCCAGTTGGACGCGCCTGTTTTCCCCTGCGGGTTGGAGCTACAGTGGGTACAGAGCAATCGAAGCTTAGTGGCTAAGCTTCTTTCACTGCCTTGCGACAACCACCCATTACTGCGTGACAGTAGTAGCTGGAAGTATCTAAAGACTCAACAAACGTACAATGGAAGACACAAAGACAATAAAATGGTTGTCATTATTCTGTAGAGCGTTGTACAGTCCGAGTAACTTCTACTTTACTCGAGTGAAGAAAGAAAGAACCCCGTTTAAACAAAGCCAGAGAGAGCTTGTTTAACAAACAAAGGCCAGAAGGTAGCTCTGCTTTTTGAAGATTTTCATTGGTCAACAGATGCGATCTCCCGCTGATAACTCCAGCAAACTGCATGCCATTGGTTGCTTTAGAAGCAAGTAGGCTGCTGGCATTTCAAGCTCTATGCCGGCACCTTTCTTTCATTTGATCTCATTCTTCCAAGCTCAACCTGCATGTAACCAATACCGTTTTCTTCATAACAGGTATTGTTTGACAGTCACATCCTATATGAATCTTTATCTTATAGGTAGCTTCTGCCCGTGCGTTTCTAAACTCAATTCAAGTACTCAGAGTCTAATGAACTATTCATCGTCAGACGCGCAGATATTCTCATTATTGAAGCACCGCGAATCATGTATTAAGGAAATGAGTACAAGTGCCTTCGCTATCATGATACCTTGAGCTATTTGTTGGCTTTTTTTAGATTCTGGGGAAGACCCATCCATCAGGCTCCTTCACTTTGTACATTGAAAGTGGCACGGGCTGTGACACAGAAAGTGAGTGATTCAATATTCAAGCCTACCTCCTACTACTACTTCTCGGGTAGCTGCTTGACTGTTAAGAATAACATTACCGACCTCTTTTTCGCATCGTACTGAGAAAACCCGCTTGTCTTTTCTGATAACATCTTTTTGTTCCAGTGACAAACGCTCCTTTTTCCTAGCCATCACCCCATCGTCTTCATCCCTACCTTCACCTGCTCTACCTATTCAGCACCACCTCATACATTGCAGCAGCTGAATACAAGCTGACGACAAAATGCAGATTGTCGAAACCGCACTCAGTGCGCCTTCGCTGCGTAGATCCAATCGTCTGGCTTCCAAACCTCCCCAGCAAACCACGGGCACAGTCGCTATGAGCGGACTAAGGCGAAATCCCAAGCGGAAGGCTAGCGAGGTAGCGAACGATGAGAACCATCGCATCAACTCTGAAGAGCTCCTGAACGAGGCTTTGGCTCCGCTATCTCAAGAAGATATCGAAGAATGGGAAGGTTGGGTAGAGCTTGAGTCGGAACCAGCTTTCTTCAACACCATACTTGGAGACTTGGGGGTTCAAAATGTGAAGGCACAGGAGATTTTTACCATTGACCATGATTCACTCTCACTCCTACCGTAAGTTCTGATACAAGGGGGCTTTGTGTCGTGAAGCACGCTCACATTTATTAGGCAGCCTGTATATGGCTTGATATTTCTTTTTCAGTATTTTCCTGGAATGGAGGAATCGACTGAAGAACACGATGCAAGCGACGTGTGGTTCGCAAACCAAGTGCGTTATCACTACACGATAATACACAGAATACTAATACCATACAGACTACCAATAACGCATGCGCCACTGTTGCTTTGCTCAACATAATCATGAATGCCCAGGGAATCGACCTCGGTGATAAGTTACGAGCCTTCAAAGATTCAACGAAAGACCTCAACACAGCCCTCCGGGGCCATCAGATCAGCAAAAACAATTTTATCCGCACTATACACAATTCTTTTACGCGTCGTATGGATCATCTCAACGCTGACCTGTTTCTCGAAAACGAATCATCTGAGGCGAAGTCTACATCTAAAAGACGCCCGACACCAAAGGGGAGAAGAAGGGCACCTCCACGAAAAACGATGACGGACTTGGACTATGGATACCATTTCATAGCCTATGTTCCTGCAGGGGGCTATGTGTGGGAGCTAGATGGGCTTCAGAACAAGCCTTGCAGACTAGGTAAGCATACTTAACGGCCTTTATCACTGTTCTTGACTAACCATCTCTTCCAGATCCAGTACAAGATCCCCATCACTGGACAACGGTCGCAGGACCGCAGATAGAGGGTCGAATGCTGCAATACGAAGAAAATCAGCTCTCTTTCAACCTACTAGCAGTCTGCCAAAGCCCTCTAGCAACATACTCGCAAAACATTGCTCGTACCACGGCATCTCTACAATACCTACGTACCAACACCAAACTCCCCGATTTTGAAATGCTTGTCCGTGGCGAGAAACTTCCTCTCGACGTCGACGACGAGTCCCAGCTTTCCGAATTCAACCTAATCAAATCGGATATTGCAAGTGCGCAAATCCCCGGTTCACTGCAAGATAAGCTCAAGCGACCTACCTTCGACGCCCAGTTCGCATACGAGTTGTATCAAGAACTTATTATTGAAATTAAAGCCGCCATGGGTGAGTATCGCGCAGAGATGATAGCCATCTCGGACGACGAGCAGCGAGTTAAGGGGCGCAAGAAGGACTATGGACCTGCGCTGCACAAGTGGATGACAAAACTTGCCGAGAAGGGTGTTTTGGAAGACGTGATCGAAGCAACAACATCAAAGCAATAAACAGTCCAAAGACATTTTGCTATTATGATAACTATGGAATAGAGCGCAGTACATCTTTTGAAAGGTCAAAATAAAACATTGGGGGAATTGAATAGATTCTATTGTGGTAACACCCAGCGCCTGTTCTCATTCTCATTACCGATCCTCTTCTTACCTTGAGCTGTAATCTTCTCTGGTCCAACTACTGGAGCGCAACTGATAGCCATATAAACACCTAGCTGAGTTTTAAAGACAAATAAAGTAGCCAGACGTGTGCCACTTCTAGTCGTCCGGGTATTGCTCCGTGATATTGGACACAAATGTGCACGTCTCAGCATCGAATCGCTTGAAGAACTTTCCAGCTTGGCGGA
This sequence comes from Fusarium citri, assembly GCA_004367485.1. Classification (NCBI taxonomy): domain Eukaryota; kingdom Fungi; phylum Ascomycota; class Sordariomycetes; order Hypocreales; family Nectriaceae; genus Fusarium; species Fusarium citri. The sequence goes on from QHHH01000110.1 coordinate 237,557, forward strand.
ACAGTGAATCTGGAATCTCGCTCGGATCGTCAATCAGCACGATATTGTCTTCGGCGACAACATGTCTTTCAGGTCCTGTTGTGCGCCTACGAACTCCACGTCAGCTGGCAGGAATCTATCGAAGGCCATGGGACAACTTACAAGCACGTGTAGAAGGTCTTATTGCGTGGGCGCAACCGGTTAGGTAGTTCTGTATCGCTGTTATCGTCCAGCGTCTCGTCAATAGCCACAGTATGTGGCATGGGTAAACGCCGCGTACCCTGGTCGGTCCAACCGTTGACAGCACCGATCCAGCCGTATCGCCGGTGTTTAAAGACTTGTCCGATTTTGTAGAGCACATGCTGTGTTCGTGCGCTGTTCCTACGGAAAACTGGGGGTGGAACGTCGTCAAACTCACCCACGAGGTATACAACCTCGCGAGGGTCATCCCATCGACGGTTCCGCATAAGTCTCTCACGAAGGGGGCCGAATCCATCGTACAAAGGGAAAATGTACTTCTCAACGAGCCATGCATCTACGTGCCAGTTCTTGGCGAATCGGTGCAGGAACGGTTCCAGAGCCTCGTCCCATTCGAAAGAGTCAACAGGTGTTAAGAGTAGGGAAGCCCACAGTGCTGAATATAGAGCAGCGTCGATGTTGGAAGAATCATTACCGGTGATCAATCGTGTGAGATCAGGGTCAGCTTGCTCACGTGCTTCAATCACTCTGGAAGCGGTAGCTCTGATGTTGCGTGCTGTGCGTATAGCAATGGCAGCAGGGTCTACAGGAGATAGGAACATGTCGGTGCTTGTCTGCCAACCGTAATGAGCCAGCATGGTCTGTAGATCGGCCAAGGGAATCTCCTCGCTAGAGCCATAGGGATCCAGATACATTCTTTCAGGAGACGCATCGTCATCGGTGACAGGCTTGCTATCCAAAGTCATTCCATTTTCGGCAAAGACTATGGCATGAACGTGAGTAGGAAAAGCACAACAGTGCGCTTGTAGACCCAACCGTTCTGCAATACAGCAGAAGATGGCACTCGAGATGATAGGAATGGAGTCGTGATCTTCATGACGAAGGGCCTGGCCAATCAGACAATTCCGCAAGTTTCGGTAATTTCGCTCAGGGTGCTGTAAGCCTGTGAGGTTGTTCAGCTGAAGCCATCGGTTCAGCTCCAACGCTTTCTGGCGAGTTGACATCTCATCAATACTTGGCTGAATGTCACGAAAGTCCGCTGCAAGTCTATCCAGAATATGACCAATCTTGGTGACGTCGTTAACCGAGAGGCACCCTGAACAAGGGTATGAAGCACTTACATCCTCTAAATCCCCAGGCTGGTCATGCAATACGAATAGATCGAATGCACCCAGCGCTCGCTCGAGACTGAGATTCGTTGGTCGTCCATTGGCCTGTCTGCTCGCTTGTTGGATGGTTTGTTGAATGTTATGCCACTCCTCTATGGCGAGAGATCTGTGGATGCTGTCCAGCAGGGAACTACTGTGATATCTAGAGGTTTATAAAATGAGTATGAGATGTCGATGAGTTCGTGACAATGCTCACCGTCTAGCCAAGACATCTTCAGCGGTTTCATCGGCATTGCATTGCTCTAGGAGATAGTCTTTGGCGTCATAGCCGAGTTTGCAAACTTTTTCATATCGTTTTAGGCGACCAGTCTTAGTCTCTAGGACCTCACCAAGGAGACGCTCAACCTGAACATTGCGGGACTTCCTTGTGAGGAATATTTCTTTCCAGGGTGTGTTGGAGGCTCTACCCTTTAGTCGACGGTGGAAATTGTGCTCAGGATGCCAGAAAGTGAAGCTAGTTTGGCAATGATATCTCCAGAGTAGTGGTTCATTGGCCAAGTGCCTTAAGCGATGAGAGAGGAACTGAAAGCTAGTAAGGTTGTCTTGGGGAGGGATGTAATAGAGCAAATGTTGAATTATCTCGTCTGGTATCTGTGAAAAGAACATGGCGGGCCCCTCAGCGAGGCGAGGCAATGCAGTCGATTGACCTGATTGCCGGGGTTTGAAAAGAAGCGGGTTGCGTTGTGATGTGATTTTATGAAGTTGAGATGGGGATGTCTGGGCTGGTTTTGCTGTGGTGCGAGTAAGTACTAAGGTAGTGAACAATATTTGGTGCCGCACAAGCTCTGTACTGTAGGTAGTCTAGTCTTCTGATCGGATTTTCGCCGCAATCCCCGGGTTTAAGTTGTTTTTACAGTAAGCTGTCATCCGCCGATCAACACCTGAAATACGTATCATTCATTCTTTCTCCTCTCTTAGCTCATGTATGTAAGCCTATGTTTGCCTCTCACTGCGGCACGATGTTATCATCATTAACGTTAGGTCTGGGGTAGAGGGAGTAGCTTACCGGGGTTATGAGTATAACAGATATTATGGAGCTGTCAAAGTCATCACTAATTCTCATTGGCTACATGTATGTAAGTAAGAACATCGGCAATTGGTCGTCATTTGTTTTGACTCTAGGCCCAAAACGGCACCCAAGTAAACAAAAAACGCGCGTGGGTTAGGCGGGCAAGAGTGGATGGGTCTTCCTTGGCCAACTTACAGCGGTAAAGATAGCGCGCTCGTTGCATTTCAACGCTACCTTACGCTACGCAACTTTCCATCCATACCTATGACTTTCTTTATCACGATACCCAACTCATCACTAACAACAAACACGCACACGCCCACGTTTACGACCACCAAGAACTCACAGTTCTAAGCCAAATTCTTTTTTATTGTGCTTTGAAACACAGCATGAATTGCGTCGCATATACACGATATACCTAAACTTTACAATACCGCCAGCATGCCCGACTTTGGCGGCGGCGCGCTTGACACCCCGCGAACAAACGTTGGGGATGCAACATACCTAGGACAACCTGACTTTGGCGACATCACACAAGAAGCATCATTTCAGTCACCGCCAAAAGATGGCAACTTTCTACAACAACTTCGCAATGGCCGCTCCAATGGCATCAACCTTCGCACCCCGCGCCAAAGAGGACCCTTAGCCGACCGACGAAATCTTCCTCCCAGTGTAGGAGGCGCCGAATTCACTCCCTTACTCAAGTCTGCGACCAGAAACAGCGTGCGACGGTTCGGAAAAGAGAACGGCACTACGGTACCGAATACGCCCGCGTTAGACAAGATCGATGAGGGTGACTTCACGCCCGTCCCCCGCGGCGACACGTCCATATACCAGGGGTCGCGTAATCAGTCTTATATGGAGAACACTATACCCGAGGTTGATACAAGTAGTGCTGCCTCGACCCCGTTGGCTGTTCCCAGGAGGAGAGGCGGCGATAAGGGACCCCTCCAAGACGGTAACCAGCTTTCACTAAGGGAGCAGGAGAACGTGATCGATAGGATTGAGAAGGAGAACTTCGGTCTGAAGCTCAAGATTCATTTCCTTGAAGAGGCGCTCCGAAAAGCAGGGCCTGGGTTTAGCGAAGCCGCCTTGAAAGAGAATACCGAGCTCAAGGTTGACAAAGTCACAATGCAAAGAGAGCTTCATAAATACAAGAAGCACTTGACAACGGCCGAGAAGGACTTGGAGAGCTATCGACAGCAGATGCTCGAGGTGCAGGAAAAGGCCAAGCGAAAGTACGCCAACCAGGGCAACCAAGCCGAGATGGACAAGCTGCAGCGCCTATTAGAGGATCGTGAGGCGGATATCGAAGATCTTCAGCAACAATTACGTCAACAGAAGGGAAGCAACGACCAAATCGAGAAACTGCAAGACGATATCGGCGACCTCGAAGCAGATATCCAGGAGAAGGATCGACAACTCACCGAGCGCGAAGACGAAATAGAAGATTTGAAAGACCAAATAGAGGCTCTCAAAGAACAGACAACACAAGCGGAAGAAAAGACAAAGGATACCCAGCGCAAGATGCTGGCGCTGGAGGAGAAGGCTCAGCATAACGACGAGCTTGACGATGCCAAGGACACAATCCAGGATCTGGAACAAAATATTCGCCGCCTAGAAGAGCAGGTCAAGGAGGCCAAGGCCAAGATGGAGGAAGCTATGGCTGAAAAGGATCGAGCTGAAAACGACCTCGAAGAGCTTCAAGAAGACATGGCCAACAAGTCGCATGTTACAAAAGGGCTTTCTCGTCAAATTGAGGAGAAGGTCGCGCGCTTGCAGGAGGAACTTGACCAAGCTGGCGAAGACTATGCGACTCTGGAGAAGGAGCACCACGAGGTGACTCAAGAGAACAGCTCCCTGCAGTCCACTGTCAAAGAGCTCAGGAAGAGTCAAGAGAGGTTTGATCGCGAGGGAAGTTCTTTGTCGACAAGAGTTCAGCAGCTCGAAGCCGAACTAAACGCCCGAAACGATGAGAAGAACGTACTTCAATCTCGATATGACAATATTGCTTCCGAATCCCAATCCCTGCAACGAGAGGTCGAGAAGTTAGAGAAGGAATGTCAAGAACTTGAGGAAGGCCTTGCAGAGGAAAGGGAACATGCGCTCGAGATTGAAAAGGATATCCGTGGCCAATACAAGGCCGAGATTGATCGCCTGAATGACGAGATCTCAGATCTTCAAGCCGAAATCCGGGAGAAGGATAACCTATATGATAACGACAGCGAAAAGTGGGAAACGGAGAAGCAGAATCTTGAAGCAGCGTGCAACCGTGCTGAAGAGAAGGCAGCGGGTCTGCAAAGAACCATCGACCGTCTCAAAGAAGCTGAAGGAACTCTCTCAGACAAGGAGTCAAGACTACAAGTAGCCATCCAGAGCGAAGCTGAACGACACAGGAGTGAGGAGGGACTTCTCGCACGACAAATCGAAGATCTCCAAGATGCCCTCGAGACTCGGCAGACACTCCTTACGAATTTACGCAACGAGCTTTCCACAGTTCGCGACGAGTTACGACAAACGCAGATTGAGTATCAGGCTCAAACTCGAAAGGTAGCTGCCTTGGAAGATGAAGTCGACGTTCTGCAGACAACATTGGACGAAGAGCAAAATGCTGGGCGCTATGAAGCGGATGCTGCTAAGCGAGAATGCGAAGATCTGAGAGAACAGCTCAAGTCTTTGAGACAACGCACCAATTCATCCCAGACTGCATCAACACAAGTATTGAATAAGGAGATTGATGAATTGAGGGAACAGTTGAGAGAGGCGCGAAAAAGAGCGGATCTGCTCGAGGGTGCCAGTCTCGAGGCGGACGAGTTGAAAGAGCAGCTTAGGACGCTGCGTCAACGAGCTGGTTCATCAGAAGCTGCCAGTCAGGAGATTGACGACCTCAAGGAACAGCTGAGAACGATGCGCCAGAAGGCAGGATCGTCTGGGGCCGCTTCTTACGAACTCGAGGATCTGAAGGAAGAGCTCAAGGCATGGCGACAACGAGCCGAATCAGCTCAAGCCGCCATCTCTACCTCGGAACAAGAGGCCAAACAGTCCACAGAATCTATGACACGAATGAAGTGGCAACTAGCAGATGCAAACTCTCAACTGGACAAGGTCTCCAAGGAGAAACAATCTCTCCAGGACCAAATGGCCAAGATAAACGCTGAGCTACATTCTGTAAGCACCTCTCTGGCTGAAGTCAAGGCGGAGCGAGACGAGCTTGATGGTGAACTACGCCGAACAAAGCTCTACGATAATGAGACTCTGCGTGTTGACCAGGAGAGACTCGACCTCCGTACGGCCAAGCTCAAGCTCGACAATGAGGTACGTCGCTTGAAGGATGAGAACAAGGCTCTCGTTGAGCAACGAGATGTGATTGAGAAGAATCTGGAGGAAGAAATTGAGAAGGCTGCTGAGGAGGAAGAGCGCCTAGGTCAAGAAATCCTCCAATTGCAGACCAAGCTGCGAACATCATCATCGACAGATAATCACGATCTCGCTGCCGCTCGTCGCACTATTCGCGAACTTGAACGCCGCGTTGAGGATTACGAAGCTCAGCTCAACAACACCCGCCAGCTACCAAACAACTTCGAGGGCAACAGCGAGTTGTCTTTGATTCGTAAGGATCTCTCCACAGCACGTCAAAGGGAACTGGAATTCCTTCAAAAGGAGACCGCACATCGCGACGTGGTCAAGGGTCTCAAGCGACAAATTACCGATCTTGAGCGCCAGGTTCACGAAACCGAGGTTTCTCGTTTGATTGCGTCTCCCAAATCTTCCACCAGTGACTCAGGTCGCAAGAGCGAGGTTACTGAACTCCGGAGCCAACTTTCCACAGCGCAAAAGTCAATCCACGAACTTAAATCCAAGAACCGGGAAGCCGAGCGCAAAGCGATGCAGGTGTCGCAAGACTTCCAACGTCAGCTCGACGATCTTGAGGACCAGAAGATAGTACTTGAAGAGGTCCTTGAGGAAGCCAGACAACAGGCTGAGGAGACGGCAGCCCAGCATGAACGCGCACTTCGCCGTATGAAACACCAGCTTGACAAGTCAGAACGTGAGCGCAACGCTCTGGCAACAGCACAACCTGACAGTAGCAAGCATGACCGGCAGCTCAGGAAGAACCAGGCCGAGATGGAGAACCTTGAGCATGATGTTCTTCAGCAACAAGAACTCATCGAAGGTCTTGCCGCTTCTGAAGCTTCTCTCCGTCGTAAGCTTGAGAGGGCTCGCAGCGAAAGGGCAGCGTTCCGCATGAGCGCTGAGAAATTGCAAAAGGATCTTGAGCGTGTCAAGGCCGCAGCAGTCGCCGCTAGAACTGGTGTTCCAGGCCGACGAAGCGCAGTTGATCGCAAGGCTCTTGATGTCACTATTGAAGGAGCCGATCAAGCTCTCGAGACTGTCATTCGTGCAGCAGAGAGCGCCGACGAGCGTCACAAGAAGGAGTTACGAGGCATGTTGATGCAGATGGAGTGGATGCAGGCCCGGTTCCAGCGCGAAGCTTCTCTTCGAGCTGATGCCGCGTATGCAAAGAAATTCCTCCAGCTGCAGCTCGATGTCGCCAATGCATGGTACGTTTTCTCACTATATGTTCTACCAGAATCAGATACTAACAGTCTCGTAGCAACAAGGCTCAACTCCGCGAGCTCGAGGATATCCGCACAAACCTCCTCGGCAACAAGAAGGCTCTCACTCTGCCCAGCCACGCGACAGCTGCCAACTCATCTACCACCAAACCCACTCTCAAGACTTTCCTTGTCATGGCGCGCTTCATTGCCCGTGCTCGCTTGTCGGCTAACAACTGGGCTAAACAAGAGGTTGTTCGTCGCAAGCTTGTGAATGCAACCGAAGAGCAGCGCAAGGTGAAGCGATCGAGACAACTTAAGGTGGTCAGGGCTGAAGCCTAAATGGAATTGTCTTTACACGGAGTCTGGATGCGCATGAAAACCTGGCAGGACCATTGGAAGAATGAACATAGCATTTGCATAGGAGCGTCTGGGTTACAGAAATTGTCTGGCTGGTCTATTATCGCTATCAATTTGGTTATTAACGCGTTGTTACGGATACCTGGGTCATACATGTTTTTACATAGGGCGGTGTTTCTTTGGCGTTGTCGAATAGGTTGTAAGAGCAGGCGAGCAAAGCCGCGCATCTCATAGCATGACGCAGATGATGGTCCTTATGAGCATCTACTTATGAGCATTTTTTTATTTGAACTTCAAATTTTCGTCCTCCCACGCTACATGAGAAGTAAAAAACAGACATTTGAGTTCCTTGAGACAGTCATCAAGACATAACTAACCGAACACCCGGTCCGTACAAACAACCCCCCATCATGATAACATACAGTCATAATGTGTGATACGCTTGTTTCCATCAGATTAGCTCCACCCATTCCGCCTTGCTTTCCCATTCTTTCCTGCTCTTCGACGTACTTTGATTGAATTCTTGAGCAGATTCGGCGGATTCAAACTTTCGAGGCTGTGGTATATACGTTTACATGACGAATAGCAGGTTTGTGTCTAATGGATTAGTTAACAACTGACTGCAAAGTCTTGGGGTCATAGTTCTTACCGAGAGGATGACTACATGACAGCTGAGGCTTCTGACTGTAGCGGGTTGCAAGTTCGTCACGGATGCTGTTCAACAGCTGGACATAACTTTGCTGGGGACTCTTCTTAAGCGCGTTGACAAAGGCCCAAGACATAGCACCAGTGGCTTGCGAGGCAATGGTAGCATCGGCACTATGAAACGTGTTAGCAAACTAGTCTGACCGTCCTGAAATAGTAAAGAAAATGGGCAAAATCTCTATCGATCCAACGCAGCTCGTCGCCCCAAATGCGCAAATACAATCTCATCAGGAGACTGTATCTGGCACATGGAGCAAGCTCGAAAGAAAGAATAGTCATTCAAGTTAGATACATCAAATTGTTAAGCCAAAACGCCTTGCGCCAAGCTAATATGCCCAATTGAGAAACCAGTCCCAATAACAAAATTCAAAGCCAAAGAGTGAAATGATCAGACCGGTATCGTCTGGTAGGAAGGATAATATTGCGGAATCAGGGGTACCCACGAAGTCTGATCGTCCTTGCTGCCGGACCACATGATAACGTCGGCAGGAGAAGTCTTTGTCCTCATGGTGATCTCACGAGCTTCGTCGCCGTTGGTAGCTTTCTTGATGAAGCCGAAGATGTTGCTGGCAACACCACCTAGATCACCTTGGGTGTACGATGAGATAACGCCAAGCAAGCCCTGTCCAGCTTCCTTGGCCAGGTTGGGCTCCTTGAGGATACCTTGTGTGGAGTAGATGTAGGGCAGGTCAAGTGCGGTACCGGAGTGACACGAGTCGAAGATTGCAGTCAGGCGAACGCCAGCTTGTAGAGGGCGAACCATGATGCGGTGCATTTCATCATCGACGATGTGGCCGTTTTGTCGGAAGTCGACAGGGTAAATGACCTCGTCGTAGCCGTCGTCTTCGTCGCCATCGAGATCCTTTGTCTGTCCACCGTGACCTGGGACCGTTAGTAAAGCGTCGGGCGCATGGGGGAAAGCTTCAAGCCCGCCAAAGCGTAGTCCGTACCTGAGTAGTGGAAGAACAAGGAATCGTTAGGTCGCGCATCCTTTACTAGCCAGTGCATCGCTCGGAGGATATTTTGTTTGGTAGGCTGGCTCATAGCGTTCTGTTGGTCGTCGGTAAGGATCACCATATCCTCGCGCTTGTAGCCAAAGTTTTCGGAGAGGTAAGCGGTCATGTTGCGAACATCGTTGATACAGCCACGTAGCTGTCCGCGCTGGTTGAAATAGTTGATACCGATGAGAAG
>QHHH01000111.1:0-138189 GCA_004367485.1 Fusarium citri
TGTCAGAAGAATTAGCCCCTAGATGCATAAGAGACGAAATAATTTGGTCACTTTATGCTAGCTTAGACTAGCAGTTAGGCTACTTTATTATGGAAGCCTAAGCCTTACATGACAATTCTTCTGTTACCCACTTGTCTCTCTCTCTACGTTTTGCCGTCGTTCCAGTTATCTCATGAATGTACAAATCTATCATGTCTCCCATAATCGCGCCATTTCCATGTTCCTTGTTCCTTTATCCCCTTTCCTGCTACCACGCAAACTATGCTTCAGAAAACCGTATGCCGTACACAAACTATCTTGACAACAACCTTGTATGAGATCACAATTGTTGAGGCTCAGGGTTAGGTCTGAGTTCAACAAGGAAATCACGAGTCATCTCGAAGCTCAGCCAGCTTGACGCCATACTGGGAGCGACCTTCAGGAGGTTGGGCACAATGCCCTTGTAGAGACCCTTGATTCCCTCTTGCATCACGATAACCCGAATCGCATCTGTGATGCCCTTGTACTGGTAGCCCATACCTGACATGGTGTTGATCTGGAATCGTCGCCGCAAAACGTCGCTATGCACTGGGTCAGTCACGATCATGAAGCATGGCTAAGATCGAGTCCACTTACAAGGGATATGTGCAAGTTTGTGCTACGGCCCCTGAGATGGCACCAGCAAGGAGCTTGCGAGACGCGCTGGGGTTCTGCTCTCCCTCCGGCGTCAGGTATTTCCGGACAGATTCATATACCATAAAGTTCAGGCCAACCTGATGGGTTTTTGTCAGTAATCATACAAAGGGTGCGCACTGGCGAGATATGACTTACGTATGGTGCTACTCCAGCAACAGTGGGGATGATGCCTCGATACAATGCAGACATGCCGCCCTCGGTCTTATACATTTGTGTCAAAGTAGTCCACATACCGGGCAATTTGTCTGGTCTGTCCCCTAGCTCTGCAAAACTTGCGGACTGGATGGATAGCCGTGTGCGAACAATATCGAGGGGGTATGTGAGAAACACAGATGTTATGCCAGCTATACCACCACAGATAAGGCGAGTGAAGGGCGATAGATCAGCGCCTGGATGACTCTCGAAGATGTTCTGGTGCTTTGTCAGTCTCTGGCACACGGTTTTAAGCCTGCTCTGGTAGTACGCACTCGTTTGTAGAAGTTGTAACTACTAAATTGGACAGCAGAGTAGGGAACGATGCGGATGCAGTTGGTGCCGTTGCCTCGCATGAATCCTCTCCAGCCTTCTTCCTTCCACATCTTTATCAGAGCCTTTCCGACGGATAACTTATATGCATCTCGTCCAACGCTTTGGACCTGCATGAGAATCTTGAGTCGTTCTAAGGGGGACACAACGGTTCGGGACACTGCGCCGGCGACGCCTCCAGCGCAGAATGCAGCGACAACTGGCTGGGAAATTGATTCTCGAAACTGTATGGACCGAGGAGAGGCCACGGCAGTTGTCGAATTGACCAAGTCAGGCTGTGACTAAACTACCTGATTAGCAACGCCTCTACGTAGCAGAAACAATGTGCAGAATCCCCTTGAGGGAACCAATGGCACATGGTGCACGTACAGTAGACATCGTGGTATGTGTAATTATTGCGCCGGGTGGGATAATACGGCAATTGGCCCCAAGTCAGAGCGTTGTCTTTGTCCAGGATGCAGTGTCGTGGTGATCGCTATGCTTTGGCGGGCAATTGCGACAGGGGTGAGCAGCGACAACAGGACCGGTCGAATATCTAACGTGTATGATATCTCCAATTGTTACTGTCGCTTTAGGGATAGCAATGGCATGCTGGGAGGTCGAATCAAGGATAGACTGTCGGTAACCATCGGAGAAGAAGGAAGAAATGTATGCGCCGAGACCAACACACGACAAGGCGTGCGGTCGAGTTGTTGGCGAGTCGGGCAAAGGTCGACAGCTCGACAATTTTCGTGTCCGTCTTGGCTGTTTGCTTATTTATATAGAACAGGTTGAGTGATGGTGAAGAGACGGGATACGGTATCGGTGCCGTCAAGGAGCGGATGGGGGCGCGTGAGCCGGCGATGCGGATGACTTCGGGGGCGCGCGCGTGGTGTCCCCGGTAGCCGTTCGGGAGAAGCAATAGCAGGATCTGGAAGGTTAAAATTGTGGGGTCTAATGGGAATGCTTTCAGCTACAGGGTAAACTAGAGGCATATGACATTGAGCAAATGCTTTGGCCACATGTATTTTATATACAGGATTTGGTCTCGTGAAGAAGGATTGCATGGCTTTATGATTACTCTGTTTCATGGATACTGCGGCTAAAAACAGCATCCATCAGATATCGATTGCGTACATGAAACTCGTGGGAATCAATCGACTTGGGAGTTATCAGAATACATAGCCAACTGCAAAGAAGAGAAGAAAAAAAATACAAACAAGTAAGAGAACTCCTAAAAAAGCAGCGTTGCTCATAAGTTATTTCGCTTTTTTACTGTATTTGACTCTGGGGACTCAAGTATTGAATTCAAGGGGCATCCATGTGTCTCCATGAAGGAACACTGATGCGCTTCAGCTGTAGCATTGCTATACGGCGATCATTAGACTCCTTTTGGCTAAGCTTAGGCGCTGGGCTTGATCAATCGCTGTAGCGCAACCGCATGAATGGAACCAGTCACAGCTTCAAGTTACACAACATCATTGTGACTATACATATATATATATATTCAGCTGACAACGACAACTTGAGAAGCCAGGAAAACAGATCATTGACCCGTTGCGCCGAATCATGGTACTGGACAGTCTAAACTAACTACGAAATGAGAAGCCTCCAAACAAAACGCGCCATGGCTAAAAGCCTTCAGTCTCTGAAAACGAGATTACCCACCAAGCTCAACATGGCTTCAGTCGTTCCTAACGTTGCCATTTTAATCAGGCCATTCAAACAATATTACACATTGCACCTGTCAAGTATCAGGGAATGAAGCTAGCCTCAGCCAGAAAGTAGAAACTTTTGCTTGAGCTTGACAAGCCCATGAAGTCTTGCGAGTGCTAAAAGCACAGCAGAAGGGACGCCTACTCGGCGACATCGAGGTCCTCATGAGCGGGAGGAGGACTGTCGAGAGCTATGGCTATTGTCAGCAAAGAACAGTCCAAGTAGGATTAGAACACATACGCTTTCGGTCATCCCCGTTAGTGCCGTTCTCCCGGCGGTCACGGTCCTCACGATCATCCTTAGAATCACGCTCGCGATCACTGTGGTGACCATGTTAGTATAAGTGACCAAGACGTGTTTAGGATGAACCTACCGATGGTCAGGGCTACGGGAACGGTCCCTGTCACGTCGACCCTCGCGGTCATAGTCTCGGTCACGATCCCTGCGCTCGTCCTTGCGAGGAGAATAATCGCGAGTGCTGCGACGAGGAGAAGGAGAACGTCCCCGTCTGGGAGAGCGAGCAGCACCACCACGACGCTCACGATCACGGCCAGACTCAAATCGCCAAGAGGCAGAGGGAGGTGTGCGAGCCCACTGGAAGATAAATCAGCAAGTGTCACTGGGGGCCAAGCGCTATCCTTGGACAGAATAAAAAAGACATACCTCGATCTTTAGAATATCATCACGGCCAATACGCTTGTTATGCATCTCGTGATAAGCATCATCAGCATCACGTCTGTCCTCATACTCAACAAAGGCGAAGCTATTATTCATGTCAGCTCAATCGCATACGACCAGAGCTGGTCACACTCACAGACGGCTGGACGTAGACCTGGGCGCAGGAATGTCGCAGCGAACCAGTCGGCCATAGCTATTGAAGAAATGGTCAGTATACTACGGAGCATGTTGTAACGCAGCAAAACGCCGACAGAAGCCCCCTTTTGGATATGAATGCGCATGGCATTCACGCGCCGGCTCGATTGTAGAGCGACTGCGCAATAGACGAGCAGTCCCATCGACGGAATTGGGAAGACAGGGGAGGAAGGAGTGCTGGGGCGTGGGCGCGAGCGAAAACGAGACGGGAGGACGAGGACGTAAGGACGACGATGGACGGCGAGGAATCATGGCCAGACAAGAGATCTTTACTTTGCATTGGATTTGATCGGCAAGGCAAGATCTCGAGCTCATGGCACAGACATAGACGAAGGCGCGCGCGAAAACGGAAGGACGCGGACGAGGGCGTGGGCGTGAGCGTGAGCGAGGTTGACATACCGTTCGAACTCGTAGGCGAGGTCGCGAGCGCGGGTGCCGTGACTGAAGCCGGTCACGTAGAGAGTGGTGCCGCCGCGAGACATTGTCGTGTTGCGAAAAACGTGCTTCTAGAAGTGATCAAAGTAAGGGAAACTGATGCAGCAGTTCCAAGAGTGTGTTGGCAAGGGGAGGAATTGATGGAAAATAGTTGATGATGGTGTAACCTGGACTGCCTTTCGAGGTTGCACGATACGGTCACGAGTGTTTGGTAGGTACGGAAAATTTAGCGGCATTGCTGACCTAATACAATGTGCTTGCGCAACCAATCAAAAAGGCGTTGCAGTGCAGAAGGTGCTCCAGCTCTCTTTTTTTTTGCATGGGGGTACCTGACGTACTATACAGCCTTGTTTTGTCAGGTCAACGACCCACCCGCTGCAAGGTACTGTACTGTACGGTACGGTACATTCCTCTACTTGGATATCATGAATCCTGTTCAACTTGAAAGTTCCAACACATGTCGGACTTTCTGTGCCTTTCGGACCTTGAAATCGGCCGCGCGGAGTTGAACAAGGCCGACCGGCGACCGCAGAACCCGTTTCATGAAGAACCCATGTAATTATACCTAGGTACTTAGCATATGCCTAGTGCAAAGAGCATATGAGGTCATAACTGACTGATAGTAGTATCGATGTTGTTAAAACGGCTCTCTTGATAATGTATCCGTACTAGACTAAGCTTACAGTAATATGAAGGGTTTCTGACCATTACCCAGTGCCGCCTCTGTCTATATTCAATGAATTGATAATAATTTCTTCCAGTGCCTAATAACATACAATTTGTCTATCTCGGAAATATGTCAAATGCCCGATTGATGAGTGCACAGTCCGCTCCGAACCTCCCGACTGTGTCCCGTGTGCTGTAACTCTTACATCCATTTATGTTGCATTTTTGTACCAGAGAGTGGAGGGTCTGTCCGAAGACCGAGGCTTTCTTTTTCTCATAGAAATGACGTTTGATTCAAAGATCCATACAAAACTGTCAAGAATTAAATAAGCATAAATCCCGTCCAATGTCTCTTATCGCACGGCAGTCTCGGACTTGTAAGCACATATACTGCAGTACATTACAGTACAGAGTACGTGCAGCAGTCAGGTATTGTTTGTCTGATCGTCAGCCGTTGCATCCGTTCGGACCTCGAGTTGATATCCATGTCAACCTTCTTTACTGATTGTTTTTAAACAAGGTCTTTCCGCTTACTGTAGTGACTTTTCCTATGCCTCCAGACCTTTGAGCATTGGTTACGCTTAACAGACTACTCGTTCTTACTATCCTTCCCCGAAGAGCTATCTATTCATTTACCCTTTCAACCATCTCAGCAACTGTCACTGAAACATGGTTTCCTCAGTTGTCGAGGAGGACTCTCCACCTTCCGGACGGAGCCCCGGACATGCGGCGCCGGAAACTCAACGGCCAATGCCGAAATCACTCGGCGAAGCTCTACGTGCTGTCGGCATGACACTTGATAGACCTGGCTCTGAAACTCCAAGCGAAGAGGATTACGAGGAGAATATTCGACCAACTTTGACTGAGCCATCTACTGTCCGGCATCGTTATCGATATTCCCGTCGTGGTCGTTCACAGAAAGACACACATTCTCCCTCTCCATCCTTTGTGGAATCCGAGTCACGAATCAGGCGTCGTGACTCTGGTGTTTATATAGTATCGGACGAGGACAAGAGCCTTCAGCAAATACTCAAAACCAGCCCCCAGTGGCCTCAAGAACCGTCCAGTCCGAATGTACGACGACGCAAGTTTGCTGATCTCGTATTCACTCGTCAATTCTCTGCCTTTGACCGCCATAACCCATTGGCATCTAAC
This sequence comes from Fusarium citri, assembly GCA_004367485.1. Classification (NCBI taxonomy): domain Eukaryota; kingdom Fungi; phylum Ascomycota; class Sordariomycetes; order Hypocreales; family Nectriaceae; genus Fusarium; species Fusarium citri. The sequence goes on from QHHH01000111.1 coordinate 6,025, forward strand.
AGCCCCTTCCATGGCTTCTATACGCTCTTTTGGCTCGCTGTGGCTCTCTTTGTCCTAAAGATTTCTGTTCGGAACTGGCAAGTTTATGGAAATCCTTTAGGGACCAGCGATATCATGAGGACAATGTTTCATCGAGATGGTATGTAATTACTATTACTGAGTGTTGGAGTAGACGAGACTAACAGAGTCACAGTGGTTGTTCTGCTGCTCTCAGATGGCATCATGTGTGCTCTCACAGTAGTGACCTGGCTGATCCAACGGTTGGTATCTGCCAACTATCTCAACTGGGACGGAGCAGGATGGGTCATCCAGAATGTAGGTTACTCAAGACTTCTAACCTGTCAGGCTCTGAGCTAAGCAACTGTGTTTTAGATTTGGCAAACCACCTTTCTGGCAGGAGTCATAGGCCTCACTCTATTGCGTGACTGGCCATGGACTCATACTGTCTTTTTCGTATTACATGGCATCGTCATGCTGATGAAACAGCACTCTTATGCTTTCTATAATGGCTATCTCTCTTCAGTCTACAAGCATCGTGCTGCCATCGCCAAGAAGCTTAAACAACTAGACCTTGTTGACCCGACCGAGACCCCGTCACAAACCGAGCCTCCTGTATCCGCCATCTCAACGCACCACCTCAGCATTGCTCCCTCAGCTGAAGAGCGTCGAAAGTCCATCTCGGCCCAGCCAGAACAGGAGGAGAGCGACATAGAAAAGATTTCACGTGCGATTGCTTCGCATGAGCCTTTGGACGACCAACAGATTGGTCTCTTCGAGCGCATCATGAAATGGGAGATTGATGCCATGTCAGACGAACTCAAGGGTACCGCTCTCACTGCAGATAAGGCATACCCGAACAATCTGTCCCTCATGGAACATTACAAATGGATCCCTCTGCCAACATTGGTTTATGAGATTGAGTATCCACGATCAGACTCCATCGATTGGTCATACGTATTGGAGAAATTCATAGCCATGATCGGGATCTTATTTGTTATGGTACAAGTCTCGCAGTATTCCATATGTAAGTGTTTGACAGTAGAAAGCCATCACCCTGTACAAGCTAACATCACTACACAGATCCGGTAGTTATGAAAACCGTTGAAATGAAGAACAATGGCGACACTCTTACCCAGAGACTTCAGGAGTTCCCGGGATTGCTTCTCGATCTCATCTTTCCATTCATGATGGAATACCTGGTAAGTGAGATCAAGGTTCCACTCTACCTAAGGACACATACTAAACGTTCAGCTTGTCTGGTATCTGATATGGGAGACCATCCTAAATATCTTGGCCGAGCTGACATACTTTGCCGACCGGAGCTTTTATGATGCATGGTGGAATAGTGGTAAGTCAGAGAGCACCCATGACAAAGATGTATAAACTGAGATATATCTGATTCTTAGTCTCGTGGGACCAATTCGCCCGTGACTGGAATCGACCAGTCCATGTCTTCTTATTACGACATGTCTACCATAGCTCCATCTCGTCTCTGAAGGTCAACAAACATACAGCCACCCTCATCACTTTCTTTCTCTCGGCCTGTGTTCACGAGCTAGTTATGTGGTGCCTATTCAAGAAATTGAGAGGCTATCTGCTATTCCTTCAAATGTGTCAACTGCCGGTATGTTCTCAGATTATGCTCTTGACTTGATAAATATTGACTCATCGTTCGCTTTGAAGCTGGTCAGGCTGAGTCGCACTAAATGGCTACGAGGGCGCAAAACATTGGGAAATCTCATCTTCTGGTTGGGAATCTTCACAGGGCCAAGCCTTTTATGCAGTCTTTATTTGATACTGTAATGCTATTTTCGACGGGTCGGGTTGAAATGGGATTGTTCTTGAGCTGAGCAGGTTGTTAGGATCTTACCAAAGTCATTCATGTACTGACTAGAGTCGGGATGTTCTCTACAGGTCACCGAACAGAAAGTATCAGGCCAACGACGTACCCCTTGTGACTATATATCCAAAGATGGACCGGGGTTCATGACTTATTGATAAGATAACACCGCAGCTGGAGTTCTTCAAGATTTTGAAACAATAAGGTTGGCTCAGAACGATAACAATTGCATCGGTGGAATAGAATCTTTTTTTTAAACATATCAAGCATTCCAGCATATGAATGACAGCATCTCCGGAACGCGCTATCGCCAAACAAGTCCCAAACTAGATCTACATTCGCTCGTGAGTAGCCATAAGAGAACCTGTACGTTAAGTCAGCAAGGCTTTAGTAAACAGAAAGGAAGGAAGTACTTACCGATAAACGTGGTGATGAGGCGGCTGCGTACTTGGCAGATATCCTCGGGAACCAGCCAGATGGTTGCACCGAGCTTTCGAGCAATGCTGATGCTCAGCTTGGCATTCAAGTAGGCGTCCTCGTCGGTTTGACCAGACGTCACAAGGTCGTAATCGACGTAGCTGCTCTTCATTCCGTTCAAAACATCCAGAAGGAAGATACCTGAGGCGATTGAAGGGTCCTTGAAAGAGCGAATGGCAGAGTTCCTGCCACCCTTCTGTGACATGTCGTTCGCCCATCGCACCATCTCGGAGTCGGTGATCTCTCGCTTACCCAGCTTCTGAGCCAGCGAAGAAAGAGTAACTGTGATGTTCTTGCGCATAAGCTGCCAGACGAGACCCAGAGTCAGGGTTCTTTGTCCATCAGTAATGTCAGCTCCCTGAATACCCACAAGCGAGAAGCCGTTCTGTTTGCCTAGCTCAATCGCATAGTTGGTATTCTCAACAGCCTTGAATCTCGAGATCTCTCCTCCGTGAGCTGGACGCTTGTTCACGTGGCGAGGGTTGACGGAGTTAGGAATGACCTTCTCATAAGCCTGAAGCAGCACGCTACCATCGCGGAGATCATCGAAGAAAGAAACAACGGCAGGCTGGACGTCCAGACTGTTGAGCCACAAGGTAAAGACTCGGGCCTCACGCTCTCCCTCTGCATCGAAGTCTTCGACTTCAAGTTTCTCCTCCTCGGTAATAGGGTCAAGAGCAGGGTGGTTGTTGAAGAGGTTAGCCACGAAAGCCAAGTTAAGCTTTGGGTTTCCTGCAACGAGAGACTTGGGTGTCAGGAATTTGCGGCAGCCAAGCTTGTCAGCTTCTTGAAGGACTGCCTCAGCCCGGTCATGTAAGTCTTGCTGTTGCAGAGGCGCGCGAGTGACGCCATATTCCGGACCAATCTGGGCAAGCAGAACCGCATAATTCTCGCCGTCCTTGACGTCAGAGGAGAAGTTGTTGACGCTGGGATGGTTAGCTGGGAAAACACAAGAGACGACATGAACTTACGTGCGAGACCAGTTAGCAGCTTTCAAATGGTAATTGAACCATCGGAGGAGAATCTGCTCTGGGGGCAGTCGAAGGAACTGCTCGAGGGTCTCGTCTTCTTCGAGCAATCGGTACAGCTCAGGGTGGAGCTTGATATCGATCTTGCCCAAAAGTCCTCGTCGAATAATCTGCCAAATCAGACCCAAGATGAGATGCTCTCTAACCTCAATGATGTCGCCAGCACCAATGTTGACAACAGAGCAGCCGATACCCTTGGCAGACTCGATAACGATGTTGTTGTTCTCGCTCATGTGGAAGGCATTGAGGTTCTTGATCTTTCTCCCAGGGATATTGAGAACACGTTCGTCGATGGTGTCGGGAACGCTGTCGTTGATGAGCTTTGCCAGGACCAGACCATCCTTGCATTCGTCGAACATCTCGAAGGTATCTGTAGGAAAAGGCAGACGGCTGTCGATATCGGCGTCACCAGCCAGCACAGCATTGATGTGACGGGTGAACTCAGTGCGTTCATCCTCGTTGATGGTGTGAGTGATGTTGGCATTGGAGCCTTGAACTTGGATCTTGCCGCTGACGCTGCCTTTGGAAGAATGGCCACCAGTACGCTGTGCAACAACACCCCCTCCACCTCCTGGGGAAGCAGTAGGTCCTGTGGACATGCGCTTTTGAGCGGGTGAGGAATCGCGAAGCTTGGCGACGAGCTGGTTAAATAACAGTTAGTGCTGCCCGCCGGGTTTTGGATATAGAGATGCCAATACGTACGCTGACATAATCTTCCAACTCGACACGTCGTGAAGAGTCAAGCTCGACTTCCTTTAGAGCCTGGCGCACAACATCGTAGGGTTGGTTTTCGCTCTGTTGCGTGGCCTTGATAGCTGTAGCTTCGTCAAGGTACCCCTTGTCGTCAACATCAAGTCGTTGGAAGGCATCAGACAAGCCGAAGATCTCGTTTTGCTGGAATTGAGGAAATTTCCTATACTCTCATCGTTAGTTGAACATTGTAGTCCGCGAGATCCGGCGCAACCGACCTCTGAAGCTTCAAAACGTTCATGGCGGGGGAATGAGGGGCGCTCGAATAGGGCGCTTTCACAGAAGGAGGGTGCCGAGCAGAGAGAAGGTTTAGCGATTCTTTGTGACCGCAAATCAACAAAAGAAAGAGAGAAACGTTGCAAGTTGAAGGGGATGATGATGCGAGAATTGGGCACCTGAAAGGAGACGAACAGTCGGTCTTCAGGCGGCACCGGTAGCATGAGTATGAGTGGGGGAAGCCTAGCACCTTTTCCAGATTCAGGAGTACCTGAACAATGCTGTCGATCAAGTACCTTCTAGCAGCGACTCATGTACTTCAGGCGGAGCTTACTGTGGCGTGTATACCTATCCGCTTGCGCCACAGTACTTGCTTGCCACGTCACTGCGGGGAGCTTTCCAGCCAAGAGCCTGATGCATGTCTGTAGAAGCGGTGATGTAATGAGCATGGCAGTGTAGCTCTTTTTTATCCATCCTACCAAGTTCCCCTAGGCATCCGTAATAGTTCCTCTCCTAGGTACGACACAGACCCTTCATGTTGTATGTACGTATGTTTTGCTAGGCCCTTATGCTCTAATTGTCTTAAAATGGAGGGATTGCGCTAGTATTCTTCCGCATGGAACAGATGCCGCATACTGATTCAATGCTTGATTCCTGAGATCGAGTTCCAGGAGCTCGGTATTCCTCTGCTTTTCCATGAGTATCTTGCCTACCATGTATTTATCTTTGTTGACCAGATTCCATGCTTAACTTTATGCTTGTGTAGTATGAATTCAATTCCATTTCTGCCCGGCCGTTATTGAAATATGCTCGACGAACGTGATGGACTTCTTTCTTACAGAGGTGAATTGCGCCCCACTTGGTTGCGTCAGGGGTTTTTGTCACTACCTCACTCTCTAGACTCTAGTACTGAAGAATGGTGGGGAGGCAAAAAAAGAACACAGCAAAAAGTTGTCGACGTCCCTAATACACAATTCCGTTCATTTATATCTGCCTCAGCCACCTTATTACGCATCTTGCAGGGCTCAAATCCTGATAATTGCCATTTCTACTTACTCCCAACATGTCAATTTGCAAGGTTTGCGAGGAAGCGCTGGTGTTGCGCCTGGATGCAGACGACGATGAGATTGAGGCGGCTGGTGCTGCCGGTTCCAGTTCCGCCTCAAATTCAACAGTTCCCGATGATCTTGAATTGTCCTGCGGCTGCCATTTCCATTGGTAAGTCCATTTAGTATTACATTACTTGACCTGCTGGACTTTGAACTAAATGCTGTTAGGCAATGTTTGTTGGACCAATCTTCTGAAATGGCCTTGTCTCTCAAGTGTCCCAGCTGCAACGCCCACCTCCCTGTCAACAATGCTGGGCCCTCTGTGACCAACCCATTTCTATCTACACCAGCAGGCACAGCAATCCTCACAACTTATACAAATGAGGGCGGTGTTCAAGAAAATCTTGATATTTTGCCTTCGATTACAGAAGAAGCATACCTTGAGAGCCACCCCGAAGCACGCCCGGCTCGTGCCCTGCATGTCATGTGTGCAGAGGGCGACGTCGGTGGAATTGTTGAGCTCCTTCGCGATGCTAGCGATGACATTGAAGATATGGCATCCTTTGTTACATACCAGGATCCTCTCGCAGACATGAAGAGTGGGCTTCACCTGGCCATTGAAAATAAGCAAGAGGAGTCGCTCTGGCTTCTCCTTTGGCTGTGTTCAACAATTCCGGAGTCTTCCTTCCCTGAAAACGCTCGCTCTGTAGCTGAAGCTCTAGGCGTTGGTCGATTGTCAGTAAATAGCGAAAAGGATATTCGCGGTTTGCGAGACAGTCACGGCAAGACAGCTGCAGACATCGCTCAACAGCAGCAGGGCCAGTGGGACCGAATCCTCCAGACAGGTATACTATCGCAGTAAGACCTAATGATGACATTTCTTACTTCGGAAGCTTGTCAGGTTAAGATGATGACCTCTAGGTAGGGCAGAAAGGTCGTTGGAGGGGCGCATGACAATTGTATGGCGTTTGTGGAACAAAAATGGAGCAAGAGAGGAAACTTGCAAGAATAAAAGCTATGCTGTAGTATAAATCCTAGACATTCGTCTACTGTATTGAGTCTTTCATGAACAATCCTGCATTTAGATGGTAACGGGATTTGCAGTCGAGTTAATGGATGTAGTTGAAGTGCATACCGTAGTAGATAATCCTTTATCCGTGTGGGTGGGTACCTGCCTCGCTACAACAGGTAAGTAGCATCACTAGTAGCACGTTAGGTTAGGCAGGCCATGGGATAAATGCTGTGAATGCGCTAACTAAAGGTACCTGCGCTGGGACGTCATCTGGACTTTCACATGAAACGTGTGCAACAACCATCCCATCCCTATCAACTTCTCGATGCCTGTGGAAGTTTGGTACTTCTTCTATATTATTTTGTGTTAAGCTTTGAATCTCCGTTGTACTTTCGCTCTCAAAACCCCTGCCTGAAAGAAATCTCATCCTTTGCCAGGAACCAAAACGCCAAGTACTGTACTGAGTTCTGATCCTATCGCGATATCGGTGAGACTAGAGTTGGCGTCGTTACATATAGCAAAACGGAAGGCTAGGGTTTCTAGCTTTGGCAGAACCAGCCGAAGTACTTGGTCGCGAACGTTCAGTAGAACGATGGCGCCAGGGACGACCGACAAAAAGACTGAGAAGTCGTATTTAAGCTCCGCCGTTGATTCTATCAATCCTTGGGCCGCCAGTCGCAGTACAACTCCAACCCAGAAACTCAAGCCAGAGCCAGACAGCCTTTTGGCCGCTGCTCCTGCAAACCCTGATGACCACAGTACAACTCATTTATATGGTCAAAGTTTCCGAACGTATCCTTCAGGATGCCCTCCTCTAAAGGTTCAGTGGTTTCATGCCGTGGATGTTCCCAAGCGCAAACCTAAATTGAGCCGTTCAGCGAAGCCTGAACAAATCACGGCCTCACCCAAGAAGTATAATACCTTCTCGCCCTCGGACTCCAAGGCTTTAGAAGCTGAATACCAGAAGCTCCTTGAGCAAACGGAAAGCACCCGAAGTCAAGTCCCTGGAAGCACACACCCGACGACAAGAAAGCGAAAAGCAGATGCAACAGGCAGAAACCCAGACGATACTGCAGAGGACACTGCTGGAAACCCAGACTCACAGCCGATCGGTACCCGAGTCGCGGTCAACGAGGACTTTCTGTTTGACGTTGATATTGAATCTCGTGAACTAGCCCCTGTCTACTGGCTTGGCCCTGTATACGATGGTATGTCCCAACACAGGTTTCTCTTTCTCATATCTAACCAAAGTTAGTTCGACGGGGAACATGGTTCTATCAAGAAGGCTCAAACCTGCGCCCCTGTGAGGAAAATCTTGCTGCCCAGCTCGAGGAGGTCAGTACTGAAAGACGACTATTTGACGTCTTGCTTAATCTGACTTGTTCACCAGGGTTATCTTAAGATGAAGCCATGGCTATATCCCAGTAAGTGAAAAGAGCTCTTACGTTAAGATCATTCAACTAAATCATCATATAGCGAGGGATCGTAGTCCATCGGGCACAAGACGAAACTTGACACCAAAAGCCTCACAGGAGAACCTCGGATCAACGTCTAAGGGGCCAGTAGAGACCAGCAGTGCCCCACAAGTTGGCGATAATTTACCAACGGAATCACCTTCTCGCGGTCAAAATCAGCCTCAGTCGTATCGCTTGTTTGGGACACATATGAACAGCATGGCAACTTATCACGATACGACCACGGCTTACTTGAATACAGAAGGTATGCTATCGTGGGTGGCTTCCTCTATGTATCAAAGATTCTCAGGTGGGAGTTACATGAGCGGAGTCAGACTGGTTCGCGGTTACTCAGAGCCTTCCAAAAACAAAGAGAAGGATGTCGAGAAAGACAAAAATGACGAAAACAAGCCTGGAAGCGGTGAAGATGCGTTGTCACTGGACGAGAAACAACAAAAGTTGTTGAAGCGAAGATCCGCCCCGCCTTCGACCCGAGCTTCACATGAAGAGCCGGTTCAGGAAGCCACGAACAGTAGCCCTAGCCGAGACCCTCGACAATCAACTCTCCAGCGGCAGCTGTCTTCCCTCCTCGAGGGTGAAGGTAAGACCAAGGCTGAAAAGGAAGAAGAAATACGGCGACGGGAAGAACAAGAGATTCAAGATGACTACAACGCGCAGGTCGGTGAGACCCAAGGACGTGAAATCGAGCATTTGGTGCTTGTGACGCATGGTATAGGCCAGCTCCTCAGCTTGCGGTAAGCTTCGGACCATAGCAGCCCAACATTCACAGCTAACAGATGCAGGATGGAGAGCGTGAACTTTGTTCACGATGTTAACGTTCTCCGCAAGACAATCAAATCTGTCTATGCCAACTCAGCAGACCTGAAGGCGTTGAATTCGGAGCTGGGAGCAGGACCAGGGAACTCTAGAGTACAGGTGCTTCCAGTCTGCTGGCGACACTTGCTCGATTTCCCTCAGAAGCGTGAGAAGAAAGGCGAACGTGACCTTGGAGACCTCGACGGTGATGAGGACGAGTGTAAGTGCATGCTCCTATACTCTATGGCAAAAACAACCGCTGACTTGTGCGATTTGGCAGACCCATCTCTGGAGGATATCACCGTTGAAGGTGTGGCTTTCACCCGTTCTCTGATCTCAGACCTTGCTCTGGATGTTTTGCTATATCAAAGTTCATATAGAGCTCAGATCTCGAAGATCGTTCTCGATGAATGTAATAGAATCTTCAAGCTGTTCAGAAAACGGAACCCGGAGTTCAAGGGGAAAGTGCACCTGATGGGCCATTCTTTGGGTTCTGCTATTCTTTTTGACCTGCTTTGCCAACAGAAGCGGGACCAGGCTCCAGAGTCAAGATCTCTACTAAGGTTATGGCCAGCTCAGGATATTTCGGAGACGCCCGGTAAAGACCCTGATCTCAGTCTAGAATTCAAGGTCGAGGACTTCTTCTGCATAGGTTCACCAATAGGCCTCTTTCAGATGCTTGAGGGGCAGTATGTCTTACCGAACTCCGTATAAGAAAAGACCTCACAATGCTGATATGCCTTAGGACGATAGCAGCTAGACATCGCAAACCAGCAGGGAACATCAAGAGCGCCTCAGGAGCCACTACTCCAGACGACATTCTGCGCACAGCTCAGCTTCCTTCAGGCACAGAGGAAATATCCTCAATAACTGGACATCCTACGTCAGTTGCGTCACCGAAAGTTCAACAGCTCTTCAACATTTTCCACCCGTCAGACCCGATTAGCTATCGACTAGAGCCGTTGATATCACCGTCCATGTCGACGCTGAAGCCCCAACTGCTGCCTTACACGAAGAGAGGAATCTTTGGCAATGTTGCACCTCAGGGATTAACAGGAATCGGGGCCAAAGTCGGCCAGAGCGTCAGTGGATTGTGGTCAAGCCTAAGTGCCGGCATCGCCAGTAATCTACTCAATCGTTCGCTCGGGTTGAGCAATGAAGAGGTGGCACGGCTCACAGCTAACGCAAGCCAAACAGAGGTCACCGGCACTGAAACCACGGGGACCAAGGGGACGACAAACCGGGAGGTTTCCAGTGCTGCTGAAAAGCTAGAGGCTACTGATGCACGAATGAAAAAGCTTGCAGATTCTGCAACTGGCAACGCTGGGCTTGACTCGGAGACAAGAGACCGTAACCCAACCCTAATCGATGAAGAGATCGAGACTTTGTATTCCAATTTCCAGAAAAACCGCACACGATCGACGAAGGATGAAGAGACATCGACGACAACAGCAGACGAAGACAAGAAGGCACGCAAGATGCGCAACGAGGAGGCCAAAGTTCGAGCTCTCAATCGTAACGGCAGGGTTGACTATAGTATCCAAGAGTGAGTACATCTTCAAGGTTCATTTTGATGAAGATCCCGGACGCTAACAGCGATTACAGAAGTGTCCTTGACTTCAACCCAATTAATACGATTGCCTCTCATATGGCATACTGGGCCGATGAAGACGTGAACCATTTTGTTCTGTCGCAACTGTTGTCGAACCGATCAAGCAACAGAAGCAATCATGAGGTTTCATCAAAGAAAGAGTCAGCATAAATAGAATATAATTAGAGATAGAAATGCCAGTTGAGAAACTCTACGAATTCTGAATGGAGTGAGACTATAAGTTGTGCAATTGAATCTTGTACTGCTGTTGTCGACGAACTTGTAGCAAAACCTCAATGCGCATGTCATTAATAATGACTGGCACCAAAGTAATCAATCTAAACTGTCGCATAGTCTAATATTTTATAATAGACGATCGGTGGCTTATAACACAACCGTTGCCGAGCTATAATTTATTATTTAGATTGAATGGACAGTAGGGTTCCAAATCTTAATCTCCCATCGCTTGTTTCTATACTGCCGAGGTACGAAGCTGTAAGGCATACCTGCTGTGAAAGTAAATGGTGAATCTCACCGAATGAATCATCTTGTAGAGGGAACTTTTTTGTTATATGTGCCTTCCTAGGTACCCTCCGATAGTTGGCCCCGCGTGTCGGCAGTGTGGTGGGGCACGAGACACTAAGACTAAGAGCGCCGAGTCCCTCTTCGCAGGCGATGGAAATTTTGCGACCAAACCCACGTCCTTCGTTCTACATTCAATTTGATTGATAGACTCTCCGCAGTCTGCGTCGCGACCTCGAGCTTCTGGTCATGTACGTCGCATGCGAAATCTCACAACTGCAAGCAGCTTTTAATCCAAGCTTGTTGTGATCACCATTCCGAATTCCACGATCCTTGTCGCCCGCACCTTCCATCGTCAAGTCAAGACTACTACAGCAACTACCACCCACGAGCTTGCGCCTTCCTACTTCCGACTTCCTATTTCCTACCGACGTACCAGCGCTTAAGCCTGCAACCCCTTCGCATCGAACATCATCACTTGAGTCTTCATAATGGCCATATCTGGTTCTGCGGATAGTCCCGTCAAGCAGCAGCTTGTGGATAAGCTGCCAAAGCGGTTCAAAGGCATCAAGTTTGGTATCCAGTCAGTCCTTCGATCATGTCATAGTGTCGCAAAAATACTGACTGCCTTCGTACAGGTCCAACCAAGACATTGCCAATCAAGCTGTCCTTGAGGTTTCCGATCGCCTACTATATGATATCGAGAACAACCGCGCTCCATACCGCCATGGTCCTCTTGACTCTCGACTGGTGAGTGACTCACCCTGGGCACAAATATCTCGTCAATAAGCTCACATCTTCTTAGGGAACTTCTAGTAAACAGGGAAGATGTTCGACCTGTTTAGAATCTCTTAAAGATTGTAACGGGCATTTTGGCCATGTTCGTCTACCGTTGCCTGCGTTCCACGTTGGTTATCTTCGTTTCATCATGTCGATTCTTCAAGAAATCTGCAAGGTATGACCATAACTGAAATTTCTAATCTTAGACCCCAAATATCTAATTCCGATTTAGGACTGCGGCCGAGTTTTGCTCGAGGAACCAGAAAGACAGCAGTTTCTTAAAGAACTAAGACGGCCATTCCTCGACAATCTGCGACGAACGCAAATATGCAAAAGGATAAACGAACAATGCCGGAAAATTAAGACATGTCCTTATTGCGGATCTCTCAATGGCCAAATTCGAAAGATCGGCGTTCTCAAGTTGGCTCACGACAAGTTTGTTGCTTACAACAAGTCAACTTCTGCCAAGAAAACTCCTCCGGAGAGTAAGATCAAGTTTGACAAGTCTTTCAATGACGCGAAACGCGAGAATCCCGAGCTCGAAAAGCATCTTCGTAAAGCCATGGAGGATCTGAATCCACTCAGAGTCCTCAATCTCTTTAAGATGATTAGCCCTACAGATTGTGAACTTCTGGGGCTTGATCCTGCCGAGGGACGACCCGAGATGTTCATCTGGCAGTTCCTTCCTGCCCCCCCTGTCTGTATCAGACCATCTGTCGCCCAGGACAATGCCAGTAACGAGGACGACATTACCACCAAGTTAGCCGATATTGTTTGGGTCAGCGGAATGATTCGATCCGCTTTGCAAAAAGGCTCTCCAGTTCAGACTATCATGGAGCAGTGGGAATATTTACAGACTCAAATTGCCATGTATGTCAACAGTGACGTTCCTGGGCTTCAGCAACCCGGGTTTGGCAAAACTACAAGGGGTTTCTGTCAGCGTCTGAAAGGCAAGCAGGGTCGCTTCCGTGGCAATCTCTCCGGAAAGCGTGTCGACTTTTCTGGAAGGACAGTCATCTCGCCAGATCCCAACCTTGGTATTGACCAGGTTGCTGTGCCTGAGTTAGTTGCGAAGAATTTGACATACCCTGAAAGAGTACAGCGGCAGAACATCGAAAAGCTGCGTCAATGTGTCAAAAATGGACCTGACGTTTGGCCAGGAGCTCAGCGTGTCATCAAGTCGGACGAAGGTGGCTATCTACAGTCTCTGAAGTTCGGCAACAGAGAGTATATAGCCAGGGATCTCAAGTTTGGGGATATCGTTGAGCGACATCTCGAGGATAACGATATCGTCCTTTTCAATCGCCAGCCATCCCTGCACAAGCTGAGTATCATGAGCCATCTTGCTAAAGTCCGACCTTGGAGAACCTTCAGGCTAAACGAATGTGTCTGTGGTCCCTACAATGCTGATTTTGACGGAGATGAAATGAACCTTCATGTTCCACAAACCGAGGAAGCTCGTGCTGAGGCCATCAACTTGATGGGTATCAAACACAACCTCGCAACTCCAAAGAACGGTGAACCTGTCATTGCCGCTACGCAAGATTTCATCACTGCAGCATATTTGCTGAGCGGTAAGGACCGATTCTTTGACAGAAAGACGTTCACTTATCTTTGCATGCACATGATGGATGGCAAGACGCACCTGGACTTACCACCACCTGCTATCATTGCTCCACAATCGCTTTGGACAGGAAAACAGCTGTTCAGTATGTTGATGCGGCCCAATAAGGACTCACCAGTCAAGGTGAATCTGGATGCCAAATGCAGAACATACAAGGCCCGGCCTGGTCAATGCCCTGATATGGACCCTAACGATGGCTGGCTAGTGGTTCGTAACTCAGAGGTAATGTGTGGTCGCATGGATAAGTCCACCGTGGGAGATGGCAAAAAAGATTCGATCTTCTATATCATTCTACGTGATTTCGGACCAGATGAGGCTGTGACGGCCATGAACAGGCTGGCTAAACTTTGTGCGCGACAGCTCACAAATCACGGGTTCTCTATCGGCATCGGAGATGTGTTCCCCCCTCAATCGCTCATCCAGGAAAAAGAAAGGCTTGCCGCTGCCGCTTATAAGCAGTGTGATGACTTGATTGAAACTTTCAAGGCAGGGAAGCTTGAGAAGGCGGCCGGGTGTAATCAAGAGGAGTCACTGGAGAACTTCATGTCTGGTATTCTAAGTAAAGTTCGACAACAAGCAGGATCTTACTGTGTCGAGACCTTGAGCCGCAACAACGCCCCGCTTGTCATGGCTAAATCTGGATCGAAGGGATCAGAGCTCAACGTCGCCCAGATGGTGGCGCTTGTTGGACAACAAATTATCGGTGGTGCTCGTGTGGCGGACGGGTTCCAGGATCGAACGCTTCCTCATTTCCACAAGAACGCTCGGCAGCCTCCTTCTAAAGGTTTCGTCAAGAACAGTTTCTACAGTGGTCTTTCACCGACGGAATTCATATTTCACGCCATGTCAGGCCGTGAAGGTCTGGTCGATACTGCTGTCAAGACGGCTGAAACCGGTTATATGTCTCGGCGACTCATGAAGTCACTGGAGGATTTGTCAACCCAATACGATGACACGGTCCGAACGTCAGGAGGCGGCATCGTCCAGTTCCAGTTTGGCGCGGATAAACTCGACCCTGTCGACATGGAAGGCTCAGCGGCACCAGTCCATTTCGAACGAACCTGGACTCATGCACAAAGTTTAACGGTTGACAACAGCGAGGTCTCTATGACACCGGACGAAATCAGATCTTTCTGCGACTCGAAACTGGAACACGAACGACAACGTTATGTCCGAAAGGCGTTGGTTGATGGCAAGGTACTGGACTACGAAGATACCAGTGATTATGGCATTGATGAGCATGAGGGCGCGAGAGGATTTCTCAGAGCCATCGAGAGTCACGTCGAAGCTCTAGCATCCAAATTGGAAAGAGTAAGGAAACTCGCTGGGTTCGAGGGCGATAAAATGATTAAGCCCACCGCCCAAGATCATGCCGACCGAACCGCTAAAGTCACCTTATCAACTCTTCAACTATTCATTAAATTGTGCTTGGAAAAGTACAAGAAGGCTCACGTTGAACCCGGACACGCTGTCGGAGCAGTTGGCGCTCAATCTATCGGCGAACCAGGTACTCAAATGACGCTTAAGACTTTCCATTTCGCTGGCGTTGCTGGTATGAGTATCACAGGCGGTGTTCCCAGAATCAAGGAGATTATCAATGCTTCCAAAACTATCAGTACGCCGGTCATTACATGTCCTTTGGAGAACAACGAGCAGATTGAAGCCGCGAGAGTGGTCAAGGGGCGAATAGAGAAAACCTACGTCTCAGACATCTTGCGTTTTGTTGAGGACGAATGGCGCACAACAGAAGGAAACGTTGTTTTACAAATTGATCCAACTGCACTTTCGGACATGCATCTCGGCATCGGTCCCTATGATATTGCTGAGGCCATTTGCAAACAGAGGAAGCTCAAGGTACAGAGAGATGATCTGTCAATTGACGGAGACCGAATTGTCGTACGAATTCGCGACGTTAGCGACCCAGCAGTGAAGAAGACAGCTGCCAGAAGCAAAGCTGCCGAAAGCGGTGACATGCTGCTCAGAGCCAATTTTCTTCGCCGGGCGCTGCCTAACGTGCCTATATCCGGTTACTCTGAAACCACTCGCGCGATTATCCAGACTGCAGAGAACGGAACGCATGAAGTCCTTGTTGAGGGTTACGGACTTCGAGAATGTATGACTACAGAGGGTGTCATCGGAACTAAGGCGAGCACAAACAACGTTATGGAATGCCGAGACGTGCTTGGTATTGAAGCTGCAAGAACCACTATCGCCGTCGAGATTGGCGAAGTCATGAAGGATATGAACATTGATCCCCGTCACATGCAACTTCTTGCCGATGTCATGACCTACAAGGGCGAAGTTCTCGGTATCACGCGTTTCGGTTTGTCCAAGATGCGTGACAGCGTACTACAGCTCGCTTCGTTTGAAAAGACTCCAGATCATCTCTTTGAAGCTGCAGCTGGCATGAAGACAGACCAGATCGAGGGTGTCAGTGAGTGCATCATCATGGGCCAAACCATGTCAGTCGGCACTGGAGCGTTCCAGGTTGTCCGCCGCTTAGGTATTCGGGACAGCGATGTGAAGCAGAAGCCGACGTTGTTCGAGGATGCCTGGAAAAAGGAGATGGCGCTGAAGCAAAAGTCCCGTCGGAAGGTATAAGACAAGTCCTAAATTGTCTGGGAGTATGGATCAATATAGAACTCAGAATTAATGTCAAAATAGCGATACCACAAGTGTCTTTATTTATCCCTTCCTCAATTGACATGATCACGTGTTTAATTATAGTAAAACAATCCCGTCCATCATTCTTCCTTTCTTTGTCATACGTCATCGTTTTTGGTTAATGTTTTGATGGGTGAATGATACCGCAAATCGAAAGACCAACTCTTACACTAACTAGAATAATTCTTACTCGTGAAGTATGTGTGGAAGATACGCGCTAGCATTGGTGAGTGCGCATTTGTTGTGTCTGTGGTACTCTGGCTAATTTCACGTATAGCGGCCATCTGAAATCCGCCAAATGCTCCAGGACGACGGCCTGGAGGTTGATGATGCTCCTGAAGATGCTGGAGATGGCGCCCCTCGAAGCAGCTACAATTTTGCCCCTGGCTACCATGGCGTGGTCTATCGTGCCGATACTCCAGATCGAGGTGCTGGACCTCAACATGGTGACCGTGAATCTCAGGAAACTTCGACCATGACTTCTGTAAAATCCGGCGACTCTACTGCATACAAACTGCAGTCAATGAAATGGGGCCTCATCCCATCATGGACCAAGCGAAATCCCGACTATGGCTCGATGCTCAAGACGATCAATTGCCGAGACGACTCACTCAGCTCACCGGGAGGCCTATGGGCCAGCATGAAAGCTCGCAAAAGGTGTATCGTTATCGCGCAGGGGTTCTACGAATGGCTCAAAAGTGGCAAAGAGAAACTTCCGCATTATGTGAAGCGGAAGGATGGCCGGCTGATGTGCTTTGCTGGCCTTTGGGACTGTGTACAGTACGAAGGTAATACATTGATTAGAAATCTGCAAAACTACGCCAAAGCTAACGAACGGTAGGTTCAGAGGAGAAGTTGTACACGTACACAATCATCACTACGGACTCGAACCCGCAGTTGAAGTTCCTTCACACTCGCATGCCCGTTATACTAGAGCCACAGTCACCTGACATCACAAGCTGGCTCAACCCGTCTCAAGACGAGTGGTCTGACCAGCTACAGTCGCTCTTGAGGCCCTTCGAGGGGGCCTTAGAGATATACCCCGTTAGTAAGGATGTGGGAAAGGTGGGCAATAACTCTCCTGCTTTTATCGTCCCCTTAGACAGCAAAGAGAACAAATCAAACATCAAGAATTTCTTTAACGTTGCGGGAGGGCAAAAACCAACTACGACGAGGGAACAAGAGGAGCAACATCGAGGCATTGTAAAGGAGGAAGAGAACCATGCGAAACCGGTTCTTGAGATCAAAAAAGAGCCAGATCAGTCCCATAAATCACCTGCAGCAAAGCGCAAAGTCCCTGAAGGATTCGATACAGAAAGGAACGACAGTGACGATGACACAAAGAAAGCACAGAGCAGGGTGAGTGCAGTAAGTAATAAGAAGAAAATCAGACAGGATAATAAAAAGAGGAAAGGCGAGAAGATTACTAGATATTTTAATACTGTATAATATGAGAATGAGCTATAAGAAATCACAGACTATCTCTAGGTGAGATTGGATTTGAGACACATGAGAATATGAACGGTATCTTAATAGTATTTCCCTCTACCCCTACTATAAACTATCTTTATTGCTGTACTAGGCTTGCAATTGAATCAAAGTAATCACATCGATCCTGCATAGCCTGGGTCATATTCTGCAAGCTGGTTACAGCTCCTGTGTCAACTACAAGGCGTTGCCTTCGAGTCTTTGAGTAAGCCTGCCAAACCGAAGTGTTTGCATAGCGATACTTATTGGGATCATAGGAACGAACAAAACTTACCCAATATCCCTGCATAACGGCGGTGATATTCGCGTTGATGCCTCCAGCTAAGTAGCTATTCGGTGGCGAGCTTCGACCGGCTCCCCATATAGCATTTACCTGGGCGCCATGGGTCACGCCTCCACCTGGACTATTCTGGACGTTGTACCAATAATTCCATGTCTTGTTGGGCATCCAGTAGGACATTGCACTAGTAAAAGAGACACCAGGGCACATGAAGCGCATGTCGCCGTAGGAATCCCTCAACTGTTCTCTGAAACAAGCAGGAGTCGAACACTTGGTTGTCTCGTTGGAATACAAAGCACTGATGTTGGCCGTGTGAGATGAGTTCATCATGGGATACTCGGCTTGCCAGAAACCATCAGACTCTGCTTGGGAAGATGTAGCGGGAGAAAATCCGATACCCTCGTTTGTTGTTGCACCAATGATTGTAGGCACTTTGACAAAGTTGCCTTTACTGAAAGAGTCCCATAGAGCATTTCTGACCAAGTCTCCATCGACAACAGGCATCCACATGCTAATCGGAGCCTTTGTGCCTCCAGGAGCCGGGAAAGTCTTGGGGGCTGCCGATATCTCGAAGGATGTCTTACTCCGCATACATGCCATCACATCCCCCTCAGTGCAACCGAGTTGGGACATGACGCCTTGAGCCCTGTACGCGGCTTGTTCCAGAGTCACGATAGGGGAAGAAGAGATGGATTCGGCTGCGGCGGCATGGAACAACTTGTCATCTCTGCCTCCGTAGGCAGTCAGATGGAAGGCCACACTCGCACCCCCTGAGGAGCTACCCCCTAGGACGACGTGCTTGGGGTTGCCTCCGAATCTTGAGATATACTTCTGAACCCACTGCAATGCCTTTCTCTGATCGAGAAGGCCGTTGTTGGGTTGTAATTTATCACCATGTGACAAGAAGCCGAAGATTGACACTCGATAGTTGAGAGTCACAACGATCATGTTCATGCCAGAAGTTTGAATGAGCGCAGTACCATCCATACTGGGATGGGCGTTACTGTTAAAACTACCTCCTTGGATAAAGATATAGACAGGAAGCCTCGCCTTTCTGGCGGCATTCGTGGGTGCAAAGACGTTGATAAACAGGCAGTCTTCCGATTGTGTCTTACCGATTAGACGGGCTGAGGTCCCCGAACTCAGACACTTATATTTGAACTGGGAGGCTTTGTTAGCTATAGCATCATATTACAGGAATATAATCTGCTGACCTTGCTTGCGTCCTTTACTTTCCGCGACTTGGAGGGATCTTGAGGAGGCATGAATCTCAGAGCACCAACAGGTGGCGCTGCGTACCTCATACCGAGCCACTGAGTGACGCCGTTACCGACATCCTTTCCTTTGTACTTGCTGTAGGAAAGATCGACGATAGGAGCAACGGCACTGACAAGTGTCAGTAGTAATGCCAAAGTCGCTAATAAAGAGAAGGGATGCTTAGAAGCCATGTCAACAACTAACTGTTTGGTTTAAACACTTGAAGACGATGAAAGATACCGACGAGGATGTGATGGGCTTTATGGGTTTGCTATCTATAAAGCATGCCTTTGCTGTTGGAACGAGTCAAGAACAGTTGCCAAGATCATGCTTGTGAATGTTCGGCATATCCGACTTCTTCTTGACGAGCCTCGGCAAATTAGACTTTGAAACTCTAGATAATACAAACCTGTGTTTAGAAGCTGTTTTCTCCGAATACCAGTGCCATGGCTCAACCAAACTGAAAGTGCAATGCAGGAACCAGACCAGTCTGTCGGAATAGAACTGGATCTAGACTTTATTATCAGCTAATACACACTGACTGGCCACCTCTGGTCTTGATAGGACAAGCCACAAAGTTTCACGTTGGTCTCTAAGACCGGAACTGGACAATAGCCAAGGTGGATATACAGCAATGCCAAGCTCGCTATTGTCGTTCAGCTAACATTTTCACTCCACAACACCCAAACCGGGTTGTTGGATGTTTGTTCCTGCTTGCCTAGTCTAGGTTCGAGATCTTCGTATCTACCATGTGAATGCCAGTATTAACGGATCTTTGATACATTCCAGGTGACCTTTAGTCGTGCGGCTCGGAGCTTTTAAAACATAAGGTAGTTTCAACTTTCAACCTTCAACTTTCAGAGAGAGATATCTTGACGCCAATCCAATAGCATCATGTACATGACAAGCTTACCTCCTTCACGGCGGAACTAGAATCTCATACACATGTTTCCGAACCTTTGGTTTACACTGATCTTTTCGACAATAAAGAATCCGTTTGAACGCCACTTATGGTTCTAGACAAAAGCGTCTGTGTCGAGTCGTTGCGTTAAGAGGACTAAGCTTAAAATGCTACTAGAGCTATTCTTGGCAATTCCAGGGGCCAACAACTTTTTAAAGTGCGTCTGATTCTGTAAGAGCAAATTAAGTTAGAAAAATTTTCTTTCTCTTATTTTGCAAGGGACTTTTCACAATCCTCAGCTTCCCAACTGTCAATCTTGATATCTTGACTAGCAACCGCAGTCAAAACGGGTTAACCCATCCATTTAAAGCGGATAAACCCACTTGCTCTATTGTGTAACTACTCTAAGTAGTGGCAAGTTCTGTCATAACCTCGAAATATCAGATAATTGTTTTGCAACGAATAGACTTATAGCAGGTCAACATTCGATATTGAAGGTAGTCAGATAGATATACGAATACCTTAAGAGCAATAGATGCCCCACATTGATGCTGTCCCACCCAGACCCATATTTCCTCCAACTTCCCTTATCTTATCTGTCGCAAAAAAAAAAAGATCAACTCTAGTCTCTTGTCGGAGGTGCAGACTTACCTTTGGCAAAATATCTGATTGACCCCGAGCATATCTTCCAATGGCGCCAACATTGGTTTCTCGAAAGCGCAAGGTCGTCGCGGAGCCTACTCCTGTCGACGATGAGCTTGCCGGTGTAGAACTCGACGGTGTTCTGTCTCAAAGCGAAGACGGCTCAGACTTTGAAGAAAGCGACGTTGAAGGAGAACTGAATGGCGAATTTTCCGATGATAACGAAGACGACGAAGACGAAGACGAAGACGATGATGATGATGCGCACAGCGATGATGCCTCTTCCGATGCCGATCACAGCTTCGGAGCACCACCTGCTCTCGATGCCGATAACTCTGAACCCAACTATCGTGTCGTAAAGGATGCCAATGGAGGCGAGCGTTACGAATATGCAGAGGTCGATCCTGTTTATGACAGTGATGACTCTGATGCTCAAGGTCCCGTCAATACCATCGGAGACATTCCTCTCTCTTTCTACGATTCCTACCCTCACATCGGCTACGACATCAATGGCAAGAAGATTATGCGTCCGGCCACTGGCGAGGCCCTCGATGCCCTTCTTGACAGCATTGAGATCCCCAAGGGCTGGACTGGCTTGACAGACCCTGAGACTGGAAAGCCCCTGGACCTCACCCAGGATCAACTCGAGCTTCTCAAGCGACTGCAGATGAACGAGGTCCCCAACGAGGATTACGACCCTTACCCCGTATGCCCATCCCTTGCCCTTGCCTGGTTTTTGTTCGTTGCTAACTTATGTAGGACATGGTCCCGTACTTCACAAGCATTGAGGAAAAGATGCCTCTTAGCGCCGCCCCAGAGCCGAAACGGCGATTCGTTCCCTCAAAGCACGAGGCAAAGCGAGTCGCCAAGCTTGTCCGTGCTATTAAGGAGGGACGTATCCTGCCCTACAAGCCCCCGGAGGAACGCCAACGAGAGGAGGAGGAGAAGGAGGAGTCTTATTATGACGTGTGGGCAAATGAGGAGCCACAGGATCCTCATGTCATGAACATCCCAGCCCCCAAACTTGCTCCTCCTGGATACGACCTCAGTTATAACCCCCCACCTGAATATCTCCCTACCGAAGAAGAGAAGGAAGCCTGGAAGAACCAAGACCCCGAAGAGAGAGAAAAGGAGTATCTGCCCGCCAAGTTCGACTCGCTCCGAAAGGTTCCCGGTTACGGCGAGTTTGTCAAGGAACGCTTTGACCGCTGCTTGGACCTTTATCTTGCACCCCGAATCAGGAAGAACAGGCTCAACATCGACCCCAACTCTCTGCTGCCGAAGCTCCCACGACCGGAAGATCTCAAGCCTTTCCCCACCCTTAACCAGACCATCTTCCGTGGCCACGACGGACGGGTTCGTTCTGTTTCTTTCAGTCCTGATGGAGAGTTTGTGGCCTCTGGTGGTGATGATGGTACAGTTCGGGTGTGGACTTTGAACGGTCATCAGGAATGGATGGCCAAGCTCAGTAGCGAGGAACCTGTTAGCATGGTTCGATGGCGACCCAACAAGGAGACTCTCGTTTTGGCAGCTGCCGCTGGAGAGGATCTGTTCTTCATGATCCCATCAGTTGCCAGTGACGCCGTGGAGAAGGCGAGTCGCGAAGTTCTCGATGCTGGATTTGGCTATGCCACCAATGGCGCGCAATCTAGCACAGCCAACGGCGTTAAGAAAGAGCCCCCTGCCAAGTGGTCACGACCTGGTGCTAAGCTGGAGGCCGCAGGAGTTCTCCTCATGGCCACCGTTAGGTCGGCAATCAAGGTCATTAACTGGCACAGAAGAGGTGAATATATCCTCACGGTCTCTCCAACCGGACAACGAAGCTCAGTCGCCATGCACACTCTTTCCAAGCACCTTACTCAGATCCCCTTCCGAAAGCTCCCTGGTCTCGCCCAAACAGCTCAATTCCATCCTTCAAGGCCACTGTTGTTCGTTGCTACTCAGCGCATGATCAGATGCTACGATCTTCAGCGCGAAGAGCTTGTCAAGGTCATCCAGCCTGGTGCTCGCTGGATTTCCTCCTTTGACGTGCATCCTGGTGGTGATAACCTTATTGTTGGTTCATATGACCGAAGACTCCTGTGGCATGATCTTGATTTATCAGCTCGCCCTTACAAGACGATGCGATTCCACCCTGAGGCCATTCGAGCTGTCAAGTTTCATCGCAGCCTTCCTCTCTTCGCTGATGCCAGCGATGACGGCACCCTTCAGATCTTCCATGGTAAGGTTGTGAGCGACCTCATGGAAAACGCTACAATCGTGCCTGTCAAGATGCTCAGGGGCCACAAGGTCATCAACAAGCTTGGTGTTCTGGATGTAGACTGGCACCCCAAGCACCCGTGGTGTCTCAGTGCTGGTGCAGATGGAACATGCAGACTGTGGGCATGATCATATATCTGAACAATAATTCATCATTAGAACTGGTGAACTTTGGTCGCGGTAGGCTTTCTTCCAGCGATGGCGTTAGGATACAAAAGAATATCTCTTAGTCACAGTTAATTAGCACATACACAGAATCCGAATGCATTGTCTATGTAGAAGCAATTCTGATCGTCCCAAGCCCATCCTACTGCTTGACATATTCAATCAACGTGATCGTTAAATAGCATTAGTTGTCTGCTTTTGTTACAGGGCTTGATATAAGTTGAAAGAACCATTCTAGCTATCGAATAATATATAATTGTGGTAAGATATCTCCAAAAGAATGTTCTAGGAATTTCTGTAACGTAGCATATGTTTCACTTCTGGGGCTATTATGTATCAAAAGCGACCGTAGCTGGGGTTGGGGTCACCACCCTACCAAGATTCAGAGTGTGTATTGTAAATATAAGCCTAGTTCAAGATGTATAAACAGAGATCAAGAACTACGTTGGTTCCACTCACTTGTGGTTTGAACACAGTTTAACGATTACAGTTTGAGGGAACTTGACGGGCACCACACCATACTTAGACAGAATATTAGGAAATTAGTAAAGTAGGATTCGTAATACATAACTACCTGCTACAAACAAACAACCCGAAGTATCAGGAATTGCACTAATGTTGTGAGTGGCACACCTATTGCCACTCATGGCCACGTCTCCCTATCATATCGCCGGGCGGCCATCCATGTGAATATCGCCTTTTCAAAACTGCATATGTCCGACCGTCATCGTAATGACTTCGTTTCCTTTGCGCATAAGCTTTAAAGTTCCTCACGGATCTTGGCATGGGCCTGAGCCTCAGCCTCAGCAGCCTTCTGCTTAGCGGCTTGACCACCAAGCTGAAGCTGGCTTGCAACCCAGTTGTAGGTATCACGAGCAGTATCTCCGAGCTTAGCGAAGAGGGTTCCGGATGGCGAGCTGGTACCGTACTTAAAGTAGGTGGATTGCTTTCGGGCCTCAGCCTTGAGGTCCTCGAGCTTCGATCCCTGTGGGACAGGGACACCGTAGCTGTCGAGGTAAGCCTTAAGGTCGGTCTCAGACCACTCATCAAAGGCGGACTGCTTAGCAGAGTTGGTGGCGGATGTAAGGTAGCTAGTGGCAGAGGCCCAGTTTGATCCGCCAGCCGATGAAGCAGAAGAGTAGGCGGACTGAGCAGCATCGTAA
This sequence comes from Fusarium citri, assembly GCA_004367485.1. Classification (NCBI taxonomy): domain Eukaryota; kingdom Fungi; phylum Ascomycota; class Sordariomycetes; order Hypocreales; family Nectriaceae; genus Fusarium; species Fusarium citri. Next base: position 30,003 of record QHHH01000111.1, read on the forward strand.
AGCTCATCACGGGTAGCATCCTTCTTCTCAGCGGCTTGCTTGGCAGCAGCGTTTCCGTTGCGCTCCAAGTACTTCTTCAAGTTTTCGTAGCTGAAGTCGTCGAAGGTCCAGGCATTTCCGCCGTGGGCAGCAACGTGGGCGTTCTTACGAACCAAAGCCTCAAGCTCGTTCTTCTTGGAGCCTTGGGGAACGGGAACACCGCGAGCGTCAAGGTATGACTTAAGACGGGTGTCGGACCAAGTGCCTACAGCCTGGTTGAACGCATCCTGCGCAGCGAGTGATGCACTGTCGGTGGCCTTGGCGTACTGGTTCTGAGCATTGGAAGTAGCAGCACCGTAGGCAGAGGCGGCGCTTCCAGAGATGTTGTCGCCGAGAATGTCAGCCCTGTTCTTGCGAACAAGAGCGCGGAGTTCGTTGGCCTTAGTACCCTGAGGCACAGCAATACCGTTCTTGTCACAGAACTCCTTGAGCTGCGACTCACTCCAGGCATCAATGATCATGTCGGTTAGGGTAGCGTAGGCACCTTGAGCACTGGCAGTAGCACTGGCGGCTTGGTCCTGGGCCTTGAGGTAGGCAAGACGGGAGTTGCGACGAACAGAGGCGATGAGCTTGTCACGAGTCATAGGCTGAGGGGCAGGGAAGCCGTGGGTGTCAAGCCACTCCTTGAGATCCGATTCAGACCATGTCTCGTAGAGCCAGTTTCCAGGGTAAGATGAAGCCTGGTTAGCCTTCTTGGCAACAGTCTCGTAGCTAGAGCGAGCCTTCTGAAGAAGAGTATCACGCTGGCGGGGCTGAGGGGCTGAGTATCATAGTTAGCGATGTGCAACCAAAATGGGCGGACAATATCGCTTTCATGGAGCACACTTACCGGGAATTCCGTGCTTGTCAGCGAATGCCTTTAGCTGACTTTCAGTCCAGGTGTCAAGGATCCAATCCTTGACGTTGAGCCAGGCAGACTGGGCATTGCTCTCAGTCTCGTACCAGTTGGCCTTAACCTGTGACAATAGGCTGTCCTTGGAAGCGGCGGCTTCATTCTTGGTTTCCTTGCCCTTAGACTGCAAGTAAGCACTCAGCTGGTTGGTATCCCAGCTGTTGTAGGGCGACACGACGTAGGCATCCCAGTTCTTCTCAATCAAGGATTCTAGATCCTTTCGGTCGGCTGGGGAGGGGTATGGAACATCATGATCAGAGAGCCATCGTTCCAACTCGGTCTCATGCCACTTGTTGTAAACTATGGTGATGTCAGTCCAAAGATTCTCCGAGAAGAGTGAATCGTAGCTTACCTGGCTTTGATCCAGGAAACCAGGTGCTGGCAGCAACACCGTGAATGGCCACTGCGGCCAGGACGGCGTTCACAAATCTCATTTCGGCTTCGGTGAGGTGTTGCCTTGGGAAATGAGTTCAGGAGGTGATCAGGAAGAGTAGGTAGGTAGGAAGGGTATCACGATATCAATCAATCACCTCAGCCGATGTTGACTGGTTTGAGTATGAAGGAGGAATGAAAGCAGTTGTGAAATGAAGTAAAGCTCAAGCGCGGTGAAGGTGGGAAAGGGCAGCTCAGAGGGCAAGCCACCAAAAAGGAAATCTATCACGTCACCGTGCGCTCGTCGTGGGTGGCTGGAATCTGGCAGTTCCAATTGCACTGAAGCAGACAGGTTACAGGCACGGAAAAGTACAGGATACTTACGCAAGAGCTCAACAAAGCTTGTGATGTAGAGACAAATAATAGGCAGGCACACCAAAACGTTCCACAATATGTAGCACAATACTTGATGGCCCGTTAACAAAGGGCCATCAGCGTCACCATCAGCATCATTATCATCACCTATCCTTCATCATTTCGATGAGATTTACGCAAACAAGCCTTGGATGAGTGCCCTCCTCAGGCGCCACCATGACGTATTTACCATGACTGGCCCCGCACAAGCTCCAGGCTCGAACGGGCATAATGCGGGATGACTAAGATTGACCCGCCAATCGGCACGTTCCGCTGCCAGATGTCGCTTTTAACTGGTGCTGAATTGCCCATTCAACAGAAGCACATGCTTGGTTTCAGCAGTGATTCTAACAACAGAGCTGGAGGACGATCTCGATTCACCGGTGGAACAAAAGCTCCGGAGGGGATGATTGATGCTAGCTACGACCTGCCGGTTGCACAACATTACATACAACATACAACTTGTTGATTGTTCGGCCACGTCGATGTTAAAACACAGCTATTAGAAGACCCAAAATATTCTCCGGTCAGAAAGAAGTTCTTGATATCTTGTCCTTGGAACTCCAGAAAAATTGGCCCCTAAAAGCATAAGAGACGAAAGATGTTGGTCATCTTGTGCTAGCTTAGAGGATCTTCGACTACAGTACTTTATTTCAGAAGCCTAAGCCTTAAGTGGACATTTCTTCTGTTGCCCACTTGCTTGTGCACAACTTTCAACTTATACAAACATAGGACACGTCAAAGATGGTCCCCAATTCCTTTTTTGAAGCGTAAATGTTTTGCCTCCAAAAAGCAGAGGCGGGCATACGCCGAGATAATGTTACATTGATCTATGAATGCCCTCATCACGTCTAAACCCCAGCGCCCAGGCTTGTGTAACCTGTAACCCGTCCCGTGATATCTACCGTAATCACAATTAAGCGTAGAAGTTGACCGTCTGTTTGAATCTGTCAGCAAGACTCTTTGGCGAAAGACATTGAAATGTCGTATACTTACGTCCTTCTTCTTGGCCTGCACCTCGGCAATAGCATCAACATAGTGCTCGTGGCCAATCTTGTTCTTGCCTGATCGCAACGCAATCATACCAGCCTCTACACACACAGCCTTCAACATTGCGCCTCCAAACTCGTCTGTGCTTCGTGCCAGTTCACCCCAGTTCACCCCGGGGTCAACTCTCATTTTGCGTGAATGAATCTTCAAGATCTGAGCACGAGCCTCCTCATTGGGCAGAGGAAATTCAATCTTGCGATCGAGTCGACCAGAACGGAGCAAGGCCGGGTCGAGAACATCCACACGGTTTGTCGCAGCCAGCACCTTGATTCGGTCGTCGGAAGCGAATCCATCGAGCTGGTTCAATAGTTCCAGCATGGTTCGTTGCACCTCACGATCACCGCTCTTCTCGCTGTCGAAACGTTTGGTACCAACGGCATCTAACTCATCAATGAAGATGATGGCGGGTGCCTTCTCTTTAGCCAACGCAAAGCAATCTCGGACAAGCTTGGCACCGTCACCAATAAACATCTGGACTAGTTGAGGGCCTGCCAGCTTCAAGAAAGTAGCATCGGTCTGGGCAGCACATGCTCGTGCTAGGAGTGTCTTGCCAGTACCGGGTGGGCCATACATGAGTGCACCTAAATTGAGTTAGCTGCATGTCCCCTTCTCTGTATCGCACCGATAAACTCTACCTTTGGGGGCTTTGATACCAATCTTCTTGAACCTCTCGGCCTCCTTCATTGGCCATACGATAGCTTCCACCAACTCTTCGATCTGTTTGTCCAGTCCACCAACATCAGTGTATTGTTCTGTAGGCTTCTCATCGACTTCCATAGCCTTGACACGGCTGTCATATTCAGCTGGAAGCGTATCGAGAATAAGATATGAGTCCTTGTTGACTCCAATGAGGTCACCGGGCTTTAGCTTGTCGGCGTCCACGAGACCGATCAAAGGGAGGAAGATCGTTTGACGTGTAGATGTCTTGATAACGGCTGACTTTCCAACTCGAGTCGCATCCAGATCAATGTTCGCACCCTCCTCAGAGGATTCGGCAGTTGGGTCGAGGTCGAGCAGTTCGACAACATTTCCGACGAGGTATGGGAGTTGTCTACCAGCTGCGATTAGCGATGACGCCGAAAATTGATCATCTATAGAGAACTCACCGGTTGTTGGCAATCTTGTCTAGGTTTTCTTTGATTTTTTCGCCCATGGCAGCCTTCTCGTGCGATAACCGAGAGAGCTCACTCTTCATAATCCGAGAGTCGTTCTCAAGAAGACGCTTGCGAGTTTGGATGTCTTGTGTGCTGAGTCCAAGGATCTCTTCGTCAAGAATGTCATCGTCCTCTTCCTCGGCGTCTTTCATGTCGGCATCGCCATCAGTGGGCTTCTTCTGGTTCTTGTCGTCTCCATCTCTCTTCTTATCCTCCTTGTCTCGGCGGTCGAGATCATCGAGCTCCTCGAGAGTCGACATGATGGAAAATGACGTGGATTAATTTATCGAGAAACGAAGAGCAGAGTAGCAGGTCAAGTCGAGAGCGCAAGTATTATGTTGTGCTTGCTATATCGTACGGTGAGTTTGCAAATTGTAGGGGAAAGCTATCGATGCTTAAACAACATCAAAAGACGAAGCCGTGGTAGGTAGGCAGTCAGGTCGCGCGTAATCAGCCTAGTCCACCAGCAGCAACCTAACAGATCGGTATTGGCTTCAGTGGCCTTGTACCCTGTAGTCCCCGGGATCGGGTGTGGGTTGATCCGATGCACGGGCCAGGATTGTGAGTGGACGATCGTTTGATATCAATCGGGCTAGCTACGAGCGCTGGTGGAATTTTTGATACGGCGGCAGAGCCAGCAACGGAACTTCATATACGCACAGCATTGGGACCTCATTCTGGTTAATTGTTGCTAACCGTCCCATGATATAGCCACAGATCATGGCTTCCAGGATATCACGGGCTGTATCGCCCTGTCTGCGACAATTGCGCAGAGAATCTCGGCTTCCCCACACATCATGGATCACGGCGGCTCGTAGCATTTCGACATCGCCCAGTTGCTCTGCTGCCGTGAGCGATATCCGAAAACCGATCGATCAGGCCCCTGCGACCAAACCCCCAAGCGCTCGTCCTGTTGAAACAAGGAAGAGTCAGATGATCCGAACCTATACCTCGTTACTTCGAACGACTCCTCTGATCTTGTTCTTTCAGCACAGTAACTTGACGGCTGTGGAATGGGCGGCTGTGCGGCGAGAGTTAAAGAAGGCACTTTCTGCGGTTCCTCAGCCCAACGCAGTCCCCGGAAGTGAACCTGTCGATATTACTCCGTTAGTACAATTGCAGGTGGTACGAACCAACATGCTGCGCGTAGCCCTTAAACTCGTTGAATTTTACGACCCTGAGGCTGCCGCTGCCTCTGATAAGACGACACGAACAGCGCGAGGCCCTCTTGTCCACGATTTGTCTGCAGCCGCCTACGATGCTATCAAGAACGCCGAAGTCCCTGAAGATTCCAACTACGCCCAAATCGAGCCAGTGATGGTTGGCCCTTTGGCGGCTCTAGTTCTTCCCGCTGTATCTCCAGCACATGTTGCTGCGGCCTTGAGCGTTCTAGCCCCTGTTCCCGGCAAATTCCCTGCTCCCTCAAGGAAAAAGAACCCTGGATATCACGATGCTACCTGCCAAAGCGGCCTTGCGAAACTGCTTCTTGTTGGTGGCCGTGTCGAAGGCAAGATCTTCGATCAGTCTGGCATCAACTGGGTTGGCGGCATCGAGGGTGGCTTGGACGGACTGCGCGCCCAATTGGTCGCTCTGCTCCAAGGCGCGGGCTTGGGCATCACCAGCACACTGGAAGGTGGAAGCCGAAGCTTGTGGCTAGCTCTGGAGGGTCGAAAAGGTCAGTTGGAAGACGAGGCCAACGGCGACCAAAAGAATGGAGAATAAGACCAGGGTTGGGAATCGACAATGATGATGTACAAACAAGGGGCCTAGCAAAGGCTGTGTATGTGTAGATGTACCAACAGCATATTGGATCGTTTAAAAATTCGACACGGTTAAATAAGAGAACCAGCCACAAGGAATTAGATGGTGTGTTCTATTTCATGTCTCTGTGATAGAGATTCTATTTCCCACATGATACCATAGGGAATGGTGCACATTTAGAATTTGGCGGTTTCACGTCGATCCAACATATGCTCAGTCATGGAAATGACGATCAATTGATTTTTTTCTATAAACTCGGGGTGGTACAACTAATTATATCATGTGGTTGTATCTTGCCTTACGATATGTTGTGAAGAGATGCGTTTAATCATGGATAAACTATACACTCAAGTAATCTCGAATTATCACTTCAACATGGAACAAATGTGGCTGAGGCATGTGGCTGGGATCTATTAAAGACGCAGGCACTAAGACAGCAGTGTACCTGCCTCCAACTACCCTGACATCGAGGTCTACGGGCAGTGGAGGATTTGTGAAGCTCAAGCAACGACCCTTGACCTCCTACCACCACCCCGCCTCTAACTAACTCCATCAACAGCTTCTCGCATCACAGCTGCATACAGAAATTCACATCTTACTTTTCAAGAGAAGATCGAATCCTGAGCCCCAGCGTTCATAGTGAATAGGAAGTGCGAGTGCTCAAATACATCGTGTACCATTCACCGACCCAGCACCGCTTGTTCAGTGGCGCATACAGAGCTCGTTACCCTGGCTGGCGCAATATTTGCCCAAGCTTTCTGAACAACCGCAACTCTCTCGAGACTACTACTTCAAGCCATGGACTTCGCTCCTTATCAATCCTCTCCGCCGGAGCATTCGCGTGTTACCTCGCCCGACTATGCCTCCCCACGACCTTCGTACGATGCTCGTCGATCTTTCTCTCCCGTTGCTTCTCCTCCCCCGCTCCAACATCCGCAACCGCAGCGAGGATGGGGCGGTTTCGATGGCCAGTCGGCTGGCTGGGCGGCGATTAGTCCCGACAGCCGGGCTTTTGGAGCGTCAAGTACAATGCCAGGTGCTTTTCCTGTGGCAGAAGTTAGCGAGTTTGATACAAGTCTAGGGATGCGCTTAGATTATGAGGCATGCCTAGCATACGTCGCTTTCCCGCCTATAGGAGCCATTATACTTCTCATCCTGGAGCGAAATAGTGACTACGTGAGGTAGGACTGACTCCCTCTGGCTTCCTCTGTATCCCGCCACATAACGTTTTTCCAGCTCTAGGTTTGTCTAACACGTACATCAGGTTTCATGCATGGCAATCGGCATTGCTATTTACGGCGATCATGGTCTTTCACCTCCTCTTCTCATGGTCAACGTTTTTTAGCTGGCTGTTCTTTCTATGTGATGTTGCTCTAATTGCTCTGCTCTCACTACGCGCTTATAAGGACGCCGAAATTCTTGACAGGTATGGACTGGTTAATCTCTGTCGTATTTAGGTTTAGTTGTTGATATCTCTCTAGGTTCGAAGTACCCTTTTTTGGTGCTTTAGCCAGTCGCTTTCTCGACGATGAATGAACAACTACTCTGGACATCGTGGCATACATCGCACTGTTTTGCTTTTACGCATTGACTCTCATCGTTCTTATAATACCCCTTACCAGCTGCCGAACATACATTTTACTTGTCCATCTTGGGGCCACCTTTGTGGCTCACTACACCACACTGTATGTGCTTGTATTGAATCAGCATGTTTAGTTCAACTAGCGTTCTTATCTTGAAGAGCCTTCATATCGAGTTGCTAGTGCGCAGAAATGAATCATATTGCGTTCTGTTTTCTACAACATGATGTTTTGGTTTTTGAGGGATGCCCCATAGCCCCAGACGTCTTATGTCTGAGAGTGCAAGTACTGATACCCTAAGGATACTACCATGCCACAGTCTCCCTTCTTAAAATCTGCTCAGAACGGGCATTACTGTTCCCTTCACAGTTGGCTTCCCCGCAAATACAACCTCGCCAATCTTGGTCTCAGGGGAGCTACCCACCTCCAACCATCTGGCTAGAAGATCATTGCTCTCTTTAGGCTTCACTGAATCATCTCGAGTTCCGACTGTAATATGCGCGACACGGTTCACACAATGCCACTGATCGTCCTCATCCGCAAGGCGAACAACGATAGCCATGATTCGGTCGTCGAACACAACCTGTAAAACGTCAGCTGTGTCAAACAATACGGGTTGAGGTCGCCAAATATCTTACTCTTTCAAGAATCACATCACATTCGCCAACCTTTCCTTCAGGGTTACCGGCAGCCTCTACTTCTTTATGAAGGGCTGTGTACTTTTCCCAAAGCTCGGGGTGAGCACTGCTAACAGCCTTGTGAAGCAGGGTGACGTGGAATTTTGGCTGTACACGTCTTGTTTGCTTGAGTTGTGTGTGAAGGCGAGAGATTTCCTTGGGGGTGCTCTTGAAGGCTTGTTCAAGGGCGTTGTTCACCTCGCGGGCAGGAACACTAATAGACATGTACTCCAGTTTCCTTGGCTTTTGCGCCTTGGGCTGTTGTTTTTGCTGTTGATTGTTCTTCTTACCCCGATCAGGGATATCGTGTCGAAATTCTGGCTTGTACCCGAGAGCAAAATCAATGGCAGCATCAAATGCCTCCGAAGATGGAACCTCCTTGACAAGATTAGGGAAAATCTTGTGCAATTGTGTTACAACAACTTCGAGGTTTTGTCGGCTGCCAGCTGTCGGGTCAAGGTCAATGAACGCATCAAAGCCATCGTCAGGTCGGCCGTGGGGGTTGCAAGCTTCGAATCGGTTAATAAAACCTTCCATTACACCAATAAACTTTTCCTTATCGCTTGCTGCGTGGATTGTCTGGTGATTGTCTCCGCGCTCAATGATCCTTTGCTGAGTTACTCGTCGAATCTCGTCGATCGTTTCTTCATCATGCTTAAAGTTCAAACACACAAGCTTGGCTGTAGAGTGCTGGAGTTTCACATCCGTGATGATTTGCTTTCGCTCGTGTCTCTGTGCATTATTTCGGTCCGCAATGACGGCAGGGTGGTCCTTCAGCTCGTCCAACACCATCTTGGTGAACCGTGGAGGGCGACCCTTGCCAGAGATGTTATCGTTCTGAACATGTCCCCAGCCAAAAAGATACGAGAGTCCCATGGCGATTGTCGTCTTTCCACAACCAATGGTAGCAATAGGACACAGAATCACGTCTTGTTCCACCTCTGTCATGGCTGGGGTGTCGAGGTCTCCAAGATTAGCTGCATCTGCTCCCTTCAGATTCTTGAAATTCAAGAAATCGTCACGGAGGGCAATGATGCCATGGTTGTTGTTGTACTCCTTCCCAAGCTTGGGGTCTGCGGCAAGTCTTTTCCGGGCATAGAGAAGATACTCTTCGGTGATCTTGGTGTGTTTCTTGAATTTAGGCTGTTTGCCAGCAATGAGAGCCTTGGTGCATTCCCGCCACTGGCGATACATCAGATATGGTTCCTCGAACTTGTACTTGAAGAACCAGTCCTGGAACGGCTGTGTGGCTGGATCATGCGACATCTTGCAACGAATGACGAAACCCTCGACATCGCGGCCATCGTGGGCCCCAGTCTCAGCTACTTCCTCGAGGAAACTCTTGACCTGTTCGATATCGTCCATAACAATCAGACCGGTTTTTCGGAAGGCCCATTCATCAGCAAACTCCTGAACAAATCGACTTGGGTATGTGGCAAACTCTGGCAGGTTGAGGTTGATGCCGTGGAGATATAGTCCTGCCTTGTCGGGTCCGTACGCTAAAATGTGCTCCTCGAATTGATCATCGCAGAGCTCGGCAACGGCCGTAACATTTCTCTTGCGAAGTTCTCGAGCCAGGTCTGCTTTTGTCTTCCCAACAGCAGCCAGCTGCTGTTCAAGGCGTTGCTCTCCGGCACTTGCATGACTGACCTGGATGTCGTCTCGGTCACCTGTTGAATGCTTACTGCAAACAACCAAAGTGTCGTCTTCAAGTCCAGCAATAAAGATGATGCAACCATTCTCTTTGAGGGTGAGCTCGTAAGGGCCTTGTGTTCGCGTGAAAATATTCTTCCATTTGGTCTCGGGGACCTCATCAACGTTGAAAAACTTATCATAGCCTCTCACGGCAATTTCTGGCTCGTTCCTCCGTGTCTTTGTCGTGAAGAGACCACGGGCGTAAGTTGGCAGATTAGGTCGCTTGTAGTCCCAATCCTGCATGCGCCATGAATCGACCTGGATACCATCTGCTGATCCCTTTACATCGAAAGTGGTCTTTTTGACTGAGAATCCGTTCTTTCTCTTGTCCTTTCGAGCATTATCCAAAGCGCGCACGACAGCTGATACGGCTTGAATATCCTGGGGTGTGAACGGAGCAGACATCTTGTCTGATCTTGTGCGGGTAGTTTGGAACGAACGTTGGTTCGTAACTATTCTACGAAGGGGTGTGAGAAAAGAGTGAACAGAACGGCGATAAGCGTGCATGAGGTTAAGGACGGTGTTACCTCATACAAGAGTGCAGAAGCTCCTCAGTTCTACTCGGAATTTTTCTTTTTGAATCTGTACCTTCTGTTGCTGTTTGGAGAATACCATTAATGCTGAGTGATTGGGAAGGAGCGAATTCAATAACTCACCTTTCCCTTGACAGAAGGTCGAATGAACAAACACAAAGGTACCTTTCAGGTACGGCGTAGGTTTTCCGAATGTGTGCACCGCAGCGTCCGAAGGGTATATGAATGGACAGGGGAATTGCGGCCAAATTCTGAAGATCGCACTCCCAGCTTTTATGCAGACTCAGCTGGCAATGAGGCTGTGGCGGTTGGTGCGGGCCAGGAACGAGGAGAAAACTGCCTTGGTGCACCGCCTCAGTAACGGCTTCAAGTCTTCAATATGAGTCAGACCGCAAATAAATAGGGGGTGATCACAAGAAGAGTTATGTTTGTTCTTTGTTATTAGGTATGCTCATGAAGTCGCAGTAATCAGCAAGAGTTTCCTGAGTCACTGTCCACTATCAGGCAGGAACATTGTGGAGGGCAAGCTGCCGCCTTACCCTGTAGAGTTTATAAGTGGCTAGTATCCATGCGTCACGCCGACTACAGATTCATGTCATCGGGTTCCCTACTACCAGCAGCACAGGCAGCAACTGGCTATTAATATTATTTTGGTAATACTAATATGGATACTAAAGCCGTCAGCAGCGGTGTGACTTATTAAGAAAATACCTAATGTCGGGTGCTTACAAGCAGTGTAAACCAGTCCTTGAAGGTTCATCAGGCACCATACCATGATGGTGGGCGTAAATCCAGGGTTCCACATGAAGCTACCCCGCCAAAAATCTTCTGTCGTAGCAGCGACGCATAATCTTTATTTAATCAATTTCAACAATTGCAATAGCAAACAAAGGAACTTGAATATAAATACATCAAATTCGCGCATTAGTACCAAAAAAAACCCGGACACTAAGCTATTACAACTTCTATCATGGCAACCCCCAACCCATTCCTCCTCGCAGCCGACAACAACCCCACGTTGCTGCCCCTCCTCAGGGAGAAACCAGCATTGGCGTCATCGCAAGATGAACACGGCTATTCTCTCGTCCATGCCGCTGCTAGCTACAACCATCTCGATCTTCTACGGACCCTTATTCGAGAATTTAACGTGGATGTGGACTTGAAAGACGAAGACAACGAGACAGCCTTGTTTGTTGTCGAAACCAAGGACGCTGCTCAAGTTCTGGTCGAAGAGTTGGGCGCAAACATTAGTCACCGAGGACTAGAAGGATTCACAGCTAGAGAAAAGATCGAAGCAGAAGGGGATTTCCCTGCGGTTGCAGAGTATCTATTAATGGTTGAAGTAAAGCAAGCCGACGACCCTGCTTCGACTGCAGCAGCTGTTATGCCTGAAGTTATTCCCCCACCTCCGGAGGGTATGAAAGTCACAGTTGGTACGATGGACGAGGCCACAGATATCCCTGGGGAGATCGATCCGGAGTTCCGAAGAAGAATCGAGGAATTGGCCCAACGCGAAGATTTCGACACGCCCCAGGGCCAGGCTGAGCTACGGAAATTGATTGAAGACGCTGTTCTGGGCGAGGGTGGCGTCGGAGAAGAGCGCAACGTACGATCGAAGCAAGACTAGAAGACACTTAAGTCGATGCCTTTATCTCCCACATGAGATATTTGCCGGCTGCATTAGGTGGCCTGAGGATAGTGAGTTCATCACTTGTTCCTGGTACACTCTTTGAGAAACATGTGGCGCCAAGAGAAAACCATGTTCCTGAAGGGCAAACTGCCAGCACATCCATGAGTAGGCCATGGAGCCACTGCGTCGACATGAAGCCTTCCCAACTTATTTTGCGGATCCTGGACTCCTGGGTCTTATCACCGGGCACGCAATACCGTGATAGATAGGGATCGATACTATCCCGAGGCTTTACACGTGGACTGGCTAGACGAATGAGCGAGAGCCATTCGTAACTTTCTGTAGCAAAGTACTCGAGGGCTTCACGATCATTCTCAGCAAGAACTTCTGGGTCAACATCAAGATTCGGTTGCAGAACGGCAAGATCTTGGGACGCGATGGGTGTTGAGGTGAAGGCTGTGGGAAAGAACTGTTGTATCGGTTCTGGATTAGGGGCTTGAGAGAGTTAGCACAAAGCTACGACACGATTCCCTAGTGAAGATCCGGCCAGTGGTACCTACTTTGGGTTGTGTTGTCGCAAAATAGCCATGTCATAGGTCGAGTGAAGACGGTCTTACAGGCATAGATCAATCTATCAAACCCCTTCTTTCCCCGCAACATAGATGGATCTCTGAGGTTGTACGTTATAACTTGATTGTCATGTCAGCGATTATTTGAGAGACTCGCCGTTGGAACTTACTCCATCGAGGCTTGGTTCCTCTTCCACCCTTTGGGCCATATGGCTTTCCGGGAAGGCCTGCACGCTCATACGTTTCTTTATCCACAAACATTGTAAGAACACCTAGAACAGTGTCAGTTTCTAACTAAACTTAGACTGTAGTAGCTTTTTTACCTTCCCGCAAAGTGAACAAAGTGCCAACAGTTGTTTGTCCTTCTGAGAGCATGAGGATATCACCTAACCAGGTACGGATAGTGTCAGTAAATATCAATAGTGTAGAAAGTTGTACTGACCTCTCTTGATGTATTCTGTAAAGAAGTCTCCGTGCAAAACATCACCCAAAGACATTACCACTCTTGAATAGCGTGGAGGCTTGCTAGTTTTGGCAAGTTGCTCACTAACTGCATCATGTACTTCTGCAGGCAGTATTAGGTCGACCTGGAGTGGGTTAATATGAATCCAATATCGGTTATACCTGGAAATTACTGACCTTGTGAATAAAATCTAACGACGTAATTGCAGCCCAAGGCTTGCCTTTGCGAGGAGCTTGGTTAGTATCAACATGGCCCATAGTACCGTATGTCACAAAACATTTCGGCGATTGATAGATTGAAGGCGCAGCAGCGGGAAACATGTCGAAAAGGTGGAGAGTTAAGGCAAAATACGATGCCTTGACGATAAAATGTTGGTGAGTCGAGCTGCTGGATGGTGTAAGTCACGAATGGAGGGTAACACAAAACCAATGGTTTGGATTTTAGCCGGGTCTTTTTCGGTGAATCTTTTACGCAACTTCACAACAGGACTAAAGAGAAACTTTTTGCACTTTGCTATTTCTTAAATAACATTTTGTTAGAGGTCCTGAGACATTTCGATTAACATTGGAAAATCAGCTCCAAAAATTATATCTGGGTGGTAGCTCTGCTATAGCGATTTCTTGACGAGGAAGTATCAGCCTCAGTGTGCCCTTTCCTCCCCCACCCTCAACTTTACCACAAAGTTGGTGAACTCGACTTTTTTCAAACCACAAGATCTGGAAACCCATTCCAGCATGGAGTTCTTGATAAAATTCGCCCAGGCGCATGAGACCTTTCGGGTTCCCGAGATCGAAGCCCTGGCTCTGGTTGGAGGCCTGGAAATGAAAATAGTCGACTATAGTCAAGATGTCCGTTATCCCACTGAATACATGACTTCCCCAGAGACTTACTGTGAATAGTCCCCCTTTTGTATCGTTCAACTGAATTCAGTAGAAGCCGCTCAACGCCTGGCCAAGAGATCCATTCTCATTCAGTCCATTCATGAGCTCTGGGGTAAAGGAAGTACCCTGGACGAGCTTCACGAATCAGTCAAGACAAATACATCGCACATCTGGGATAGCTACCTGGGCAAGTCGTTCAAGTTTGATGTCGATCCTTACCAAGGGACTCGCTCTGCCAAGAAGCGAATCGAACTCATCAACTCGTTTCGATTCCTGGGCTGGACCGGGCCTGTCAAGATGACCAACCCCGATAACTTGTTTACAATCTTCGAAATGTGGCCTTATGACAGCGTGCCCCTGAATCTTCCAGACCCCACGATGATGTATCTTGCTCGCCATGTCGGAAACTCCTCACGCGATATTCTGGTTCGGTTCGACTTGAAGAAGAGAGGATATATCTCTACGACAAGTATGGATTCCGAGCTTGCACTAGTTACGGCAAACATTGCCCTTGCTGCTCCCGGCAAACTGTTCTACGACCCGTTCGTCGGGACTGGGTCCTTTCCCATTGCATGTGCTCACTTTGGCGCTCTCGCTTTTGGAAGCGATATCGATGGCCGTAGCATGCGTGGCGAGGGCGGAAAGAAGAGTCTTAAGGGGAACTTCGACCAATATGGCATTGGATCTTGCTTGGGAGATGTATTCTCTGCAGACTTGACCAACACACCTATCAGGAGACACCGCAGGACATGGGACGGAATTGTTTGTGATCCGCCCTATGGTGTCCGTGAAGGATTGAGGGTGCTTGGCCTTCGCGATCCTGAGAAGACGCCTTGGCTGATAGAACAAGGGAAGCAACACGGAATGTTCGTAGTACCCCCGTCGATTCTGCTAACCCTCACGCTGACCATAACAGGAAACCGACCTACGTACCACCCAAAAAGCCGTATAGCTTCATGGTAATGCTCGATGACATCCTTAACTTTGCAGCCAACACTCTTGTCGACGATGGACGGTTATCATTCTGGATGCCAACTGCGAACGATGAAGATCAGGAGATCCCTGTTCCTACACATCCTTACATGGAAGTGGTAGTGGTTTGTACCCAACCCTTCAACAAGTGTAAGTCGTTTCTGTAGTATTGTTTGCGCATATTGCCCATGCTGACATCTGCTAGGGTCGAGGAGACTCATTACTTATCGTCGACTTCCTGACTCACAAGTGCCGCAATCGGCGCTCGAAACTTATGCAAACCGACAAAAGCTCACATTGGATGGGACATCGGCAGACGAACTCAACCCGTTTCGACGTGGATATTTCAAGAAGTTCGAGACAGAGGAATAGAATAGAAGAAACGAAAAGAAACCATCGCAAAACCTCGCTCTACTCCCATCAGAAATTTCCTATGCTCCACATTCATATATGATAAACCACACCAGAAAAGAAATACCCAAACATTGCTGACTCACAAGGGAACGCATGCATGTTCATCAAGTTGTCATAATAACCCGTCCACGGTCCTTCCTGTGTTGCCATCTATGCGTTGTAACAGTACCAAACACGCCTTAACCGTCACACGAACGGTCATGATAGATAATCGTCAATATACACGTGACAGCGTCACGCTTCAAGTTTGTGCAGTATGTTGTAATTTGGAAGTCGTAGGCCTAACGGAACTCCGTTGCAGCGAAGCATCCTCGATCGGGTACATGCTTTAATTCCAGTTGTTGGAACCTTTGAGAAGTTAGTGACAAGTTCAACATGCAATCAGGGTTGAAGACCAACTTTTCGCTTTTAGAGTGAAAATAGATACCGCTCACTTCACCCTTGACCTGGTTAAAGCAAATATAATAGAACCCCTCGAAGCTGGCACCTGTTATCGTACGGACGCGGTGGTCTGGCACCAGAAAGTGCTCTTTCCAGCGCATGAAGATAGTTTCTCGCTGAGCAGCATCGCGAATGGTGACGGGGCCCTTGCGAGCTTGCTTCTGGAAGGGACGAAAAGCAGTGAATTTGGCCCAGTGGCTCAGATCGACCTTGCTATTTGCGCCCCAGTTCTCGTGCTGGGTATAGAAGCTGTACTTGGATCCGATAATTTCTCCCTCAAAATACGTTGTGAGGGTAGGATGATCTTCGGTCAAACCTTCAACAGTAGTTAGTTTACTGTTAGTAAGTCTTAACGGGTGCCTGGTACCAACCTTGAATTCGAAGATAACCACAAAGAAAAGACTCGCGCATGTCGACATGTTTGATCTCGACTTGCACGTCGTAGACTTGCCGTTCTGACTGCTGTGTGCCATGGAACTTGCTACCCGGACGGAGGTAAGAAGATGGCGTTGAAGGTATAGTCTTTGTTTGTCAGAAGGTTGCATCATACTGGTTGGGTATTCGAAAGTTGGCTCACCCGCATGCAAGAGTAGTCCGGACCCATGGATGGGGACCAGAGCTCATCTTCTTGCGCATCAAAATCAGTCCACTCTGAGTCTTGATTAGGGGATCTTCTCCGTCTGGAAGATTCGCACAGAGCTGATTCGGATTCGGTAGCTTGTTGTGTATTATGGGAAGGCTCTCGGCTCAGCTGATTACCGATTTCGGTCTCCCTTCCCTTGGTTTCGGATTCAGATCCGTCGTGCATAGGGGTTGTTATGGTTGTGGTGGCGGTTTGCGGGCGTGGTGACATGGTAGTAGATCTTGAAGATGAATCATTGGGTGGACGTCCATCATACATGATGGTATCGTCGTTTGGACGCTCAGGTGCAGGCGGCGCGTCAACGGTGAGTGGCGAGCCACCATCTACAGAGAGATCAGGGCTGGCCTGGACACCGATGCTGTCGACACGAGCTTCGTCGTCGCCGCGCGATTGCCAAGTGGGACGTGGCTGGTGTTGAACGTCGTCGGGACATGTCGAGAAACTATAGGAGCGCGGCGACGCAGCCTCAACAGGCGGATTCGATGATGGTGTTGGCATTGTATGTGACGTGTGAGAGGATACGATACAATTGAGCAGCGGGTATCTCGACGTAGTGCAGGTAGTGAGTTAAGACGCGAACAAAGTATAATCGGGGGTATCAAGTCGGCCGATAGACGTTGCAAGTTTGAAAGGACAGGCCTGACGTCGAGCGCTATTCGATGCCAGAGGAGAGAACCAAGTTAGTGTTAATCACCAAGCGAGTGGCGATCTCGGGGACTAGACTAGAGTCTGGTTGCAGCAGAAAGCCTTTTCAGAAAGTAGCATGCGTGCCCATGACAAGAGGTCAGGGAAACAAGCAATATAATAATAACAGTACAACAAAAGCTCAGGTCATGAGATAAAAAGGTTGGATCAAACTACCTGGCAACAAGTGAGTAATGGCAGATGGTAAATGAATGGGTCGATGGCAAAGAAAGGGTCAGTCAATCAGTCAAGGTCATGGTCGAGTCGGTCGGTGATGCTGGGCTGGGCTGCCCTGCCGTGCCTGTCGCCTGTCTCTGTCTCTGGGGTTCTGTAGCGGATATGTGGGGGCCATGGGTCTAACTAGACCTCCACTCGGCAAGACGGAAAGTCTTCCAGGTCTTGGTCTAGGGAGGGATCTTAGAGCATACCACGCTACCTACCGGGCCTAGTTGGTGAAGTTGGGCTCATGGCTCATGCCGTGTAACATTGACTCGAGGAGCATTGAGGTGCGGCATCTTTTTTTTTGCGCCCGAAATTCTGCAGGATGGCTTGAAAGAAGTTTGTTAGTGACAACGGTGGAAGCACCCGGTAGGATCCAATGGAAGGGCGGACTCTCAAATGAAGGACCTAAAAGATCAGCACATGTTTGGTGTATCCTCCTCAATTATGATGTTGAAAGCGAGCAGGTATTCTCAGAAGATACTCAAGTGCCTGGGTACCTACACCTTTGATATGAAAATATATCCATCGAGCTTTGCTCCTGTCATGTTTTCCTCTCATTCAGCTGAGATCCAATAGATGCTAAGATTCGAATACTGCGGCTGGACTAGGGTCCAGTTCCATCTCTGCGGGCCAGGCTGAACCTTAACAAGACTACCTACCATCCAATGCCTGGCCTTCAACACCATCATGGAAGGAAGCGAAACTGTGATAAAACAATTTGCCGATAACGATATTCTACAAGTATCAATCTTTCACTTAACAAGTCGTGGCTAGTTTTGGGTACCTATGATTCTCAAATCTGAGTCAGTGTCACTGCCAGAATCAGATGCTTTCTGTTTTCTCCCTCCTTGTTACATCAGATTGGGCTGCTTTGGTTCCGCGCCGTGCCCCAGATACAGTACAAAAGCGGCATCGGGCAGCCCCAGCATCCCCCACCGTGTTCCCGCCTGCATTTCTTATGGGGTGATGGGCCCTCGTTAGAAAGAGGAAGACATCCAATCCACGATGCATTATACGCTTCGAGCGTATGATGGAAATCAGACAATTTCCATCGCACTGCCCGGCAAACCGTTTTTCTCATGACGGCTCTACCCGGCCGGCTCGATGATCCCGACTACGTGGCTGCCAGGAAAGTAATTTCGGAGCTTTAAACTTGTCTACGCAATTGTGTATCATAGCCAGGCGTGCAGCACAGAATTATCATTTCCTTCGATGCAATTGGGAGCCATACAATCACTTTTTACCATATCATTGTCCAACCTCTCAAAGTCTTTGAAACGACTTTTTGGCAATGATGCACGACTTCATAATTCCACACATTAAAGAGGGAAGGGCCAGTAACGCTCGAATGATTAGTCTCCTGGATTGTTCGTTGTTGCAAAATGGGGCTTCTTTCTTTTCAGGTATGCTTCCTTATTTCGTAATGCGTAGCGTGAACGTCTTCTTCACGATAATCTCCCACGTCTTTGACATCTGGGTATCGTCCATCATCCATGACTGCCATGCGCCAATTTCAATTATTGCCAACCAGCACTGCTACCATATGTTTGACTATTTCGAGTAGGGGATGCTGCAGTTCATTCGTCGTTGTGTGGCTTGTTCTTCAGATGGGCTTGATCTTGAAGTGCAAAGCAATTAAGCTGAAAACTAGCGCCTTTAGATCTTGAACGAGATAGTAAAACACTCGCAGGCCTTCAGGGTCGGCGGATTCTGTGACGTCCACTAGAGATCCAATCTTTGCTGTCTGCTTGCCGTTAATAGCGTCCTCCAAACGACTGGTTCCTTAAACTAACCTCGAAGGCGATGTGATCGTTTCCAATTCGGATCTCCAACTCCTGGCGTCCATCTTTGTTTTTCTGTGGCCATTTTGAATCATCTTCTCTGTTTATTGTCAGAATCGCGTCAGGGAAGGTTGCGGCGCAAAGGGTACAGCGTACTTCGTGATTTCGCTTGTCTTGATAATGCGCTTGATTTCGTCGACTACAACGGAGCTGACACACACTAGAATATGGTCAGACAAAACTGTACTGTATAAACATATAGAGCGATACTGACTCTCTTTTCGGATCAAGCTATCGTTTCGGTAGTTGGAGTTGTTGGCATATCGGGCAACCGCGCTGCGACCATCGCCGACAACCCGGAAGTCGAATTCTGATCGCGATTCTGTTAGAAGGAGGTTCCTGAGAAGTTCAAGGAGTTGTAGTCATTCGTACCTAGAAATTCGTGACCGAAACGGCCCATATGGCCAGAGCTGTTTGCAGAGACGTCATTAGTATTGATTGTAAAAGCCTTTAAGGCAGCACTGGCCGAGGTACTGAGCTTACTAGTAGCGTAGGTAGAAAGGCTCGTTTGACGATGTCATGGCTGCGTATGTAGGAGCTTTGATTGAAAGTATTGGGGTTTCGGGTCAAGAAATAATAAATCAAACCCTTAGGATCGCAAGGCTGAGAAAGAATCGCGGGACGGACCTGTTGTGTACATGTGCACGGATCATCTTTTGGCGGGGCAGATGGACGGACAGCTCTACCTGCCACCTACACCACCCTGATATTAGTGGATGGAGGGCCTTCACCGTCAGTACTAAATCAACAGACAGTGGAGGTGTGTACATGGCCTTCACTGTACCTAGGTAGGTATGTGCTATCGAAGATCAACCTGGGCTATTATCGTCTTCCATGTATTTACGCCCTCAAAAGATGAAATCGAATTTTCGTCAGAGTTAACGAATAACTATCACTTGGTTAATATTCTACAAACCGACCAGATCTTCATCTTCAGCCAAATATTGACCAATTGACACAAACTTGAACTTTAGGAGGTTGGATCCTGTACTTTGGAGGTTACGAATCGCAGTACATGACCCCCTTGTCAAATCACGTGATACCATCCCTCTCATCAAGCCGCTTAGTGCCACCTGTTCGACATCGCTGGCAGGACAGATCTTCTTGAAGTTGAAGCTGTCCAGAGTTGGTCAATTTTACTTCTAGAAAACGACTTACAGCGATTGCGCGCTGGAATAACTCAACGAATGGCCCAGGCGCATTTTGCTATTAGTCCCGACAATTGAACCTTTCAAGCAGCTTGAACCCCTGAGCTGAGCCTCCCCACCGCCGAAGTCAATACCACCTATACCGGTACCTCTCCAATCCACCTCCAACGTTCCCCTTAAGAGCCACGTCCCATCTACAACAAACACATTCACCAACTTTCTCGGCCAGCCGCTGGCGACACCCTTCAAGATGTCTGGCTTTCTTGAGAATGCGTACAGTCTCGTTCATCAGGACAATGCGGCCGATGTCCCCACCGTTTCCGATCTGCGCATGCAGTTGGAGAAGGGCACCGATGAGAGCAAGGTCGAGACTATGAAGCGCATCTTGACCATCATGCTTAATGGTGACCCCATGCCCAGCTTGCTAATGCATATCATTCGCTTCGTCATGCCTTCCAAGTCCAAGCCTCTCAAGAAGCTTCTCTATTTCTACTATGAAATCTGCCCCAAGCTTGACAGCACCGGCAAGCTCAAGCAAGAAATGATTCTGGTTTGGTACGGCTGCAGTTCCCATGCCTCTATGTCGAGGTTTGACATTGGTCGCCGCCGTGCAAGGCTAACTGTAGTCATGTAGTAACGGTATCCGAAACGATCTTCAACACCCCAACGAATACATTCGAGGAAACACCCTTCGCTTCCTTTGCAAGCTGAGGGAAGCTGAGCTCATCGAGCCTCTTCTCTCTTCAGCCCGATCTTGTCTCGAACACCGACATGCCTACGTCCGAAAGAACGCCGTCTTCGCCATCTCCTCCATTTACACACACTCACCTTCTCTGATCCCTGATGCCTCAGAACTTATTTCGACATTCCTTGAGGGAGAGAGCGATGGAGTCTGCCGAAGAAATGGTTTCGCCGCTCTCGCTAGCATCGACCACGATGCTGCCCTGGTCTACCTTAGTTCTGTGTTCGAAGGCATCCCTAACGCAGAAGAGTTGCTTCAGCTTGTCGAGCTCGAATTTATCCGAAAGGATGCTGTCCAAAACTCTGAGAACAAGGTTTGTTGGCTATTTGCCTACAGGAAAGACTAGGCAGACCACTGACTGTTACAATAGGCTCGATACTTGAGATTGATATTCGACTTGCTGGAAGCCGGCGCCTCGACCGTCGTATACGAAGCCGCCTCCTCCCTAACTGCCCTTACAAACAACCCTGTCGCTGTGAAGGCCGCTGCCGCCAAGTTCATCGAATTGAGCATCAAGGAGGCAGACAACAACGTTAAGCTTATCGTTCTCGATCGAGTTGACCAATTGCGCAAGAAGAATGAAGGTGTCCTTGACGATCTGACCATGGAGATCCTCCGAGTTCTGTCCAGTACCGATATCGATGTTCGAAGAAAGGCACTCGGACTTGCTCTTGAGATGGTGTCCAGCAAGAATGTTGAAGAGGTCGTGCTCCTGCTCAAGAAGGAGCTCTCCAAGACCGTCGATCAAGAATACGAGAAGAACACCGAATACCGATCCCTCCTCATCCATTCAATTCATCAATGCGCCATCAAGTTCTCCGAGGTTGCCGCAAGTGTTGTGGAGCTTCTCATGGATTTCATCGCCGACTTCAACAATATTTCAGCCGTCGATGTGATCAACTTCGTCAAGGAGGTTGTAGAGAAATTCCCTAACCTGCGAACTACTATCATCGAGCGACTTGTCTCTACCCTTGGTGAGGTCCGAGCTGGCAAGGTTTACCGTGGCATCATGTGGATCATTGGTGAATACTCCCTTGAAGAGAAGGATATCCGAGAGGCCTGGAAGAGGATACGTGCCAGTTTAGGAGAGATGCCAATTCTTGCCTCCGAGCAACGACTACTCGATTCTCACGACGGCGAAGAGAAGACCGAGGACCACATCAACGGAACGTCAAAGCCAGCAGCGCCATCTGGTTCGCGCAAGGTTCTTGCAGATGGCACTTATGCCACTGAGACTGCCTTGACCAGCCAGTCCTCAGCTGCTGCCAGGTTGGAGGCTGTTAAAACTGCTCAGAAGCCCCCTCTGCGTCAACTTATCCTCGATGGAGACTACTATCTGGCGACTGTCCTGTCATCAACCCTCGTCAAGCTTGTCATGCGACACCATGAGATTTCTTCCGACAAGGCTCGTACCAACGCCCTCCGAGCCGAGGCCATGCTCATCATGATTTCAATCATCCGTGTGGGTCAGTCTCAATTCGTTAAGGCTCCTATTGATGAAGACTCTGTGGATCGAATTATGTCTTGTGTGCGCTCCCTGGCCGAGTTCGAGGAGAAGAAGGAACTCGAAACTGTCTGGTTGGATGACACTCGCAAGGCTTTCCGTGCTATGGTCCAGGTCGAGGAGAAGAAGCGCGCTGCTAAGGAAGCTTTCGAGAAGGCCAAGACAGCTGTGCAAGTTGACGATGTTGTCCCCATTCGACAGCTCGCCAAGAAGAACACTACTGACGGTCTTGACGAGATCGAGGTGGACTTGGAGAGGGCAACTGGTGGTGAGGGTACTGCTGAGGATCTTTCTTCCAAGCTCAGCCGTGTAGTCCAGTTGACCGGTTTCTCCGACCCCGTCTATGCTGAGGCATACGTCAAGGTCCACCAGTTTGACATTGTTCTTGATGTTCTCCTAGTTAACCAAACTACCGAGACTCTTCAGAACCTTTCAGTTGAGTTTGCTACTCTTGGTGACTTGAAGGTTGTAGAGCGACCTACTACACAGAACCTAGGCCCTCATGACTTCCACAACGTGCAATGCACGATCAAGGTCTCTTCGACGGATAC
This sequence comes from Fusarium citri, assembly GCA_004367485.1. Taxonomy (NCBI): domain Eukaryota; kingdom Fungi; phylum Ascomycota; class Sordariomycetes; order Hypocreales; family Nectriaceae; genus Fusarium; species Fusarium citri. The sequence continues at coordinate 52,875 of QHHH01000111.1, forward strand.
TGGCGTCATCTTTGGTAACGTCGTGTACGATGGTGCCCACTCTACTGACACCAACGTTGTCATTCTCAACGACCTGCATGTCGACATTATGGACTACATTCAGCCCGCTACATGCACCGAGACTCAGTTCCGTACCATGTGGACTGAGTTCGAGTGGGAGAACAAGGTCAACATCAACTCCAAGGCCAAGACACTTCGCGATTTCCTTGACCAGCTCATGGCATGCACAAATATGAACTGTCTGACACCAGAGGCTAGTCTTAAGGGCGATTGTCAGTTCCTGAGTGCTAACTTGTACGCAAGAAGCGTATTCGGTAAGTTCATCTACTCTCTTATGCACTAATATCTGCTAACAAATGACCTAGGTGAGGATGCTCTCGCTAACCTGAGCATTGAGAAGGAGGGTGAGGACGGACCCATTACTGGTTTCGTAAGAATAAGGAGTCGATCACAAGGCTTGGCCCTGAGCCTAGGCTCGCTAAAGGGTCTCAATAAGATCGGCTCAACGGCTTAGACCAACTGATGACACGTAAAGGTACCTGGATCGGATTATACGACAACAGGTTACTTAAGCATTCCAAGATTCATGACGATGGTTGGAGCGGAGTCAGGGGCGGAGCATGTTAATGGGTGTTTTCCCACCAAAAGGCTTTGCGATGGGTCCCTGGTAGAGTTCATTGTAAGCAGGTTTAGGTAGATGTTGATTACAAAGGCACATGGTTTCAAAAAAGGAAAGAATCACTGTTCAAGATACAAGTTGTCACAAAGTTGGTGAGGTCGGTCGCCGTTTTGAGGAGATATCGAGTGGTATTAAAACGGACACTGCCATGTCTGCCAGTGCCGCATTGGGTTCGTCAATGATGTTCATACATGCTTATTGGGATAACGGCTATCTTGTCCAAAATTGATCTCGACACATGGGATATGAGAGTAATATAGGGTGCAAACAAATCATCGCTAGACCATCCTCCTCCAACTCCAATAGAAACAGATGCAGTAGACCGGGTAAATAAGATGGGGTATTGTCCAAGGGTGGTTAATGGTGACAAAATGATTAAAACAGGATGACAATTAAGATGTATGTAGGCGTGCGTATGAGGGTGACTGTAATATTAGATCAGTCGCGAAGTGTCCACGACGGATGCTAAGCTTGCGAATCGACTTCTCCAAGCTGGACACTGGAGAACGGTTAGGTGCGATTAAGCATCGAAAACAAGAGCATTGACGACATGTCCCGTCGTCCAGTTTTGCGCTGATAGAGACAGGTTATCCTTAAGGATTTTGCCCATATAAGCGATTCTGATCTTCTTTGTAGAAGCAAGCTGAGAGTCATGTTAGCATTCGACTCTTTCCTCGCTGAGTTTGTTCAAAAGAAGAACTGATCAGGGTAAAGGTACTCACACCAGCCTCAAGGGCAATCTTCTTTGCTACACTTCGAACCGTTTCCGACTCTGAGATGTTGACGTTGATGTCCTGGCCATTTTCACTAAGTCTAGCCCGTAACTTGACCAGCTCTTTCGGCTCGTCCACTTCTTTTCCCTTCTCTTGCTTTTTGCCATCAATCTCGTCGTCACTCAATTCTTCATCGGCTGCTGTATCGTCACCTGCGGTGGAAACGTCACCTTTCGCCCCGGGTGCCTGATCTTCTTGGACATTCTGCGGGTCAGAAACAGCCCATTCCGGCAATTGATAATAATTTCCAAGAGAATCGTAGACGCCGTTGGAGAGGTTGCCGGTGGGTAAAGAAATCTCAGCTGCGGAGAGGATCATTTGAGCTGTCGCAAGACCGTTGGATCCATCATCCTGGGCGTCTTGGCTCGCGGGATCCCATAGAACTTGCAAGGCTGCATGAATAGTCTGCCATATCTCGGGTCTGCCAGTGACTCGGGTATCGAAAAAGGCGGCTCGTTCCTTTGCTAGTTCGCTCTTGGTCCAGGTGCGGTCGCGGGAAGTCCATTCGTGTCGTCGCAAGGGCTTGTCAATGTGCTGATCCAAGGGACGGTCATTGCGACGACGCTGGCGACGTCTTTCGGCAGGGATTTGTGGTTGAGCGGCCTCAGGGAGTGACAGTGGGGGAGGATTAATGGCACGCGATGAAGCGTTGGGTGCGCCACCTGGGTAGGGTGAATTGGGGCCCGAGGAACGAGAAAGACAGCAACCCTAGCAACGTGTTAGAGATGGTGAGGTGAGCTCCATGGAAAAGTGCTGTACCATTTTGGCTACAGTACTGTACTGCAGTCTACAGTTTAGTGCAGTCTACAAGGGCGGCGGCGATCGACGTTGAACTTGTGGGTTGAAGGTTGAGCAAAGGAATGGTGATCCCAACTTTAGCGACTAGCCATCGTTGACAGGCTTGGCCAGAGTCACAGCTGATGAGAGGGGGATTGAGAAATGAAATGCTGGTTGATAAAGGGAACAAAAGAGGAGGCTTATAGCAAAAGAAGGGCGCGGCGCACGCAGGCAAGAGGCGCAGAGCAATAGAAAAGAAGAAGAGATGGAGTAGTAAGTTAAGACGGGAGCCGAGTTTCGGTTTGGTAGGTCCCGTCTGGTTTGGTCTGGTCTGGTCTCGTCTCGTCTTCTGGAGACGCCGAACCTAATAAGCCATCGACTCTTTTTTGGGGGCAGGGGAATGCGGCGCAAAAGCGGGACTCGGTTACTTAGGTGCTTTTAGTTAGCCTAAAAATAAGGAACAAGATCAAAGAAGGGTCCTAAATTAAGTTAATTATAGCTAGAGCTTTAATGGGTTTAGCAGAAGCCGAGCGTTGACTTACATATGATGATGAGGATAAATGGTAGGAGTGGTTGAATAAATCACATATCAGTCAATTGATCGCTCAAAAGATAGATGGTAACTCATCGACTGATCATATGACTTGAGAATGAGAATGATCATACCAATATTGAGTTCAAGAAGGTTGGCAGTGACAGTGACTATTAAGTACGGAGGAAACGCGGCCTTTCATGTGTGATGATGCAGACACTGAGTTTATGTGGGATTGTTGATGTAATGACAATCCTTCACTTTTTTTCTATGCTGTTGGCCAAGAAAGTTAAAAATGACCAAGGTACAGGGACTGTCATCACTTCCTAGAGGTATTTGTACTAGGTAGGGGTATCATTCATCAATTGATTGTTGATTGTTGTCGGTGGGGTATTGCATGGACAGGCCTAGACAGGGATCCATTACGAATTTACGGATTATAGAGAAGCCAAACCTTGACCTCCATCTCTAGGTGAAGCTGAAGGTCAGCTCTTGCAACATGGGTACCTACCTATGATAGGGCTGAAGAGTCCATTGACCACTGTGAAAGATGCTGTTGGTCTCAATCACTGAATTATTCAACATCTCGAACTTATTGCTAGGGATTATGCTCACTGGATTGTTAACTGGCAGTGAATGGATGGCTTACCCGGGAGTGCAGAAGGGATACTTGGGCTTTGTATTACACAAAGCAGACAATAGGTAAGTTTGATCACTTCGAGAGAAGAAATCTTTATTTGAAAAACAACGAACGGAATTTGTAATGTTCCACGACAGTAGAAAGCAGACAACTACGGACAGGCTCTCACCTTAAACATCCATGGAAGTACTCATCGAAGGTAGCTGCGACTAATCAGCTACCCCACCAAGTAGTGCTGTCAGTGCTTCGTCGTGGACTCAACATCCACTATCGATTGCTCCTTCTGATTTCCATCCCTCTCTTTGCTTTACGCTATGGCATCGCGTGGATAATTTCATTCATTCACACTCATCCACTCGTTAATTCACTCGCTCAGCTTAACTTGGTCTGCATCGCCTTGCAAAAAAGAAGCGTATTCTTTTCTGTCTTGTTTTAGTGAATAAGCACTCGCCCCCTTTCAGTGTCCAAACCCGTAAACATTCACGGCCAACATGTCTAAAATGCAAAAGGCGACAGAACGGCATTTCTATTATCACGGGAAAGAGGTAACACATCAACTGTCTCTGTCATATGACCCAGAAGCTGACACGACATAAAGGGCTACGAAGCAGAGCGCAATAATTGTCACTGGTGTCAAATACGTTCTTTACCAACTCATTCTACTCTGCCAGTCACGGTAGTCAACGAACAAGACTCCGAGGTTCTACCAGATGACTTCCGCTTCATAAAAAATGTGGTACTCGGCGAAGGAGTTGAACGAGCTGGGGATAGTTTCCGCAGTGGCTGCTCCTGTGTCCATGACGACGAGTGTCAGTTCACAAGCTGCCATTGTCTGGCTGATCTAGACGATGAGGACTCTAGCGATGAAGATGATGACCCCTTTGGAGACCGTATCGATGAAATGAACATAGACAAGCCTCGCAAGAAAGCCTACGCCTATCACGCACACGGAGCCAAAGCTGGTCTTCTGCGATCCAGATTCCATACCTCCAAGATGCCCATATATGAATGCCACCAGAGCTGTTCTTGCTCCATAAACTGCCCCAACCGTGTCGTCGAGCGTGGTCGAACGATCCCCTTGGAGATCTTCCGGACCGAAGACCGGGGATGGGGTAAGTCTATCTGCTATCATCAGTATGTTGCGTGCGGTTCACTAACTTCGTTCCTATAGGTGTGAGATCACCTGTGCCCATTAAAAAAGGACAGTTCGTCGACAGATATCTGGGCGAGATAATCACGTCGACAGAAGCAGACCGTCGACGCAGCGAATCAGCCATTTCGCAACGCAAGGACGTTTATCTATTCGCTCTCGATAAATTCACTGACCCAGACTCACTCGACACCCGACTCAAGGGTCCATCACTTGAAGTTGATGGCGAATTCATGTCTGGACCAACGCGCTTTGTCAACCACTCTTGCGAACCTAACATGCGCATCTTTGCGCGTGTTGGTGACCATGCTGATAAGCATATCCATGATCTTGCCCTGTTTGCAATCAAGGAAATCCCGAGGGGTGAAGAGCTCACCTTTGACTACGTCGATGGGGTTTCGTACGAGAGCGAGGAACCAGGGGAAAAGTCACACATGACCCCTTGTTTATGTGGAAGTAAGAAATGCAGGAAGTTCCTATGGTAAAAAGAATCCACAAGGGTCATGTCAAAGAAATAGTGTTTTTGTTTTGGCGAAGATATCCAGCAAACATGAGTTTCATATCCACTAGCTAACATGCTCAAAGAAGGCGCTTTGTTACCACCTTGAGCCATATCTACAGAAAATACACATCACATTTACTACTGCTGTCAAAGTAGTATTCTTTCATTTGGTACTGACTTGTTCGCAGGCCTTGAATGCTTTGAGCAAAAACCTAGCTGTTTCCCACGGTGTTCTTTGTTCGCAGTCAACGGCACACTTCATACTAGAACAACGCCACTGCGGCTCTTCTGCCTTGTTTTAAGCCACCTACTGAACATGAGTGTATTCATATCTTACACAAGAACACTGCATGAGCTTGCACCTCTATAAATAATATCGTGCCTCTCAAGAGGATAGGGGTTTCCTTATCACTATCAACGATACCTTCTCTGTCTACTTTCTTTTCCTACAATCTAAATCATGGATAAGGTCGATAACAATTCGATCTCAGATCACTCTGAGTCTTCTCTTCCGTCCAGCGATCGCTCTGATGCTGTTTCTTCATCTGGAACAGCCGCTTCGTCGAATGGCCATAGTCTGGACACTAGTCATTCCGACCAAAAGAACAAGAAAGACAACAAGAAGAATGCCTTGAAGAATACAGCTTCCACTTCAATCTACGATGTCGGGTTCACCCCACAAAGCTACCGCACACTGCGTCGCTCTCGACTCTCCCGCAGAGCCGGCATCCACCGCCAAATTTCCCAGGGGAGAGCAAACCCGGCCGAAGTCTGGTGCAATGACAAAAACTGCGAGGAGGAATTGCGAGTCTTTTCTAACCCCTATTTATATCTTGTCGACAATGAGGAAAGTAGTGAGGGACTGCCTGCCGCAGTTTACTTCCAAGACTTTGCTGATGCAATGGTCGACAAGCTCTTCGATATCCAGGACGTTGCAGCCAGGAAACACAAATCCCGGAGCCTCTTGTCTTTTGTAGACTCTCCACCCGTGCGAGCTGCGGTTTGGAAATTCATGGGGAACTACGAAGGCCGAGAATATGGACTCTCCGACAAGGACTTTGAGACAGCTCTGGTAAAAGCTCGACCAGTTTTTCTCAACCTCATGTTTGGCGTCAAGTCGTCAGAAAGCGTACGGCTAGTCCACAGCTACATCAGTCCTGACGAAGAACTTCACGAAAAATGGGACCTTCAGCAATTCATTCTGCGCTTTCTCGTGTGCTGCGAGGTCTGGCGCCAGCAAAAGACGCCTCGCTCAGAGGATTGGAAGATTGGTTCCCGCGAAGAAGTGGGACAATTCATGACAGCCATGCTGCTCAACTACAAGCTGATGTGGGATCAGGAATGTTTCGATTATGACATGCTGCACACAACCCATGTGTGGGATCGGGTATGGGAGATGTGGCTTCGCAAGTATCCCCTGGAGAGCCAAGAGGAGGTTGTGGACGGCGAAGTCTTCCAGATACGGGACCATCTAGACAAGACAGAGCAGGAAGTTTTCGATGAGGTAGGATATCTCGGAGGAATAGGGCAGAATGATGAAACTTACAACCCCGTTCAGTGGTATCTGGGGAATGGAGAGCGTTTGGTCATGAGCACCTTTTAGTCAGTCGCTGCTAGAGAGATTGCATTGAAACTAGGTACACAGCAGATGATATCCAGGCGTTCTTTTTGTTAAAATTGATACTCTTTCGTGGGTTTCTTAGAAAGTAGTGGCAAATATAAGGCTAGCTTTCTCAACTTCTATACACACATAACTTCTTGAACATATCGTAACGTACATGTTATGTCTTACCAGGACACCATGGACGCCCGTGAAGATAAACTATTTCTCGCAAGAGATATTTGAGTCTCGGTAAAGAATTGTTACGTGGCTGTTGAAATGCAAAACGAATAAACACTAGGATATCTTTAAAGCATCATATAGACCAACCTAGACAAGGACAAGTGCACATGCATTACAACACCTTCAAGGATGTCTTGGAAGCTGGTGCAAGAAGATTAAAACAGAGTAAGACAAAAAAAAAGGCTTGCTGCATATCTTCGTATGGTAGCATATAATGAAGGCAGACAGGAATAGATGATATTTGCAAAAAAGCAAAAAACATACAACAGCGGGGATTCGCTGGTCGTCACCGACCCAACTACTAATCCGCCGGTTAGTGGCTTGACTATGGGAGAGCGGACGGGATCCCGTATTTTCCACTACCTTTGGTCGTATGTACTAGTTATAGTTGTAAGAAAGACTATAACCTTAACGTTGAACGAGATATTCTGTATACTTCAATTAGGGGCTGCTTAAACCGTTTACTACGACTCCATGTTCTTACCGTAAAGGACATCGTGTGTTTATTGGAGCCTGGCCCTGGCCTCCACAGTAAGCATTTTATTGTTCCCTCCCTCTTTCTAGCTGGGGTTTGTTTCAACTACGCTGTGTAGCTTTGACAGAGCTTGGCGGCTTATAGCAAAGTCGTCCGGTGTAGCATGGCGGCAATATTGGATATGGGACATACTGATTCTAGTTACTCGAATTTTCTCTGTGAGGTGATCAAGACAGATGGGACCGATCCGTTGCCCTTATATCCACTGGTACGTTGTGAATGAGGCACCTCCCACTCGAAACGGGCAAACTTTGCAAAACCTGACGAGCTGAATGAGAGCACATAGCCTCATAGACGTTGGTACGAAGTTTCCGACCTAAGTGGATATCTACTACGCATTCTCAATCCACGACTGTTTATTCATTACGAAATCAAATGAGTTGCCGATGGCATTAGTTATATCGCCCATCACTCGCTTAATTGTAGTTGTACATATCCATAGCGAACTCATAGAGTTGCGGAGCAGAACTCTTGCCAACGAACAAATGTCGGCTTGGGTGGACAAGGTAAAAGAACGACACTCGGTGTTATTAGTAGGATTCGAAACATGCAAATGCTCGCTTCGGGATACGACACCTGAAATCACTGCACAGCAACCGGGCCGTCTTTGCCTCATTGTTATTCGGAATAGTCAGTGGGTTCAATGTATGCAGGTCAACTGACGGTCCGGATCCGCGCCCGCAGCATCCTGGCTTCGGAGAATCTGGTAATCTTCATACATCTTGAGATGAGGCCACTGGTTCAGTTGTACTGTGCTTTTATGATGAACAACTGACAAAAGGATGCCGGCAGGGAGCAAGTTGCGGGTTAGGCAATCCAATGCTGAAGACTGAGACATGGATGCAACATCATGACCACCAACAATTGATCAACCTCGTGGGGGATTGGCGATTGTTACCTACCGGCTACTGGCCGGCAGATCCGTGATTCGATGTGACGTATAGAAGATGTTTATGCTCCAGCCATGCTGTATCTATGCTGCCATATGCTGTTGAAGCCGGAAGAACTCCACTGGGTCGAGATCCCGAGAAATACGCAGTGGATCTCGGTATTTGGCTGGACCGTGGAGCTTAGACCCTTGAATTCCCCATAATTGCTGCAGAACCGAGTGAGGCTCAAAGAAATAGCCGTTGAACAAAGACCCTGTTTTGTAATATCAGAAATGGCGACGGCACGGCACAGCACGTAGCAGAATATTGTGCTCTTCGCTTAATGCCCCTGTTGTAACGAGTTTTCTTCCATTGGCTTTGTGCTGTAGCGGTCAAAGAAATGGGAAGCAAGACAAGAAGATGATTGAGGGGTCCGAGTTCAATGATTGGCGGGCTGATCGTCTTCTTTTTAGGAAACCAGTCAAGTGTTTGAATCGCGTGCAGAACGCGGGGAAACAGAACTTTACTCAAAAGGTTTGAGTTTGTGTACCTGGAAGCTTTTTCAGCCAACATCAACGAGACACGAGTGTAACAAGAGGTTTCGACTGTCAGACTGTCTAGCCTGGACAGTAGTATTGCGGAGAAAGCGGAAAGTGACCGAAAGGGTGCAATGCAGAAAGCGATATTGAAAACAAAATAATCGAAAATTTGCATGCTGTAACTGGTTTCGTTGTTTTTTTGGTGGTGTGAGAATGAAGGGCTTCTGAGACAAGAACATGGGACTAGACGCACATGCATAAGAGATGTCGTGGTGGTGCCACAATAGTCGGAGCTTTCCTACATAATTTGAGTGGTCCAGTGACGGAGCATCAGAAAATAAACAAAAGCTCCATCGCATTATCGTGAGGTGTTGGTAAAGATGGATCTTGGACAGGCCACGGTGAGGTCATGGTGGTGAGACTAGAGCGGATGCCCCCACTGTTGGCCGCCAATGGATTTTGCCTTGGTCGAATGTTTGCGGGTTCCTGCGACTGACGAAATAAGAGATCTGATTCTGGGGCAGATTCAACAGAGACCCGATTCCAGCCGAAATGGGTTCCATGATATTGAAGTTATTGTGAATTTTCTCTCTGAGCATTGTCTTTCTGAGGCCTTCAATGTTGCTCAGATATTGCCCAGAACACATCAATGCTCATTCTGGACTAACTTGATTGACTTCCAACTGCAAGTACGTAGACTAGAATATCCAATCCGAACCTTTCCAACCCCGCCATTTCAAGCTCATCCCGCATGTCGTACCACACCCTACCTGCACTCCCGCGCCATCCACAGCTTTCCCCACTTCACCCTCTGAACCTAACTTACTGTACGTGTACTTACAGGGCTTTGATCTGCTGTAGATTGTTGCTGTAGAGGCAACTCTTACCGGTCACTAGACGCCAGACACCTGATCGCAGGTGATCGGCTTCAGTGCCGCTCCAGGCCTTGGCTCTTCGGGTTAGGGTCACCTAGCAATAACAGATGGATCAGAATCTGGGGCGCACTCACACCCCCGCCCCACTGTAGAATCGGCCATCCCCATGCCCCAGAGACATGTTTGTCGTTCGACCTTGGGCATCTACCAGACTAGGTCACCCCTACTATATGCACCATTCCATTCTTATCCGGGTCCTTTGGTCGGATATGAACTTGACTTACGTTTGCTGTTGCATATAAAACAGAAATCAGGAGAGACTTATATCAACGGTCTTCCCCTCCTTCTCTTCCCCAACGGTTTTACTTGCCTGAGTTCCCTCCTCCCATCAATAGACTAGTTCAAGTACGGATTATTATTGCCGAGTTGCATTTACTTCACTGCCTACCTACCTCGACAGTACCTGCCATACCTGTCTGTTACAGTACCACCCTTGCCAAGTCAAGTCAAGTCCTAAAGAGAAACCCTTCGTACCTTCCCTCTCTTCTCCTCTCCTCTTCTTTCCTTCCTCACGATGATGCGTGTTCCTCGACAAGCATTTTCCACTGCCGCCCGTATCCACCCCAATATTGTTCCTCACCTTCGTCCCCAGAGAAGAATGTCTTTTGGTAGATGGTAAGTATTCGGCACACGGCATCTGCTGTACTACGCACATTTCACTTCATATGCTGACCACTCCAAAAGGGTCAAGCCCGTCGCGGCTGTTGTAGCCGTTGGCTACGGAGCAAAGCTCTCTCTAGAGATGGTCGCAACAAGACGTATCGCTCAGATGGAAGCCACAGAACGCGAGAATGCCGCCTACCGAGAGCGAAATGAGGCCCTCATGAACATGTACGGCGACAGATCAAGTCTCGAAGAGCTCGAAAAGGCCGTGCAATTTTACGAGAAACGATAAATGAATTTCACGCAAAACCCGAGACAAAGAAAAGAAAGAACCAACCCAAGCTGAGCCGGGCCGTTAATGGTCATGCCCTTCCTTCGTTATATCTGTTTGAAGCGACGGCGATCACCCACTCTCACGGAGATGTGTCGGAGTTTATATTGGCACGGTTGCCATCACGATCTCAACCCTCGAAGCATTGCATGGAACGGCGTTAAAAGGAATACCATTTGTTTGGGATCATTGTTTGGAAAGACAAATCGTCCATTTGATTAGCCACACGATCCCGATATTTATTTGAGGGGACACTTCATCGATACTAGACAATCATCAGTGTCGACGAAAGCAATCCACCACTTTGGATATTACCCGACCTGGTCATCTTGACGATAGACTTTGGTGTATCGAAGATCACAATACAATACACAATACACTGGGCTTAGAAATACCCAATTTACAACAGGTCACATTCACTCGTTCATTCAATCCTTCTGTCACTCATTCATTCTTGTGTTGTCTGCTCTTCATCCTCTACAACTATCATTCATTCCCTGTTTTGCACATCTGACAGTCCCACATATCCTTCCCCCATGATGATCTAGACTTGGACCCTTACCTGAATTTTCTTTGCCTTGAAACTTCACCTTTCAACGTCATGAGCCTCGCTGGAACACAGGCCGAGGTTTCCCGCCGGCTAACCTACCTCAATGTGTCCGAGCGAAAGGCCCCACTCCCGATAACTCAACTTAGCCGGCTCCAGACCCGAAGAGCCCCTATCAAATCGTTCCAACCACTTACATCTGACGTTACCGCGCCGCGGTGATTGATGTCCATTACGTCCTGGCTTGTGCCGGTGGTCATATTCCGCGATTCTATACGACAACGATAGCAAAGCTTTACCAAAGTTTTTGTCGTCTGGGCAAGGTTGTTGAGTTTAAGCCGAGAAATTCCTGGATGCAATTGAGTAAGAGAATCGGAGTGTTGGCGTGGAGATAGATCTTGGTCAATCAGCTAGAGGTGATTTCGAAGACATTCATGTGAAGCAGTCAGAAATATACAAAGAAACAAACGGGAAATTGCTACTGTGCAACATCAGATCTGGTGACATTTGTGAAGATCAAGGCACACCAATCATTTGCCTTGCCGATTCGGCAATCTATGCCGCCGTAGCTCTAAAGTCAATCTCTTTCATGTGCTCAGGAACGCCTCGCTGTCACAGAAAGTTTGACTCTCAGCATAGAAGGCGAAATAATACAGTCATTCCATATAGGCTTGCGTTAGTTCTCAATCCAAGTTTCCCCCAAGCCCCAAGCTCACCTTTTAAAACCTCTACTACTCTCAATCTCAAGCACGGTACATCTAAGATCTATCTTCCTGATGCCCCGGCTGTGCACATCTCGCACCTCCACTTGCCAAGCTAAACAGGACCCTAAGAGATGAAAATAGACACCTTCTTCTATCCTAGGATTTCCTAATAGATAAAAACTCATGATTGTCCGATGATGGAGGTGCGGGATGATTATAGCCGGGGCATCAAAGAGATGTACCTGATCAATGGACTTGCGGATATCGATTAAGATCGGAGTCATCCGCATGAGAAAGGTATGTCTCAGTGATAGAAAACTTGCATGGCATTGAATGTTCGAAGCGGCGGGCATGGTCCTATGGCTATAGAGCATAGATGTTACGCAAAAACTCCAGGCGTCAGGGTCAGAAGAACTGGCCGCCGAGAACATAAGAGACGAAATAATTTGGTTACCTCGTGAAACCTTAGATTAGCACTTAGGCTACTTGATATTGGTGCCCTAAGGCTTAGACGACGATTCTTCTGACAAGCCAGTATATCACATGTGAGTGTTGTTAATTTCCATATCATCCATCCTTTGGGTATCTTAGCCTATCATAAATTTCATTTCTTCGTACCTTTCTTTCCAAAAAAGAGAAAACCGTCCACCAGCTTCAACTAGCAAATCCATTCATCACCTTAAACAGCTTCCGGACCCGACAATTCCTTCCGCTTGGTGCCCTTGTATCGGGCCTCTAGCTCTCGAAGCTTCATAGCAAATCCTCCAGAGACAGCAGCGACGAATCTCGGCCGGTCCATCAGCTCTCCAACGTTATTCATCCAAGCCTTGAAGCTGACGCCTCCGCAGAAGAAGTAGACCATCTTCTTACCCATTTCACTCTGCTTGTGCTGCTTCATATCCAAGACCTCGTATCCATCGGCAAAATCTCGCATCAGAAGCTTCTGCATCCCCTCGTCACTTTCGGTGCGGTACAAGGCGCGGTGCCCGTCGCCCATGGCGACGTCGAGGCAGCGCATCATAAATTCACCCATTGGGTCACTGATGAAGCGATTGCAAAGCTTATAGACCTCGATATAGTCACGCATAGGAGTCCTGGCGGCCATAGTCTCGGGGCTTTGGGCAGGGCGAGGAGGAGTGTGAGGAGCGATCGAGGAGTGACTGTATGCGAGGCCGATGTATAAAGCGAGGTATCTCGACTCAATTTCTGGGTCGTCGTTGAAGTCAACTATCCCTTGCTTGGCCTCGATGAAGCTTCCGGCAAAGCATTTTTCGAAGTAATCTGAGTTTTTGGTAAGGACGCTTTTGGCGACGTGAAAGACCTCTGATCTCGCCCTAAGCTCAACCATCTGCTCGTCGCTTCTACACATGAGGATAAGTCAGTAAAGGTAGGCAACTAGGCAATGCCTAGAAACGAAGCAAATGTACTCACTTAATGAGCCAAGAGGTGCGATAGTCGGTCAAGACGGTAGATTGCTTCTCCTTCTCATCGTCCTTGGGGGTTGCCTTGGTTCGAGGCTTCTTGCGAGCGGGTTGTGGCATTATACGTAGCTACGATCGCGATGCATCAGGTGGTGTTTTGGGAAGGTTGAAAAGAAGAAGAAGAAGAAGGCGTCAGGTTGTAGATGAGAGGGCGTAGAAGAGGTGGCCGCTAAGATCATAAAAAGCCTAAGAAACGAAAGGATTTAGACACTTTATGTGAACTTAGAGCAGCAGTTAGGCTATTTTATTTTAGATCCCTAAGCCTTAGGGAATGAATCTTCTGTTATCCAGGCAGGTAGCAGGCGCCTACCTAATAAAGGCCCAGATTTTGCTCAAAGGGCTGAACCAGGAAAGACAAACACTGTAGATAAGTGACGATACCTCGGAAGTAACATCAACGAAAATCTCTTAAGTAGCCGAAGCCTGTCTGTTGTTTCCTGACAATGATCATAGCACTAGCAAACGAGGTTCACTTGGCTCTCACTCGTTTGATAGTTACCTTCTCGTCTTCAAGCTCCCACCCGACATTATCTTTCTCTTTCAGCTCATTCCATTTTCGACCCGTTGAGAACTCCAAAAATGACAAGTCTACGTTAAGATACGATCTCCCAAAGCATTTCAAAGTGTGAAGCCTTATATCATCATCCGCCCACTCCATCAGCTTAAGGCAGTGCCGATTAACCTGTCTCTTTGCAACCTGCCATGAGACATAGTTGTCATGTGCCAACGCCTTGAGTACATTATCCAGCTTCTTGTTCCGAATGTTGAAGTCTTGTCTAATGAAATACGCCTCTGTCAAGTCCCTACGTCGACACGCAGCGTCCAGCATGAAATAACCGGCAATTTCCTCAATCTCACTCTGGACCATGGGAGTCCACACGGCCATGTACCGGAGGAGATGCAGAATTGCTGGATGATATGATTCAGGGTGCTTGGCGAGAATGGATAGGCGTATGGAGAATATATAGGCTTGGATAGAAAAGAGATCGGCCCTCTTCGTAGCCACTAAACCTTCTCGGAGCTTTCTCAGTGCCATCAGAACATCTTGCAAGGATTTCGTGTTATCGGGGTCTTCAATGGCCGCCAGCATTGAAGTAGTCGGACCACTGGAAGGAATTATTGCTCGGAGGGCCTTCAGAGAGCCCGCCAAAGCAGATGAAGAAGAAGCCGAAGTATCGTCCGATGATGAACCAGCAGCCTTAGAGGTTCCTGTGGTATCTGTAACCGATGGAGAAGTCGTTGTTGCCGCTGTTGATATGTATCCAGGTGGAGGCTTTGTATACCGTGTAGCAGGAGTCGTATCGACTGATCTGATGTCGAGGGCTTCGAAGCTCCTTATGATTGAGTCCTTGTCACCTGCCTCCGTGCAAAAGGCAAGGAAACGTGAGATAATCTGGTTGTAGTACCATTCCTGTGTTTTGTGGTTGAGTAACCTATTATGATCAGCTTGCCGTTGCACACCAATGAGCACGTCAAAATGAATACCTATCGTCTCCCTTAGAGGGAAGACCCATATCCTGCAATGGGTCCAACTCGACGGGCTTTAACCTTCCCCAGGGTCCTGAGGGCATCCTGCCGCCTCGTCCTCGACGGGGCATATCGTGTTGGGTTTTGGAGCGCGTTTGGTGCCAAGAACGGTCAGGGATGAAAACAGAAGTCTTTTGATACGTATCAAAAGAGATAGCGTATAATGAGCCGCGCGTCACTCTAGTTTATCTTTAGAGGTTGTGAAGCAACACATAAGTTGTATGGATCAAGTTGATGTGAAAGTGAGAGTGAGGTCGATAGTGGGGTAGCTTTTTAGAACCCCACGATCCACCGTTGGCTCCTGCGTCCATCATGACAGCTCTACCTACCTACCCTTCACTCCGACTTGATAGAAAGGGCGTGCTTCTTAATATGCCCGGGTATGCCAATACGGTCATTAAGTCTGGACAGAGACACCCTTGTCCGTGCGATTGAAGCGGCATGCAATAATCAACTCATGAGAGATAGTACTCCAAATAAGTATCTATAACAGAAGTGCATTGACTACCGAATTATCAAACCTGCTTTCATCTAGGCCACTGCCATTTACAAACTCTTCTCGTGGGTATCATTATCGTCAAGAAGCTCTTCTTCTCAACCTACCTCTCCAATTACAACCACCAAAAACATCGTCCCCAAAAAGCAAAGATGAAGGACGCTTGCTTTAGCTGTGGATACGATCGGCCAATGTTACCTTGTCCCAGCCCTTTGGCCCAGACGCCTCATACTTGCCAGCCTTGGAGATGACTCTTCCGAGACCCTGATGAATCTCAGCCTGGAACGGCCCAAACGGACACTTCTCGCCGTCAATGCTGATGTAGCCGTCGTCCTGATCACGGGGAATGATGCGATATGCCGAAATCTTCTTGTAGGTGACGTGAGGGTTATCGAACAATCGCTCAGCTCCAACGTCAAGAAGGACCCTGATTGCGGTGAAGAAGGGCAAGTTGCCATCAATGGTGACCAAATCCATCAAACCATCAGAAATCAGTGAGGCAGCGAAAAAGGGAGCATCGGGAGACATGTAGGCCATCTGCAGCTGTCAGTACTAAATTCAAACCAAGTTCCTGCCAATCTACTCACATTCCCGGCATAGAAAATGCCCACTTTGTCGTAAGGGATCATCTCCCAGCCTTCAGGAAGCTCGTCCTGGATGGTGCCGTACTTCAGTTCTGGCAGGCCAGCATCGTCTGACATAGATTGCGGCTCAGCGCTCTTAGCCAGCTGAGCGAGGCTTGTGGTGCTCGCATGATGCTTGTAGTGCGCCTTGACACCTTCCTTTTCCTCAATCTCAACCTTGACCGCCAGGTCAAAAGGATAGCATTTCTTCTTGTACATGCGTTGCACAACACCAACTTCGAATCGCGCACTGCCCATCCAACGCATGTTCTCTGTGCCAAGATCACATTCTGCGATGAGGCCCAGGGTCTGGGAAAGGAATGATATGATTCGGTTGTTACCAGAGGTGACTGATACCAGATCTAACGGAGTCACGATACCTTTGATGATAGCCAGGGCGGCAAAGGAGGGATGATTGGACCCGTATAGGTTGCATGAGAATGCATTACCTGAACCGCAAGGGATGTGACTGACTGCCATTGTAGACAGCGCTTTCGCGGCATCGGGTCGCTTGGCAAGTCCGTTGAAAACTTCGTGTGGCGTGCCATCTCCGGAACACGCCATGATGGTATCGTACCTCGACAAGTCGACATTTTGTGCCAGCTCAACAGCCTCGCCGCCACGCTTAAGAATGACAACATCGAGTTGCATTTTAGCAGCGTCGAGAAGTGGCTTCACCTCATTCTCCCATTGCTTGACAGCCTTTCCAGGTCCAGAGTTCGGGTTGACCAATACATAGGCGCGTTTACGAGGCGGCGCATCACCGTAAGCGTGCGACAATAGTGTCTTGACGAAGGTTTCGGCTGGAGTTGCGCTGTTCTCCTCGTCCTCATCGTCGGTAGCGAGTTCGAATTCCCATTTTCCGGGCTTGATCAGCTTTTTCGAAGCATGGATAGCGTAGTCGATCGTAATGTGGTTGTTGGCGAATTCGGCCCACAGCACGTTGTAGAAGGGGATTGTATCCTTGGAAGCTCCAGCTGAAAAACAAAGCACAAACAATTAGCAACTCGTTCTGTGCTATTCAAACTCGTCATGAATATCCTTACTGCTAGTGAGAGGAGCGCAAGAAGAGCGACCTGCTTTCTTGGCAACAGGGTCTGGTCACGGTCAGTCAAGATGCTTGCTCGCCTTTGAGTTTGGTAAGTTCGCACCATTAAGCTCCAAGCCTCCGACACCGATGGTCAGTTTTTTCTTGCCCTCCAATAGGAGCTGCATTCCAACGCCTCCGTCCATCTTTATAACAATGTCTGTAGCCATTGCAGGGAAGAAAGTTGAATAAGTTTAGCTTGGATGATTAATGTTGAACGTCTTGAACGGTCTTCCAAACTGGAAACGGGCGTATAGCGTGATATAGAAAGAAATGGAATAATGGCTGGAGTAAAGAGCGACCACTGATAGTAACCAGGATAAAGGAAAGAACGAATGTGTGAAATGTGGTAACGAAGGAACGTTCGCAAGTTAATCGACCGGCTTACGCGGAAGCCGTCTCAACTTCCAAGCTGGGTGTGATGGTGTAGGATTCGCGATCCGCGGGGCATGGTTCCGAGATTAACTAGAGGCCCCCCTGGTCAGTTCCCTTGAATCGCCCTGCATTAACCCCCAGGCTCAAAGCTGACAGCTGTTGACAGCTGCCGACAGCTGGAGCCAACCCACTCGCTAAATGCTGGATACCTATAGCACCTACGTAGTAGTAAAATGGTACTGGTAGTGTTAAAGTCTTGCAGCTGCAGTGACACTGCTGTGATAGAGAATATATCAAATTGCGTGGGATAGGTACCTATGCTGACGAACAACCTAAATACCTAACTCAGTCACCCTCGTCTGAAATGTGGTTTCGCGGAAGGAGTGTCTTAAGGGCTTATCTAAGACTGACGGCCACAACCCTCCAATCACGTATGTGCGATGAGATTTGAGGCTTCTTTCTGGACGATAATGTATTTGACCAAGACCAATAGCGCATGCTTATTGTACAAGATTCTTTGCTTCGACTTTTCCGCATGTTCCCAAAACTCCTTATCCCATCATCCTCTGAGCTATACCTTGCGCCAGTCTGCGTATCATCATCGACATCCTCCTCCTGTACCCTATCTAAACTAAAACAGAGGCACCTCGAGAAGACAATCGTTGGTCCATGCGTCTATATGTCCTGATAAAGCTAATATCTTTCACTAACATGCATCCCATATACATGTTGCACCCCCCTTCGGTTTTTGAGCATCATGAAGTGAGAATCGCTTATGCTTATGCAAGTCTTGTCACGTTAGAGAACTTCTGTTGAGCAGCCTTTTTGTACGACTCCTGGGAGCTCTTCCAGCTCTTGAGCACCTCAAGGCCCTCGATGGCGTCCTCAAAAGTGACACCAGGGATATCCAAGATATTGGCGACAGCCTCCTCGCTCTTGGCCTTGTCTTGACCCAACAGCTTCTGCACCTTGATGGCAGAGAGAACATGTCTAGGGCTTTCCTTGTTGGCTGCCAAGAATTCATCGTTGTACTTAACCAAATCCGCGGAAGGGTCTACGGCGTTGAACTCGGCCTTAAGCACCTCAAGAACCTTAGGTTCAATGTCGGTTGCTGTCTTAAGCAGCTGAGCAAAGGCCACGGTCTGCTCGTGCACTCGGGGTGACTTGGGGTCAAGTGCCGATGCGGCTGTAAGGCAGCGGAGAGCAAGAACGTACTTCTCTGCAATCCCAGTGTCAGTAATTGGGGCATCGAAGCCAGTGGCGAAGAACTTACTGCGGCGCATGTAAACCTCAAAACCAGCGAATTGAGCGTTGATGTTCTTGGGGCTAAATTGAAGTAGAGGGTTGATATACTTCATAGCATCACCAAGAGGGTCAGTAGTATCAGCCAACTTCAATCCAAAAGGATCGTCGTCTTGCTTCTTTACCTCTCCCTCCTTGCTAGCCTTGTTAGGATCCTGCTTGGCTTGTTGCTCAGCAGCCTCTTTCTCCAGACGTTGCTGCTCCTTCCTTGCCTTCTTAGCAGCCTTCTTCTTGGCTAAAGCATCCTCGGCGTCATCACCGTCGGCACCATTGACGCCGTTTGCTGAAGGCTTATCAGCGAGTTTGAGATAGATCTCAACGGCATCCAGAGCAGCCCGAGAAAAGAACGGATGGTCGCGAATGTGATCTTCCCATCGCATCATGTCAATGTAGGCGCGAATCTGTCCCTTGCGAAGAGAGAAGCTGTGGAAGTCGAACTGGTCTTCTTGCCAGACCTCAAAGATGGTAAAGATTTGCTGGAATCGCTTGAGAGCCAGTGCAATGTTGCCTTGGCGCGCATATGCTTCGCCGTCTTCTGTCAAGAACCAAATACTCTGCATTTCCAGGAGATCGGCTAGAGGGCCACCGACAGTCTCTGCGCGAGTAAAAAGCCCAACTGTCTTGAGGCCCTTCTCGTTCTCGTCGTTGCGAAGTTGGTATTTGGCAGCCTTTGTGTTGATGTATCTGTCCTTGAGGTCGAGCTTTCTGGCTCGGTCCATCGCCTTGGAGGCTTCTTGAAGATCACCACCATGCTTGATGATTCGTGCTTTGGTCATGGCGTAATCAACACTCTTAGGGTCCTTCTCAATTGTCTTATCGACGTACTCCATGGCTTTCGTCAAGTCACGGCTGAGATAGTAGTTGTAGTGCTGCGCAAGGTAGTAGAGCGCAGCTGCCTCTCCCTTATCCTTGCTCTCCGAATCAGCATCCTGAGAGTTCAAGTAGTTCTCGGCTAATTCGCGAAGGGTGTCTTTCTTGAAAGAGTCGGAATACAAGTGCTTCAAGTTAGCAAAAGTGGATGGAACTCCCTTGTTCAGCATCAATGTCAGATAGGCCTCGGCGGCTTGTTTGAAGTCATCGCCTGTTTTTGTATCAGTACGTGTAACTGGTTAGCAATTGCGTTGGGCTTACCAGAGAGAAAGTCCAACGGTAGCCGGCGCGCAGCATCGCACCTAGGCGACTTCTCAGCATACTCATCGTAGACAGCCTTGCGGGCTTTGATGTCGTCCTCTGGAACCTCCATAACTTCAAGAAGCTGTTCGTAGTAAATAGGATGCTCCGAGTTACGATCTAGCAAAGCGCGGTAGGCTGCCACGGCCCCCTCCTTCCTGCCTAGTTTGTGAAGATACTCGGCACGAGCCTCCATGACAGCCAATCGATCGAGGTTTTGCTTAGCAGCAGTGTTCAAGTGCTCAAGCGCTCGTTCGTAGTCCCCTTGTTCAGCAATCAATGAGTTCTTGTACATGGTTGCTTCCGAATGCTCGTTGTCGAATTTCGAGGGCTTCGTCTTCAGTGTTTCCTCGTAAGTGTTCATGACCTTCTCAGCTTCGGCGGGGTTACCGGAGAGATGGTGGGCGATAGCGAGCGCAGTCCAGCTTTGACGCGCTTGAGGTCGGGCCTGAAGCATAGCAGTTCGACTTTGGATATAGCCTTGGTAATCGCGACATTGGATTTGCAGGATGGCCAGGTCACGCTGGATTTGTGCTGACTCGGGCTCTAATCGGAGAGCGAATTTGTACGCCTTGATAGCCTCCTCGAAGTTCTTGTTGGCCCGGTGCAACAGACCGTAGACGTGCCAACAGATGTGCGACTTCATGTCCATAGTCAGAGCCTCCTTCCCTAAAGCGAAAGCCTCTTCTGTCTTGCCCTGCGAATTCAAGATCAAAGCCTTCATGGCAGTGGTGTCTCCATGCTTAGGGTGCTTCTTGAGAATAAGGTCGGCAGACTTGAGTCCACGCTTATATTGCTTGTCTTCATAGTATCGGATGACGGAACGGAAGAGCGAAGCCTCCTTCGAGGCAAGAGGTTGCGGCATCGTGTAGTCGGAGCGTGGTTCCAGTCGACGGCAGTCTAGTACCTAGTTGTGAAAGTGAAAAGTTGGAGTTGGTTAATTCAACTTCCGCTGTCGGCGATCCGACCTCTAGGGCTGGATGAGGGGTGTGTGGGTGAAGGTGACGGGAGGTTCAAGGAAGCTTTGGCGGGGTATGGTGACGATACCTCACCAATGTAGGATGGATGATAGAGGCGAGAAGAGATAGTTCAAGGGCAAAGAGGCGGCTTCCCTGTCCGGCGAGTGTGGCTAGGTATAATTTACAGCTGAAGATACTGTAACATGCGACCTTGGCTACCTATGAAATGATGTGGATAGGAATTGCTACGGTAGGTCGGTAATTTCTCGGAGCTCTGGTGGGCTGCATGAGATGGTTTTTGGCGGGGCAATAGAATCCATGACAGCACACGCTTCATGAGTTGAGTTTCAAAAAGAACAGCGGCCATGCTAACCAATAGCAATGCGACTACAAAGCCTGGGAATTGAGCAATTGAGAATTGTCCTAGGGTGCAACAAACAGCATTTAAAGCGTATCTATGGTTCCGTGGGTGTGAGAAGCTCCTAAAGATGTATAAGTGGCAGAAACCATCATTTTGAATTTGAGTCCCTCTCCAATAGCTCGTTGGTGGGTCACGAAATACACGTAAAGGTATGACCGAGTGTATACAAAGTGGTTTATTTTTATATTATTGTTTTGGTTTTAGCGTTTGTTAGCATAAGGGGTGATGGTGTTGTACACATATCGTACCTAATCATACAGTCTGCCTCTCATCATGGGACAAGACCATGACATACCGCGGCTATACAGATAGATTGGAATTCTGTGACTTCCTCCATTTGTTAATGGTATCTTCCCAGCCTTCAAAAGGGTCGCCCCCACATCTTTGCTGCACCACCTCCCATGTTCTATGTCGCACGATACCCTCTACGCCTCTTTCTTGTCTGACAAGCGAAGCCAAACGCTCGGTACGGGCTTCGCGGGGGAAGAATCTGCCGGAATATGGATCTAATCGTTCGTCTACAACTCGGTCGCGATCTTGTTCCTTTTCAAGTTCTCTTATCGTACGGTCCGGATCATCTGGGTCCGGACTTGCCGCCACCAAAGCGCAATAATTCAGGACTTGCGTCCGAGCTTCCCATGAAGGAAACAAAACCTTCTCTTTAAATTCCGAGCATGACTGAGGGTCGATCTGCTTCGAAGCTGGCCTGGAGGTGCGTTGCGAGGTAGAAGAAGGATCAAATCCAGACCGTGACGGCGTCAAGAGTGCATTGAGGTTCTGGGTGATTGAATCATCTATTGACGATCTCGAGAGCCTCAAGAAGTCTTGGCCATGAGTCAGTAAGCTGTACATATGATGCAACTGTACACCTGAGTTATTCCTACCTCGTAATGTGCCATATGAAAAGCAAAATTGTGGCGTGAGCTGGGGTTGCGTTGATGGTTGAGTCATGATATAACTTGGTCGCAAGGACTCCTCTTTCTGAGTGCCCGGCGAGCCCTTCCAGAGAATTCCAGCCAGAGTGGGCAGGTTTCTAGATCCACGATATTAAATGAATTCGATATTGCCGCTGCTAGCGTGCTAAGCAAAACGTGGCTCGCAAGGAAGCTGAAACAAAGCTTTGTCTTGTTGACCGTTGACTGTCGATGATAATAGTAAGAGTCCCTTACGTTGACCAGTAGCTGTTGGTTCTATGATCGTCTCGACTTCTGTGACGCAACTAAAAGGCTTAGCCGGAACTAAGTCGCGGCTGCTTGAACCCGGGCTCTGCGGATAAACCTTGGCTCCGCTGACCCCTTGATCCATGCACAGATCCCCCAGCTTGATCCTGGTAGCCCCGATCAATCACTGCACGATAGAAAGAAACCCTGGACGTCCAGCTTGTTCTCTCTGGTGCTAATTAAAGTGCAAAACGTGCAACGACATGACTAGACGTCAAACCGTGATGTTCGATCACCAGAAGCCGCACATCTAGAAGCCATGCCGAAAGCGAAGCCCGGCCAGGAACCGGTGCAGCGCCAAGGGGCATATGCAAAGTGAGGCGCTGGTTCTTTTTTTCCTCTTTTTTTTTGCTTTTGAGTTTCAGGGTCCGCATCTTGAGTCGCCGCAGCACACTAGAAATCCGGCATCGAGTTTGCCCGTTGAACCAAATGGGCCACGATCGATTCGTAGAGATACGCTATCATCGCTGTCGCCCCAGGCGGAGGGGACGTAAGCTGGGAGCATACCGCCCTGCCGCTGGGGCGTCATTTAAGCATTGATACTTTAATTCCATTGACGCCTCACCGTTTGGAAGTTCGGTACAAGCTTCTACCAGGGTCTCCCTGGCCAAGCTGCTTCAGCATGATCACGATCAAGATCAACCGACAGAATCTCAACAACTGCTATCCAGTAAAGATGGAGGGTCAGAAATATTCTGGCAAGTGGACTCTCCTTCAGGCTAAAATCGCTTGAGACTCCGAAACTGCCACTTTCGATAAAAGACGCAACAGGAGCGACTCGCGAATATGCAGGTGTAGACGCCACCGTTGAGACCCGTCTGTCGGCGCAGCCCCCAGGCCAGTCATTCGCAGCCCGTTCCAGGTGGTGATCGGCAATATCCCAAGCAGTTGGACACAATGATTGCTTTTGGTGGCTTATCCTTGGCCGGTTACGCTAAGTTCAACGCCCGGGATCCCATCTGCCACGAACCAACGCTAAAGAACTTGACGCTAGGAAACACCAAGATTGTTGGCTGACAATACAGTACTGTACAGTACAGCACAGTTTGATGCCGGGTCAGAAGCCGACTCGCTATTTAACTCGGCTCCTTGTGGTCTGTGGATTACCTGACCCTCATATGTGACGACGATGCGCAGCAAATAGAGCGTGGGCCATCGTTAATCTGTCTGTAACTCTGCGTTACGTCGAACCTTCATCCGTTTTCTGTGGACGAATTTGGACACGGGGAAAGCGAAAGCACGGGCTAGATCCGCTCATGCTGCAGGTTCTTGGGAGTAGCATGCCTGCAGCCGCCGAATCGTACATTACCCCCCCAAGCCTCCTACGCGAGTCCGGTCCTGTACAGCCGTTACGACTTTGGCTTTTTCTAGCAAATTTGACTTCCTTCGACTTTTCCTTACCCAAGGATGGATCTCCAGAATCGAGTCGAGAAGGCCAACGTCCAAGACCTTATCGACATATGCGAACAACTTTCCGAGGAATGCAGGGGTTTCTCAAACTGTCTCAACACTAGTCCAGTCGTATTGGCTGCGCTCGCCAAGGAGTGTCGTGCAATTACAGATGCGCTTGACAGGTTACACGAACTCAGCCGGACAATTGAAGGTGGCACAGAAAGCGTGCGAGCATCAAACAACGAATTCGTCTATGCTGTTTCAAAAGATGTGCATGAACTTAGGGCTGCATTGAAGCGGATCAAGGGACCAGACAGAGATAGTGGTATTCATCTTAATGAACCACAACTCATCATTGTCTGGAACGAAGCAGCTTTGAAGGAATATCTTGGACGACTACGCACTCACCAAGCGTCACTCCACACTCTTCTTAACACTGCAACTCGGTGAGTGGTCTTTTCACGTTTTCCCAACTTATCGCTAACTCTTTTTTGTCAGGGCTGGTTATAATTTCGGAGAAAGTGATCTGAATAGGCGCCGTGTGATCGAACCTGATATTGAGGTAGATGAGGCCCTGCGAAGTCTCGGACGAAAGTTCACAACACCAAGTCAACGCTCTATCGTCCTGCCTCGAGTCAGCGATTCTACCGAGATACAAATACTTCTAGATACTCTGGTCCCACATCCTGGAGTCACTTACGTGCAAACTAAAGATGTCGCACACGAATTACACCACGCCATCGAACAGACCGATGAAACCGCCGTATTTAACATCCTGCTCGAGCGTGCAGACCCCAATATAACGCTGGCAGGATCAATGTTGTCTCCCCTGCACCGCGCTTTTGACAAGAAGCACATGTTGATCGCTGCATTCCTAATCGTTGCTGGCGCAGATGTTGACGAGCCAACTACGGACGGCGATACGGCCTTGATGAGAGGTATCAAATGTGGCTTCTCGGAACAATTTGCGAGACTTGTTTTACACATGAAGGCACGCATTAATTCAATCGATAACGATGGGCGCTCCGCTCTTCACCTCTCCGCCGCCTCAGACGTTCTTGAGGATGAGACACTACCAGCTCTTATCAACGCTGGCGCAGACATCAACATGGTCGACTATGAGGGCCACACACCGCTGCATATAGCGATACAACACGCCCACTGGTCTGCAGCGACGAAATTAGTACAGGCTGGAGCAGATCTCGAGGTCCGATTGCCGGATGGGAAAACAGCACTCCACCTGACGATAGCGATGCGCAACCAAGAGTTCACTCAAGTGTTAATATCTCGCGGAGCGAACGTTGACCGTAAGCTTCGTGAGCACACACCTCTAACAATGGCCATCAGTACTCGCTGTACTCCCATCACAGCTGCACTCCTAGACATGGGTGCAAATCCAAACTTGCCGAGCCGAAACGGAAACACGCCTCTTCTCGCAGCAGCAGCAACAGGACACGACG
Source organism: Fusarium citri (assembly GCA_004367485.1). NCBI lineage: Eukaryota > Fungi > Ascomycota > Sordariomycetes > Hypocreales > Nectriaceae > Fusarium > Fusarium citri. Next base: position 78,347 of record QHHH01000111.1, read on the forward strand.
AGACGGTGAGATATCTCATCGCTCATGGTGCAGATCCAACAGAAACTCATGGGCAGTCTGGTTACACGCCCATGCACATGGCGGCGCACAAAGACAAACCTCATATACTCCGACTCCTGGCTGAATCGGAGGCACCCATCGACGTTTTGGACAAAAATGGTGAGACTCCTCTCTTGATAGCTGCCAAACTTGGCAATGGTCAGAGTGTTCTTCGTCTGATCAACCTGGGTGCCGATATCGAACGAGTTGGACCGGATGGCATGAGCGTACTTTCCCATGCAGTTAAGATGGGGGACGTTGGCCTCGTTACTGTACTCCTAGAGCTAGGAGCTGGGATGCAGATGACATCCATGTTTCTTTCTAGGGGTAGCAGGGAGTATCTCGTCCCCGAGCCACAAACGACGCCGATTCATGTGGCCGCTCAGCATGCACGAGACGAAATTCTATTGCGGCTTGTATCGTATGGGGCGTCTCTTGAGAGTACTATATTTCCTGGCCGGACTCCTTTATCAATTGCAGCATCCCATGGTCATGTCTCGACGGTTCGGCTTCTTCTCCGATTAGGTGCGAACACACGCGCTTTAACCACGCATGGTGATACACTTCTTTTTGAAGCATCAGCGAACCTGGCGACTCTCAAGATTCTATTACAACAGGGGATCAATGTCAATCATCAAAACGACCGAGGCGCGACAGCTCTTCATTATGCGGCTCTGCGCGGACACATAGCGGGTGTCCGAATGCTGCTTGAAAAGGGAGCTCGACAGTACCACGCAAATGCTGTGTGGGATGTATGGGAAGAGAGGGATGGCGCGGGAGGCTATCGACAAGGAACGCCTGCTGGCATGGCTATGCAAAGAGGTTTGGACCATATCGCGGAGTTAATTGAGGGATGGAAATACAACTGACTATCTGGTGGGAGTGATTTTTGGCGACCAGGTTGTTTTGATGGGTAGGCGGAGTAATGACTGGATGATAAACTGTAACATCCTTCCTACATGGGCTTGTATTTATTGAGATACCACATATGTTTTTTCTTTTGGCAATCATATCTTTCTGGCTCGGGTAATGCCAATGTGCTCACTCTATATTATCTTATGTCCGGGATCTTGATAATTATCATGGATGCCAAAGAGGCAGTCGGAACAATGTTACGGATACGAATGGGAAGATGCGATGCATTATAGCTTAAAGTTACTCTACATTAGAAGACCTGCATGGGAACAATTTGTGAAGCACAGGCGAGGCCGCCAATGTGATGCGATTTTAAGATTAATTCATTAATCAGTCAGTACCAGCAATTGCAAGATCTCTTACCACATTCATCCCAACTCAGCATAGACCATAAGTTACGAATACGAGACGTCATGACGGCGTCCAAGTGTTGACGTAATGGGCTCGAGCGATGATGAGGGCGGCAGTTGGGTAACAGAAAAGCTATCCTCTAAGGCTTAGACTTCAGAAATAAAGCAGCCTAGGTCTCAGTCTAAGCTAGGGTAAGGTGACTAAATTATTTCGTCCCTTATGCTTTCGGGGGCCATTTCTTCTGACACCCTGACGGCGCGGCAGCCCGAGTGCTCTCAGAACTGTCCATGATGGGCGTATTCAATTTCTCCAAGGGTCCCTTCGCTACGCTTGCGACGTGTCTTGGGCAGGCATTCTGTTGAATTAGGATAAGTTGACTTAGCAAGTAGTCTCGTGATCGAAGAGCTAGAGAATATACCTAGTGGGCAAATGCCTACCTAATAAGTCGAATTCCTTTTCCTCGTCCGGATGATTTATCCTTCTCCATCATCATCGCTCCTCTTTGCCTTTTCTTTAGATCCTACCTAGGTGCCTAGTGCCTAGTATTGTTACGATCAACCATTTGTTTTCCCGCTTTGCTGAACGCACCGCTGCTCGCTAATACCTACAGTGGTGATTATCCCTATAAATAACCTAGACTGTTTTCCAACATTTGTCTCCTCGATAGATACCTCAGTCATCGACTAGTCACCTACAGTGAAGCAGTGGAGGTTGTATCAGCCCCGCGTACTCTCCCCTATAGCTGTCCTGAACAGCTGAGATTCTCCCCCTGCTTCTACAACCCCGCAATCGCAATCGGGCCCCTCCTCGTTACTGTAACTACCGTACGTACCTGGCTCGATACTGCCTGTACACGAGACCGCTTCTCGAAATCTCCTATCGCGAAAGCTACAACTCCATCTCCCGACCTTTTTTCTACACCCGGTGCAAATTTATAATAATGTCGTCCGCAACCAACCCAGCCGCTCAGGCGAACAGCAGCAGCTGGACCGCCTTCCTAAAGGTAAATATTCGACCTCATGCTTTACCTGGTTCAAATTTGAGTGACTCGTGAGTGATCGCGGTAGCTAACCCCCGTCTTTTCGACGTGCTCTATAGTCCATTGCTTCTTTCAATGGCGACCTCTCTTCGCTCACCGCGCCTCCATTCATCCTCTCTTCTCAGTCTCTTACCGAGTTCTCTGCCTACTGGGCCACGCACCCTCCCGTCCTGACCGCCCCTGCTGCCGAGTCTGATCCCGCCAAGCGTGCTATGCTCGTCCTCAAGTGGTTCCTTTCGACCCTCAAGCATCAATACGCCAGCAGAAGTGAGCAGTTTGGAAATGAAAAGAAGCCTCTGAACCCCTTCCTTGGTGAACTTTTCCTCGGTACCTGGACCGACGAAGCTGGCGAGACCACTCTCATCTCAGAGCAGGTCAGCCACCATCCTCCTGCTACCGCATATTGCATTCGCAACAACAAGACTGGCGTCGAGCTCGAGGGTTACAATGCCCAGAAGGCCACCTTCAAGAGCACCATCATCGTCAAGCAAATTGGCCATGCCGTTCTTCGTGTTCCTCTTGCCTCGGGCGAGATTGAATCCTACCTCATCACCCTCCCTGGCCTGCATATCGAGGGCTTGATTTTCGGTGCGCCCTTCGTCGAGCTTGATGGCTCAAGTCATATTACTAGCTCCAGCGGCTTTACCTCCAAGATCGACTACAGCGGTAAGGGATGGTTGTCTGGCAAGAAGAACACCATCGTTGCCACCGTCTATCCTACAGGCAAGGAGAAGGAGGTTCTCTACAATGTCACTGGCCAGTGGAACAAGTCATTTGAGGTTTATTCAGGACCCGCCAAGTCTAACTCCAAGTCCACACTTGTGAGCACATACGACGCTGTCAACACCGCCCAGACTGAGCTCCGCGTTGCTCCTGTCGATCAGCAACATCCCCTCGAGTCTCGTCGTGCCTGGTCTCGTGTCGCCGAAGCCATCCAGAAGGGCGATATGGACACCACCGGTTCTGAGAAGGGCAAGATCGAGCATGCCCAGCGCAACATGCGCACCAAGGAGCGCTCGGAGGGCCGCGCATGGGATCGCCAATACTTCACCGCTGTCGAGGGACAAGACCCCGTCCTTCAGCAACTCGGCAAGGTCGTCGGTGTGCCTGTTGATGGCGAGGCTGATAAGACTGGCGGCCTCTGGCGATTTGATAAGGTCAAGGCCGATCCCCGTGCTGCTAAGCAGCTCACCCAGGATGACATTGCTCAGATGGAGAAGGAGCTTCTTGGATGGTAGTTACACACAAGAGGATCTTCAAGCAACAGTAGCAATGCAAGGTGAAGCTAATTCTGGTTATAATACATGATAACAGAAGATGGGTAGTGAAAGGGACAAAGCAGGATCAAAAGAGGTGGTCATGGGTTAGAATAAACGGCGCTCGGCACATGTTCTCTGGTACAGGAGACAATTCGTAGGGAACCAATAGGCCGGAATGGTTTGGTTTGTATGATTTTCGACAGTCTATGTACTTTCTACGATTAATGACATGATTTTCATGTATTCCAATTCGCGATGACCTATTGACACAACATTGAAGATTGCGAAATGTCAACGCAGTTGGACATGTTGTAATGAGGTGCAAATAAATTTTAGTAATCGAAACATTTTCTAATGACTTCACAAAGTTAAAGAACGCATTTATGCTTCATCAATTTTTTTTCATTAATTTACTACTTTTGTCACCTCATAACGTCCCTTGCAACTTTCAACATCGATGTTGTGCTTGAACCAAGGGGAGGGCCTATTCTTTGGTCCCTCTTTTTGTTTTTCCAAACGGTATTTCATGAACTCTGTCGCGCTAGTGGGATATCATTAAAGCCAGTGTCTTGGAAGACATTTATAGCTGGTTGGCGGTGTTGAAGTCCTCGAGGGCCTCAGCAACACGCTTGGCCATGGTCTTCTCACCCTCACGGACCCAGACACGGGGCTGGACAAATGTTAGTATATAATTCCAGGTCTATATTAGTAGGGTGTAAACTTACGTCGAAGTACTTCTTGTTGGGCTTGTCCTCGCCATCGGGGTTGCCAACGGTGGTGTTGACGTACTCGCGCTTGTTGACCATGTAGTCTCGGATACCAGAGCAGTACGCGAACTGCATGTCGGTATCGACGTTAACCTTGACGACACCGAAGCCAATGGCATCGAGGTACTCCTTCTTGGAGGAGCCGGAGCCACCGTGGAAGACAAAGAAGACAGGCTTGTCGTTGTCGGACTTGAGGGCCTCCTTGACATGAGCCTGGTGCTTGCCGAGAAGCTCGGGGTGGAGCTTGACGTTGCCGGGCTTGTAAACACCGTGGACGTTACCGAAGCCAGCGGCGATGGAGAAGTAAGGGGAGATGGGGGAGAGGGTGTTGTAGATGTTGAGGATATCCTCGGGCTGGGTGTAGAGGGAGTTGTTGTCAACATCCTCGTTGTTGACACCGTCCTCCTCACCACCGGTGATACCAATCTCCATCTCGAGCCACTGCTTCATGGGGGCGGCGCGCTTGAGGTACTTGGCAGTGGTGTCGATGTTCCAGTCGACGGGCTCCTCAGAAAGATCGATCATGTGAGAAGAGAAGAGAGGCTCGCCCTTCTCCTTGAAGTAAGCCTCATCGGCATCGAGCATACCATCGAGCCAAGGGAGGAGCTTCTTGGCGCAGTGGTCGGTGTGGAGGACGACAGGGATGCCGTATGTGGGAGCAAGAGAGCGAACGTAGTGGGCAGCAGCGACGGAGCCGGCAATGGAAGCGCTCTGGTCACCGTTGCTAACACCCTTTCAAATTGTCAGTCTGATGTCAATGGCGAGAGAATTTGTTGAGGAACACACCTTTCCGGCGAAGTAGGCAGCACCACCCTGGGAGAACTGAAGGATGACGGGGGCCTTAGCATCGCGGGCAGCCTCGAGGGCAGCGACGACAGTGGAAGAAGAGGTGACGTTCTATGGTTCCTGGACTTAGCAGAGCTTTTCGAGTGTTTTTAGGCGATGGTTGACTTACAATGGCGGGGATAGCGAACTTGTGCTCGCGAGCGTACTCGAAGAGACGGAGGACATCGTCACCGACGATGACACCGGACTTTCGGCTGAGGACTTCTTGGACACCCATGATTGCGGTTTGTGAGGTTTAGGATTGATGAATTGTAGGTTGAGATGAAAAGATGAAGAAGGGGAAAAGTCTAATGAGCAAGAAAGCTGTTAGTTATGAATGAAACGAGCAATGACGAAGAGGAGGGGCGTGGCGGGGTTTTGAATCCAATTTAGTTTGGGTCTTATCGATAATGCAAGCTGTTGCGTAGTGATGCTCTCAGGGAAGGGGCAGATTTTTGGAGGGGCAGAATGGCAGACAGGGTAGAGCTGGCAGGGAAGGAGGGGCACTTCTGACGCTCTTGCCGAGAGATGCTCTGTGCGGGTCAAGATGAGTTCATAGGTTTGAGGCCATGAGCTGTTTACAACATCCAACATTGTCATGTCGGTGAGGCATAAACCGACAATATGATAAGACAGCGGAGTTTTTCATTTCGTCAGGAATGCGCGTCTAATCCATCTCGCAGCTTTCTGCGCCTCGATTGGCGAGAGCCGACGTGCGTCGCGAATCGTCTGAGACTCCCGGCCCGTATACTGAGTTTCACGGGCCTTCCAGGGCTGTTGAATGGGCTGAGACTGTTGAACGATACGCCGCACCACCCAGTGAGACGATAGGAATCACCTCACCAGAAACGGGCATTCACCGTACACCTCAACCCGATTCAGTCTTTCAGGTCTACGGGAGCTCCGTTGCCCGGTGTCTCTCCGGTGGCTCCGCGGCCGATATGTCTTCTCTGACCTTCTCTCGGGCTCTGCGCTACTCTCTCTTCCTCTCACAACTCTGCTCTCTATCATGTTGCCCACCTTGTCTCCGCTATAGGACAGCCTGGCTCAGGTATCCTCGTCGGACCAAGACTTTGTCCAGAAAATCGCTCCCCTAGCAATCTCACTCGAGGTAGCTAGTGAGAGCTCACTGACGTTGTTGAGCAAATCCTCGGTGGTAAAGTGGAGTCGCCAACACAGCGGCGCCGTTGCAGAACAAATGCAGTGGATGGGATTGGACTCGGTATGTAACAGTGGAGAGCGATGCGACTTACACACTTTTTGGCAGTTTAAACGGGAGACCCAGCTATGATGTCGGCAATGACGATAAGTGGATGAATTGTCAAGATCTGAAATTGAAAACATCACCATGGGGGGAGGGGCACCCGACTTATATGATGCCCTCCTCTGCGCTGTGCCGAGAGCTTTTCCTACCACAGCCGACAGTTTGGGGTAATCGACGGAAACATGCGGGACGAATTGGTCATTGAGACCATTCATCGGATTCGTCACTCGTTGTTGTTAGCAAAACATTGACTATGATTCTCGTGTGACCCCATTTCCCCGCATAGTTAAGCATCGTGAGCATCACGGTTGGCTGGAACACTGCCATGGCTGTGGGCACTCCCGGGCTGGATTACGCTGATGCCTCCTGCCCAGCCTCCATACTGTATCATTTCCTATATCACGATTGCGAAGCCAATGGAAGAGCTCACTGCATGGGTGTAGTCGCATTACCAGCAGCAATCCTTCTCGACGATTCTCGCGAAAACGCAAGACCTGCATGGCGGAAGCGTGTTTCTCCAGCAGGATCATTCAGATTGAACTCAATTCTCCCAATTCGAGGTTGAAAATCATGATCGCAGTTCAATTGGTGGAGCTTCGACATCATCCTTGTGGGGGCATTCTTCAGTTGCCGTGGAATATCATCTCGGTCATCTAATACCGGCCAGCAGCATCATGGGAATGACGAGATAAACTCGGATCAGCAACTTGGTCGATTCTATTTATGTTTGTTCGACTGTTAGCCCGGTTGATGCCGAACGCTGATCAAGATACCGCATATGTACATCTGCGAAGAAATTTCTCGGCCTACACCAGGGTTCTATCAACGCGAGTCGTGGACGGTGGTTGATTTTGTTGATCACTGCGTTCCTCAGCTTGCAATACGACCTACTGAAACTCGGAGGCAGCCTGAGCAGCTCTCAACTGCATTCCCGGGCATTCTGCTTGATCTTTGGATCCAGTCTTAACCTTTTCAGCCCGAGGATATATTCGATTGAGACGTTGCACCCCAAAGCAAGCATGTCGTAATTTTGAGATCAACCCCCACCAGTCCCTCCGTTCGTCCCTCAACCCCACCGCCCGCCTCGTTCATGGAGTTCCGGGTCTCCTCGAACAGTCCCGCCAGTTGACCGGCAAGGAATAGAAGTAAGTCCCTGCAGTTGCATTAGACTCGAGTGAGCAACTCATGAGTTCCATTTGGTCTCACCTTTTCAACGACAGCTGATTGGCTTCCGTAGCTCAGTTGGTTAGAGCGTCGTACTAATACTTCAATCTGAATATTCAGTGATGCGAAGGTCTCAGGTTCAAGCCCTGGCGGGAGCAAAGTCTCTCAGTGCCTATCAGCTGTTTCTTTTTGCGTTTTTTGTTGATTTTTCTGATGCTGTTTTAGTCCAGAGATATTGGTGTCGGTGGTAAGAGACCGACTCGTAAATGGGGTTCCAAGCGGCTACTGCAAATGACAATAAGTTTATGTTTGCGTTGAGAAATAAGAAATCAAATGATTCAGTAGCTTTATGCCAGTTTAGACCGGCATTTAGATCATTTTCTTCTGTCGTCCTAAGGCCAAAGGGCAACTTTTTGATACTCGAGAGCTAGACACTACTGATCTGCCTACCCTGAAGGAACCTTGAGTCTTGAAGGACATCAGAATCCTTGCCCGTGAGAGCACAGAATATGAAATCAATGCCCTGGCTGGTAGCTAATAATGTGAGTTTTGCTTACTGACCACTTGAGGATCGTGAATAGTTAATGACGCCATTTTGAGTTCAGCGAAGTGAATACGCCTTCACATCAAAACTATGTCGATTAACCGCCGCACGTCTCTAAATCGGATCACTTTAAAAATGGCCGTCTCACGACGAAAAGCATTTCATGTCAACAGCTAGTTTTATTCCGCAGGTAATACTGCTAAGTCAGCATGATTATCAGTCTACTTCATGGCTGTATGGCACGTACTGATATGAGAAGATTTCACGTGCATGACGTCTGGGTTAAAAAAAGAGGGCCTTTCAGAAACCCTAGCTAGACCAATGTATCGTTTCCCAAACTTGAACATCGCATTGTTCAGCCCTTCAAGCCAATGCTTTCCTTTATGTTGTGTCGGCCCGAGCCAATGTGAAAGCATAGGGAACCGTCTGTTCGACCACTTACCCATCCATTAGGGCATCTACTCTGCCGATGATGGACGAAGAAACCTTGAAGGAAGCTCTAACAAGCTTCCCGAATGCCGAAAAGTCGACACCAGCGGCAGCATCAGGACTTAATATCAATGCGCTCTTCGACAACCCTCTCTTTGCAGGCGGAATAGGCCTCGCATCTTTGGGAGCAGTTGCGGCCTTCGTGCGTAAAGGTGCAGTATCCGCACTTGGAGCAGCCCGCCGTCGCTTGCTCGTGAATCTCGAAATCAGCAAGCAAGATCCAGCGTATCCATGGGTTCTAGCATGGCTGTCTCAACCTCGCGAAACACCGGGTTTTATCGCTTCTCGTCTTACACGAATACACAATGTCTCTATCACTACGACCAACACATCTCGGACCGCGGGGTCTAGCGGACCTCAGAACGCGCAATTCTTCGTACAGCCCGGATACGGACGACATATAGTCAAGACCGGCAATGTCTACATTGCTGTGAACCGAGAGAAGCACAACACAGCAAACATGAACACAGGTGAACCTCACGAGATTGTGCAGTTGACGACGCTTTGGGCGCATCGACATGTATTTGAAGAGGTGTTCAAGGAGGCGCGTGAACTGGCAGCAAAAGCAAATGAAGGAAAGACAATAGTATACTCGGCTAGAGGAATGGATTGGCTACCGCTAGGCGATCCTCGCAAGAAGCGCCCATTGGATTCGGTGGTACTGGATGAGGGTGTCAAGGAAAACGTTGTTAACGACGTGCAAGACTTTTTGAATCGACAACAATGGTATGTGGATAGAGGTATCCCGTACCGAAGAGGATATCTGCTGTTTGGGCCTCCAGGCAGTGGGAAAACTTCTTTTATTCAGGCACTTGCAGGAGAGCTGGACTTCAGCGTGGCCATGATAAACCTTAGCGAGATGGGCATGACGGACGATAAGCTGGCTTATCTCCTTACGAAATTACCCAAGAGGAGTCTGCTGTTACTCGAGGATGCTGATGCAGCCTTTGTCAATCGACGACAGCGGGATGCCGATGGCTACAATGGCGCGACAGTGACCTTTTCCGGTCTTCTCAATGCCCTCGATGGCGTTGCAGCAGGTGAAGAGCGCATTGCATTCTTGACAACCAACCACGTTGACCGGCTTGATCCTGCGCTGATCCGACCTGGCCGAGTGGACTTGATGCTTCGTATTGGCGAAGCGACACGTTACCAGGCTGAGAAGATGTGGGATCGATTTTACGGCGACATTGACAAGGATCACTCCGGGCGAGAACGATTCCTTAACCGATTGGAAAATTTGGGTTTGTTCGGAGTTGGACCTGACGGGGAACCATCGAATCGACACACAAGCACTGCCGCAATCCAAGGACTGTTCTTGTTCAACAAGAACGACATGCAGGGTGCTATTGATATGGCTGAAGGCCTCATCCCAAGAAAGTTTGAGGCCTCAGACGAGGTCCCAGAGGGAGCGATTAAGACACCTGCTTGATCGATCTGTGTATTTTTTGAGATTGTACAAATATGTACAATATGACCAGCCACCTTTGATACCCGTGTTGGAAGTAGAACGAAAAGGATTTGTATATTAGATACCGTGAGGCATACTAGATATGACAAGAGAACAGATGACTCTCACATTTTGTCGTACACAATCACTTTGCTCCAGTCTTGGCCATGTCCAGCAATAGAGTACAATACTCTCACTATGCCTAATTTGTTTCGCTGTGACAAGTTGCGCAGTTTCTTGAGCGCTTCTATAATCCAGTGAAATGGATAATCGCCTAAAACTTCCAATCACAGAAAGTCTCTATCCAGATATTTTTCTTTTTCATTGTTTGAGGGCTTTGCGATTCATTTCACCAGAGTTGTTGTGAGCTGTGAGTCGCTGTTGCCTAGCTCGGTACTCCATAGGTATATTGAACTGTGCTCACGTCGTTGAACAAAACATGGAACCAACAATCACGAGCGGGATAATTTATATTTGTTCAACAACGTGCACCCTGCCTGGCCTTGCGAAATCACCCCAATACAAGAGAATAAATTGAGAGAAAGCATCTAATCGTCGTGAACTCAAACTCAAACCCCAATATCTACATGCCAATTCGCCAACTCCACAATGCCACCCGATTCGAACTTTCGCCAATGGACCCTGGACGCATGGATATCTAGAAGATCTCCCTCCAGGCCCGTTGCTTCGACATCTGGTCAGGCATCTGGAGCAGGACAGAGGCCCCCAAGGCAGCTTCCGTCAAGTCATTACTCCCCTTATGCTACCGACAGACGAACAGATCCCTACAGACGAGGTACGGCGCTTGCAGCAGTAGCCCAGGAGACGCTGGCAGTCCTCCCCAACATCCTAGCCCAGTTGCCTCATATCGATGCCACAAGATCTGAGCGCCATTATTATACAAGTCTAGCCCCTCTCAATGCAGTTTATTGTCCCAGAAGATCGCCCGCAAGGATCAAAGTTGTCAACGACGATACTTTCAATGCTGCCATCAACCTGGCAGCTGCCAAAGGACCCGGCTCAGGTCGGGTCGTCGTGTTGAATATGGCCAGCCATGTCAGTCCAGGTGGAGGGTGGCTGAAGGGAGCGCGTGCTCAGGAGGAGGCTCTTTGCTATCGAAGCTCGCTGGCACTCTCACTCCATCGACGATACTTTCCCTGGAAGCAGCGAATGGGTCTTTACACCCGCGACGTTGTCATCATTCGCTCCGATCAAGATTCCGGACATCATCTTCTTACGCCTCAAACACCACCTGCAAACCTTCCTGTTGTCAGTGTTCTCAGCATCGCCGCATTGAAATTACCTCCTCTCGCCGACATTGTCAAGACCGTACGAGGACATCCTGTTACAAGGACAGTTTTTGCAAAAGATTCTGATCGCGAACTCACCAAGCTCAAGATGAGATTGTGCCTCAGAATGGCGGCACATCGAAGGCATAGATTGCTAGTACTCGGTGCATTGGGATGTGGTGCTTTCCAAAATCCTCCGAGAGAGATAGCTCGTTGCTGGCTGGAAGTGTTGAAGGAGCCTGAGTTCCAAGGTGGCTGGTGGGAGGAGATCTGGTTTGCTGTGTTTGATAAAAGAGGTGAAGGTAACCTGGAGATCTTTGAGGAGATACTTGAAGGTGTTAGTGTTTGAGACTACATGTAGGAATATGCAGAGGGCTTCGAGATAGTGCTGTCACTACTCGGTATAATTAGATGAACAAGGATAATTATACGAGTCCTTGCTATATCTATATGCTATATGCCACAAGTTAACATGCTTACAACCGGAGCTTGCTAAAGACATGCTTGTATACGTGTGGTACTGTACTTGGAGAACAAACTGGATCTCCATTAATAACAGGACATGTTTAATCGAATCTGCTATTATAAGTCTCCCATCGCACAGCCACACTAAAGTGCTGTATACAGAATAATGTTAAAACGGCCCCGCCCAAAGAATCTGAGATAAAGTCGGCGATGTGGAGCAGACCCGGTACCGATGGTCCGGGCCAGACCGGCCCTGCATGAACGGCCAAGTGTGGTCCAAGGGCGACTTCAGCTAAATAGCTGGGCACACGGGATAGAATACAGTAGTGTTGTCTTGGAAAAGCTTGCCATCTTAACGGTCGAGTTGAGACACGTAGAGGATATGATTGGATGTCGAATACCAGAGATGGCGACTACTGTACTGTGCTTTGTCTTTAACCCAGTCTCGTCATGATGAGCCAATATGGCACAATTCATATCAAGCTGGCCATTGGACCCAAGAGAATTCACTAACAAAACTTGTGCCCTGCAAGTTTTAAGCTTGAGAAGTCAAACTTCTCATCTCCCCGACTCAAGTATCAACCATCATGGATACTTCCAAGATTAAGACGCTAGCCAACTCCACTGCTGTACCACTTTTATATCCTTCTCGGTCGTTTGCAAACTCTTCAGTGTCTTGTTGCGCGGTATTTTCTTCAGGCCATGTCGTGATCGGCGATACTTATGGCGTTTTGGGACAACCCCGGGATTTCAACGCCACAATGTAATTACTGTGGAATTCTAAAGAGACCAGAAACGGAGGTAGCATTCAATGCACGATAAGCTGCGTGCATACAGTACTATACCCAAAGTCAGCCTATTGCGTAGAAACTTCCATACAAGACAGATAATGATACTATCTATCAACAAGAGTGAGGAAAGAAATTGAATAAGACTGCTGTGTCTACAGAGCCTGCATGACTAGTTTCGGACTTTAGACGTCAAACTAGCAACGCCAGATACAGCTACATATACTGCTATATTATTCCTTCAGCGCTATATCCGAGTACCCAGCCTTGCAGGGTACCTAAACCTCCATGAGCAGCAGACAGGATCTGAGGACCTAATAAGGATAGCTTCTCGAGCAACCCATCAACAAGCGGGTCGATCCCTACTCTGAATGCAGAACCCTATGCTCGCCTGCGTTAGCCCAGCGGGCCCTTTGGTGATGGCATAATGGTACAGGACTGCAGTCGCCTCACAACTCTATATCGACTTTTCTCTGCATGCCCTTTGCACGTGGTAGTAGAAGTTCTGTTTATACATACATTAGTCGGGGGCCCGTCACACTTTTAAACTCTGCATCTCAACGGCTTTATCTCTTGGTACTGCCGCTCAACTCAGGCGATCAGTTCTGTTTCAAGATCCCATCCATCTTAGTACTGAAGAGGCTGTGATAGCCAATTCCAACGTTATGGCCTACCGCCACAACAAGGATGAAGATGTCGTCGCCGGCGATGACCCTTCTGCGTACAACACACATGACTCTACGCGCCTCAACGATGCATCCGAATCCGACTCCATGGACCCGGATTCTGGCGTCAAGCGCGGGTTGAAGAATCGACATCTGTCCATGATGGCTCTGGCTGGTATTATCGGACCTGGACTTCTTGTTGGCGCAGGTGGCGCATTGAACGTTGGCGGACCAGCTGCCTTGTTAATCGGGTTCGGCGTTGTTGGTAAGTTCCCATGTTTGTTCCTGTGTGGCGATCTTCGATGGGTTTTGTTGCGCAGCGAGCCTCTTCAGATCCCATATATGCACAATGTTCTTGAAAATACCATGCTAATTCTAACAGGTATCATCGCCTTCTGTATTATGCAGTCTCTTGGTGAAGTGACCACATTGTATCCCGGTGGAGGCTCCTTCATCTCCCTCGCTGAGCGTATGGTAGACAAGTCCTTCTCTGTCGCTGTAGGCTGGAATTACTTTGTTATCTGGGCTGCGGTCCTCGCCAATGAGTACAATGTTATCTGCAGTATTCTCACTTACTGGGGACCCCAAGTTCCTCTCTGGGGTTACTTCCTTATCTTCTGGACTGTCTTCATGGGATTTCAAATGCTCGGTGTTGAAGCTTTTGGTGAGGCCGAGTTCTGGCTTGCGCTTATGAAGCTACTTGGCTTGACAGCATACTTTATCTTCGCCATCATCTATGCAGCGGGTGGCTTGGTAGGACAGGACGAGCCTTTGGGTTTCAGATACTGGAGCGATCCTGGAGCCTTCAACGGGAATGGCTTCCGCGGCGTTGCTTCAGTCTTTGTGTTTTGTGCCACATTCTACTCTGGTGTTGAGTCTATTGCTGTAGCTGCGACTGAGACCAGAAACCCTGGTGTAGCTGTTCCTCAGGCCATTCGTCAGGTCTTTTGGCGTATCATCTTTGTCTACATGGGATCTGCTCTCTTCTTTGGCATTACCTGTCCAGCTAACGCGAGTGGACTGGTAAATGGAGGTTCCAAGGCTCTTCAGAGCCCTATGACTATTGCCATTGAGAATGCTGGTTGGGAAGGAGGTCAGTACATTGTCATTGTATGCTTATTTGCTGATGCTAACATATCGCAGGTGTTCACCTTATCAACGCCTTCATTCTTCTGACTTGTTTATCCGCCATCAACTCGTCCATTTATTTCGGCTCGCGTACTGTTTTCTACATGGCTCAGTCTGGCAAAGCCCCCAAAGTATTTGCTTGGACTAACAAACGTGGTGTTCCTGTCTGGGCTATTCTGATTACCAATGCTGTCGGCGCCATCTCCATGATGAATGTCTCTACTGGTGCATCCAAAGCCTACAGCTACATCGTCAACCTGTCCGGTGTTAGTGCTTTCCTTGTTTGGGGCAGTATCTGCTTCATCCATATTCGCTTCCGTCGAGCCTGGGTTGCCCAGGGACGAAGCCTCAACGACCTCCCCTACAAGGCCTTGGGCTTTCCTTATCTTGCTTGGTTTGGCCTGGCGGCTTGCATCTTCCTGGCCTTGGTGCAAGGCTGGACTACGCTGTCTCCGTTCAATGCTGGTAACTTTGTGGATGCTTATATCCTGGTACCCTTGTTCGGCATCATCTATGTATTCTGCAAGATCTTGTGGCGCGGAAGTGATCCGCTGAAACGAAGCTGGAGCATCGATCTTGACAGTGGAAGAAGGACAGATTTGGATTACAACAGTGGCCCAACATCAAAAGATGTGCCGGGTCAGATGGCTTGGTGGAGGAGGGTATGGGCTTGGTTTTAAGCATGTGCTCACGGATGTAGTTTAGTTTGGATTATGATACCACACAATCTTCACGATGGTTGTATATGACTTTGCTTCAAACATGTATATTGGTTCTCGTATCATATTCTGCGTAGATATATAACACGCGAATCTGCCAAGATGTGATATCTCAATTACTTGGTCCCCTGGTGTTATTTGTGACCTCTTAGGGGAACGACAGTAACGAGCTCTTTCGGCGAGTGACTGAATGTCACAGCCATCTGATTCCATTCGATCATTGCAACCTCGGTGAGTTCACCGCCGGGGTTCTCAGGCGTTCGACGGAATCTCGCTTTTCGGATTGCAACTACATATGGATGCCTTCCTTCACATTCAGGCGGCAAATCGTTGGCGATGTGTGGTGGACAGTGCTGCAAAGGTATGTTGATCATGACCACCTCAATGCGGTACTGAGGGTCTCTGGGCCATGTCACCTCCCTGTTAGTAAGGGCATTCATCGCCGCGTTGACGAGGTCGTCAGTAATGTAGAGAGGGTATGAGTCAGGGTGAGCAGGGCCAAAGAACTTGGGTTTGCTTCCAAGGATGGAGCGAAGCTTCCTGGGGAATGGAGAGGCCAGCATTGCGGTTGTTTTGGATTTCAGAATGAGGTCTGTAGATTGTCACCAAGTGAACGAAAGTGAAGAAGTGAGTTGATCTGGATCAAAAGACTTGGACAGTCACATATAGTAGACGCCCAAAGTTAGATTTTGAGAAACTTTGCATTTTCGAATGTTCACAGAGCATTTGGCTATTCATAAATGGGAAACTCTATACTTTAAGCTTTGCTCTCATAAAGTAGAATTGTGTTTATAAGGATGGGCTTTTGCTGGTTAATCGTCAAAGATGAACCATATCGTCTAAGTCCATGAAGCGTGTGAAGTCTAAAGGGCATGGAGCACATTTTGTAACTCTAAATAAAATATGTACATACATTCTGTTCCAAACTGAAGCTCAGAGTTATAATATTTGAAGTGGAATCGATAAGTAGAATCGTTTAAGAAATCGGCCTTGTTTCTTTGCTCCTTGTTTGAGGTTCTTGGATCCATCAACATGGATGGTAGTTGTTACCTATATTGGATGTTTCGAAACATCGCTAGACGCGCTAATTGGATGTCTCTCCATACTCTTTCACCTTTCGGCTATGTCTTGAAACAATCAGTAGCTAACAATCTTTAAGTCTCATTTATACTCATGTCTCATAAATAGTGAAGCTATTCGCAGTGAGTGACATGTGATAATACCCTCAATACCAACTCGAGCCGGACTTATTGATTCCCCGCCCGGCTTTCAGGGGCACTGCAGGGGCCCGTGCGGAAAGCTATCGGGAGCGGGTTGGTCAATCGGTTCCTGTACATGCCGCTGAAGATTTATGCACAATGACAGCAGCACGAATGTGTTCATTCTAAGTACCGGTACTTTGAGGCCTCTGACGATCTTATGGAAGTGATCGCAACGTGCCCTGTAGTCTAGACTAGACTACTAACTGTACCTATTGCGTGCGTCCTCTTTGAAGCTTCTCAACAATTATCGACTCTACCAATCTCGACTGGTACATCACGATCGACGTTTGATTTATTAGCCAAGCCCCTCGCTACAATATCCTGGTGATTACCGACCGACCGCCCAGGATAAGACATCATTCGTCTTTCCTTCTCAACCTCACACGTCATACGCTCTTACCAGGTCCCTCTCCCCAATAACTCTACCAAAAGCTCCTTCACGCCAATCGCTTGACTGTCGTTATCGCTATCGCTATCGCTGTCGAATTCCTCAACCTGTATCATGAAAATTACTCCAACTACTGCGCCATAAGTATTCTCTATCACGATCAATAACTACAGCTATCATTTCGCATGCGTCAGCGATCCGTTCGGTCCGATCACGATTTATACCCTCGTAGCCACCCAATCCCAACTCACGATACCATCTCCAACGTTGCGACCTCGGGAGGTCGAGTGAGCTTCGACGCGGCCGGTCGCAAGTCGAATGAATGCAACCTCTAAACCCCTTCCTGGCCGCCTTCTTCAAGAGCTCCCTCCCCAGCCAGTGCACGCCCGTTCACCACCATATCTTACTGGTCCCCTCAACGGATGTCCTCCTTACGTTCCGCGAGACCGAGAGCGGGACTGCTCCTGCTGAGGTCATCGCCTCCGAGGACTTCCTTGCTAGCCACGTCCTTCGTGTGCCAGCGCCAAATGGTGCTGCGGGAAGCAAGGATGGGAGTCAGAACCTGCGAGAGGTGAGGGGCAAGGCAAAACAGTTTACAACGTTGAACGGGAAGAGCGTGGTTATCAAAGATGCTTTCATTTATAGCAACAAAGGTGCGCAACTTGATGTGCTTCGAGAGCTATAGTGCTGACCTGAAATAGGCTTTAAAACGCTCGCGCAAGCACAGCTACTTAACGATATCGTCTTCTACCCCGATGTCTTTGAACCGCGGCAATGGCTTCTCTACTACATTTCAAGACCCCTCGTGGGTATTTGGGAAGAAAATAAGATCGCTCCAGCGATTCTAGTGCCTGGCGTACGGAAGCGCAGGATTCCCGATCAGAAACAGACACCAAATGCTGAGTCGACCGAAGCTGCTGCGCCTCGAAAGAAGGATATCAAGAGCTTCCACGACCTTTTGAATAACTTCCCCATGATCGCGCGCCAAATGCAACCTGGTCTCGAGAAACTGTTTATTGAATTCAACAATGTCTTCCGACTACCTCTTCCTCCCTCTTCGGTCGAAGAGATTCCAGACCCACCGAATGGGCCTATCACCAACGCTGTAAGACGAGTTCGGTCAAATAGTGCATCAGCGAGTATGCGCGACGAGAGTAGATTGCCAGTGACAGAGAACTTTTACGCTGAGGACGATGAAGACATCATGAGAGCGTCTCTTGAAACTGCAGTTACAACTGCCATTGATCTCTTTCAAGGAGTGGATAAGCAGCAGTTGTCTCTTCTAGGCGCCACAACCGACCTTACAGGACCTCTTGTGGAAAAGTTGATCGAGCGTTATGTTACAGAAAATGTCCATAATCAGCTGTGGCCAAGGCTCAATGCCCTGAAGAGACCCTATGATCTAGAACTAGAGGCCAAGATCAGAAAGATGCAGTTCATCGATATCTCCCAGCTGGGCATTGCTATTGATGGTGGTTCCAAGGCGAAGCACGACCTTATCATCCAGTTGGGTCCAGCTGTTGAGGAGTTCAAGAAGATCTCATCTGCCGGTTGCCCGCAAGTCATGTTGGATCTTTTGCTGTCAACGATCAAGATTGTATCACAGCTAACTGACACATCAAAAGCGCAAGCTACTTCTTCTGACGCTTCGTCAGAGAAACCCATCATGACCGTCAACGCGGACACCTTGGTTTCGTTCTTGCTTTATGTCGTAATTCGATCGCAAGTCAAGCATTTGCAGGCTCGCTTGATCTATGTCAGAAGCTTCATATTCATTGACGATGTAGACAGCGGCGAGCTTGGTTATGCGTTAAGCACCTTCGAAGCAGTGTTGGCGTACCTCTTTCTTGACTCAGCTGGGTTGCGACGGGCTAGCAGGAGAAACAAAGCTCTGTGGGATGCAGCAAAGACAGGCACTCTTGATGACCTCAGAAAGATTATGGAACCTGGTTCTGGCGCTGCTGATGACGACGAGTCATCGGAATCCCCTTCGTCTAGTCGCCGGCCGTCGACAATATTGAGTCTCCAAAACGATACGAGATCGAGATCAGCAGGTCCTTCAAGATCCAGGAGATCTTCACTGCGTCTTTCTTTCCACGACCAATCACCATACGAGCATTACTCTCGTGGCTCTGGCCTAGGCCATGTATTCCCTTTCCAGGCTGAGGATGAGAACGAAACACATTCACACGATTTTACGATACCTGTCCGAAGAGTAAAGAAGGTCTCGATGGACACACGAAGTATATCAGGCGATTCTGAGATCTCGTTCCACTCACGCACTGGGAGTGTTGGAACTATCGGTAGCGCTTTGGAAGGGGATATCTCAGTAGCTCGGTTGTCACAAACGAATAACTCCTTTGGAGAGTCGGTTTTGATGATGGCTATCCAATCTGAACGAGGAGAGACACTAAAGTACCTGCTCTCTCTGACAGACTATTTCTCTCCAGCCTTTGTTCTCGATGATATGAATAACGAAGACACCACATTGTTGAGTGCCGCTATTCAAGTAGGCAATGCTCAAATCATCGATCTGATCCTTGACTTTGTCATAGCCGCAACGACTCCTGAGCAATTGGTTTCATACCTGGCACAGCAAGATATTTGGGGACGCAGCGGTGCTCACTATCTCTTCAACGCCCCTGCACTAATAAGTCGCATCGGACACTTGATACCTTGGCGACAACGAGACAAGAACGGACAGACACCGTTGTTCGCTCTTTGTCGCTCTTACGACCACAAAAACTATCTGGGCATGGTTGAAGCCGGGCTTGACGCAGCCGCCGCCGCACAGCATGATGGGCTGCCTTTGCACGTCGACGAACATGTCGACAACAAGGGAAATACATTGCTGCACATTGTCAGCAACGCCAGCCTCGCCATGACTATCCTACAATACTGTGATGTTGATGTCAATGCAACGAACGATAAGAGGTTCACGGCGTTGATGGTAGCCAGCAAGTATGGCAGATACGACATGGTCCGCTCGCTGTTTGCCGACCCCAGAGTAGATGTAGGAGCAAAAGAGATCAGAGGCCTCACTGCGGTTGAACTGGCCAAGGACGACGATGTACGAAACAAGATTGATGATCTTGCCTTATTCAGTATGCCCGCCGGGCCAGATGCTCGCATCACTGGTGTGGTTAGAGCATTCTTTGTGGAAGACGCGACTGTGCGGTTGGTGTTGAAGTCAGCAGCCCCGACGGACCATGACAGCTATACAGTGACGACAAGCCGCCGCTCACTCTCAGATTTTGAGCATCTGCCAAATCTTCTCGCGCTCGAAAACCCGGCTTCATGGATACCATCTCTCACCGATGTACGATCCCCGTTCCAAATACCATCAAAGCCATCTCGTGCTATTCTCCGAGACATGCAGGCTCGCGCAGACTGGTTCCTGAAGATAATGTTGATGCACCCGACATTTGCTACTCACGAAATGTTGTGGGAGTTTTTCTTGGTGCCAGAACTGCAACTGGACATGATGGAGCAACGAACGCTTCTTAAAACAGAGACGCGGGCAGAGAAAGTACGGGACGAGTACGAGCCTGTGGAGGACGTTAGAGAAGTTGAACAGTTTGTCAATCATGCGCGAGAAATGATTAGGAGCGTGAATTACTCGATTAAGAGTGCGACGAGACGCGCCAATAATCTTGGACTCGTCGCAGCAGGTACGTATACTAGACGAACGACGTGACCCAATGAATCTTGGTGAACTAACAATTTTACAGACATGTACGATTCGTCAGTGCTTCTTCATCGAGCTGTCTCGACTCTTCATTTCCTCCCTCCCAGACATATAGAGGCGTTTGAGACTTATGTGCGATCTATCATTCCTACCCAGTCAAATCCTCAGGCGAACCTCCACTCGTCTTTCCTAGCTTTACAATCTACAGTTCAGGCACTGCTGGCGTCCTTGTCTCGGCCACCATCCATCATTTCTCAGATGAGGGCGGCCAAGCGTGAGGCCGACAGAAACTTTAATTCTCTTAACAAATCCAGGTGGCCACTTGGTCTCCTGGATGACACAAGACAGCGACTTTACGATGAGAAGGAAGAACGGGCGCGGAAGTCAAGAGAAGAGGCCGCAAACCTTGCTAGGGAACTTCGATACACTCAGCAGACGGTGGCTGGAGAGCTGGCAGGGTGGCAAGACCTGCATGAGAAGATGGGTCGTCAGGCCATCCGGGACTTTGTCCGTGGGATGGTGGTGCAAGAGAGAATGAAGTTGGATGGCATGTTGAGGGCGCTCCGGAAGGTGAGATCCGATGGCCAGGATCTAGAGTTGACCAGAATGAGTAACGGGACAAGCCCAGCAGCCCCTCCGCATGTGACGGAGCCTGAGGCTGTCGAGATGGATGAGACTGAAGGCCGTGGCGACGCTTCATAATGAGGGTAGCGTCAATTGTGGATATCGAACATGTTCAGTTCATGGGATCAGAACCAAGTATACAACACTATAGAGACGCGTGATATTAAACTAGAAAAGACGCGTTGAGCATTGGCAGGCGTAGTTTGCTGGGTGCCAAGCTAAAGCTGATCTGCATGAGGGTCTTTTGTACAGGGAATAGGGAGGCAATAGCTTTACAGTAGTCGAGAGGCACGGACGGAAGAGATGGATGGATGAATACCCAGCAGGTGAAAAGAATTACAACGAGGTTTCCTGTCTGACACCTATTGATGAACCACCTGCATGATATATAAGCAAGCGATCCTGAAGATCATCTACAGAGTCAAAGTTGGTTGGAGTTGAGTTTAAGAATTAAAGACATCAATATGACCTTTAAAGAGATCAAAAACATTATTCATCTAGATACTGCCGGTGTAATAGCATTGAACCATTTATCACACTCTAGGGTATTGATCGACTTGAGTCTATGCGACAGTGAAGCAGCAGCAGGTACTCAAGGATAAGTGGCCCACCTCGATGGATGAAGTATACTACGGAAAGGCACAGAACGTAATGTCACACGTAACTCTAGACTCTAGTGAAGAGTCAGAGAGGCAGCGACAGGGGTGCACGTGTTAATGAGTCTAGAGAGTCAAAGCTTGGCGAAAAGCCAAAGACAAGGATTGGAGATGGAGAACTGTAGAATGAAACATGAAACGCTAAACGGGAAGAGACAGAGAGTACCTAGACTACTCCACGTCCACGTTGAGATGCTGCAACACTGCATAATCTTCTCCATACTCTAGAGCCAGTCATTCTCTCTTAGAAGTTGGAATTTCGCGATCGTGAGTGGACGCGATGCC
This sequence comes from Fusarium citri, assembly GCA_004367485.1. NCBI lineage: Eukaryota > Fungi > Ascomycota > Sordariomycetes > Hypocreales > Nectriaceae > Fusarium > Fusarium citri. The sequence goes on from QHHH01000111.1 coordinate 100,410, forward strand.
GATTGGCTCAAGGCGCGTGGGATCCTGGCGCGTGCCTCGCAGCGAATAAGAAGAGAGAGCCAGGATCGCGAGAATATCTGAGTTGAAGTCTTGTCATTGACTCTTGGGAGTAGGTTGAGGCTGTGTAAGTTGAATTCAAGGTGAAAGAGCAAGTAATTTGGTGGACCGAAGAACAAATTTCCGTAGCCGCGGAGGAATGGTGCGACGGTGGGCTTTTTAATACGAAGAAGAGACTATCTATTGTATGATATTTTTAATGTTAAGCGCCCGTTTGTGTGTACAGAGTACTGTACTGTATATTAATATTAGACGCCGGGCGGTTATCGCTTGGCCGAGGCCACTGAAACCCGGTAAGAGAATCTGCTTCTATTCTGAGACTGAGACCGAGACTGAGGCTCATTCCATGCTATGACATCCATGCCATGCCATGTCATCCCATCTCATCTAATGTCATCTCACTATCCATGCCATGTAATGTATGGGCTGTTGTACGGGAACGTTTGAGTTTTAGAAGATGGGGGGACTGGTCTTGACCCTGTAAAGACATTCAACTTAAGAGTATGGTTGTCCCTGGAGACGATGAGCTGGTATAGAACGCGGTAGTAAATAAAAGAGTCTCTAGAACACGGTCTCTATAAGAGAATCGCGTACTCTGAATTCATCGCGTTGTGGTGTTTCCCGTGCTAAAATATGCCGAGTCCAGGATCTAAAAATGAGTCACAAGCGCTGGGCCATTCAGCGGTCGGGCTTGTGCAGCTACGGGACCAAGCCGAGAAGCACTATCCTTGGCGTGGATCATGTCCTCCAGGGAGTAGAGACTGGGGTAGTACAGTTTTTTAGACTTTCTCGCACTTATACGACTGCGTTGTTACAGTACAGCGCTTACAGTGTCGATACAGATAGACCAATCAGATCCTCTACAACTTACACCTCAACCACCTTGAAGCGCGTTCTCCTTCTCCTTCTCTTTCACCTTAACTCCTCTCTCTTTTTTTACCGTGTTTCAGAATCTTCTCTTGCGTGTTCCCAATGAAAATGTTTCTTGTTTCGTGCGTGGCAATCCGTGGATCGGATGGGTCCTATGCCGGGGAGCCCAAGCTCAGCCGCCCATCGCCAACCATTCCTCTCCATGCTTCATCAACAACATAAGAAGACGGCCTCTCCCTGGGTCTCTGGTCTACTTTTCTACTTCATCATCAGCCTGTCTTTTACCAATCATCCTCCTAGACCTCGCATAATTATCCTCTCCTCCTTTTCTCTTTATCTGTTGTTGTTCGTGGTCTGGCATCACTTACCATCAACCCATAATTATCAGATCAAAAAGCTTCACAGCACTATTTGCACAAAGTCTCGCTGGCTTGAGACTAACGAGACTCATACTCTCTGTTTCAGTATCAATCCCAAGGAGCTGGTCTCCCTGACCCCTGTCATCGATTATAGACATACAACACTAATACACATCCATCACCATGTCTTCGTAAGTCAACCAACCAACAAGATTATCATACAATGTCTCTAACATACTATCAAGTCTGTCAGTCGACATGCCTTTCGACTTCACATTCCCTTCGGCCTCTATTGAGCGCCCAAGTCCTCCTCCTGCCATGTCATCTCTGCCCTTTGACCAGGCTTTCCTTGACATGGCATATGCCTCAGCTTCAGCTTCTGCTGCTGGACATATCTCTGGCCACTCTCGTTCTTCGTCAAAAGCTTCCGTCTATTCTGCTGTCTCCATCGACTCAGATCACGACTCACTCTGCTCTCGTTTGACAACGCCTCCTCGAGCCTCTCCTGCTGTTCGTCAGCATGGGCCTCTTCTCCTCCCCAAGATCCGCTCTCAGGACCAGGATATTGATGCTACTCCCACGCCTACTCCTTGTGGCAACTACCGCATGGTGACACCTCCTGCTCCCAACCCTTCTCGCCACTCGCGTAGCTACACGAACCCAGAGTCTCTCAGCATCACCTTTGATACTCCTGGCTCTATTGCTTCTGTCAACACATCTTTCTCTAGCCAACCGGATGACTCCCTGTCTGCATCACTCCTTGCCTCTCCAGCCAACTTTGCCACTCACATCTCTGGCTCTTCTCACTCACGACGTGCTTCCAGCCTTGATGCCACAACAATCGACCGCTATGGCTACCCAACTTACCGCCAGATGCCTTCGTTCGCTCCCGTTATTCCCCAGCAGCAAAATGACTATGGCTTCGCTCCCTACGACTACAGCTCTCGAGCTCAGTCTCCTTTGAGCCTCGCTGCTACTCCGGACCCTACCCCCAACACCAACCTTCTGAGCTTCCTCACCTCAACCAACCCTGCTGCCTCTCTTGTTCGCCACATCTCGTTCCCCATGCGAGATGCCTCTACCAAGCACTTCTGGTGGGATGTCCGCAACATTCGCTCTTGGTCATCCTTCAACGCCTCTGCCATTCTTTCTCTTCCTGGTGCCTCTGTCCTTCTTACCAACCCTGTCCCTGCGCCTCTGCTTCCTCAGCCTACCTTCACTTCTCGTCACCCTGAGACCGAGGCTCAACTCCACTCCATCTATGCCTCATACTACCTCCCCAAGCTGAACTCGGCCCTGGCTATGTCTTCCACTCGTCCTCTGCACCTTTCAGTGGCCCCCAAGACAGCCGGCATGAACGATCTTCTCTTCGTTGCCAACGCAGCTGGCGAGTCTACCACTGCAGCTGCTATGTTCGGTGGCAAGCCCACTGCCCGGGTTGTCGGTCTTGTTCGCAGCTTCGACCGCTTCAACACTGGTATGCGCGTCGAGGGCAACATCAAGCGTGTTGAGTACCTCCGTGGCCTCGCAGCTATCCACCATGCCATGCGCGAGCACGGGTGCCGCTACGGTTTCATCCTCACTGAGATTGAACTTGTCCTTGTTCGTAATGGCACTGCCAACACTCCCTTCTTCGGAGATCTCGAGGTTACATCTGTCCAACTTGCCGCTTCTGCCCCCGAAGGTGACGCCTCAACCTTGCCACAGGAGACTCCCCTCACTGCATGCCTTGCCCTCTGGGGTCTCTGCCAGCTTGCATCCGATGATACTCCTGTTGGCAACGCCCACTGGCGAGCTGAGATCGGCGCACCAGCTGAAGGAACCCGCCGCAAGGCCCAGCCCCGAGACTCTTGGATGCCTCAGCCCCAGCTGGCTGAGAAGCGTGAGGCTAAGCGAAGCCGCGGATGGGTATGGCCCGAGGATGCCATTGGTCGTAAGGAGCTTGGAAAGCGAGGAGTTCGTTATGGTGGTGTCTAAAGGCCTGGTGCCTCTTAGCAGCATGATGATGATTATGATGACGCGAGATGAACGGATGATTGGAAAAGAAAAGACTTGATGATAATGAAACACCCTTCTTGACTTGGTAACTTGTTTAGTATCTAATAAGAAAAACACTTCAAAATTACTATAACTGAGTGCGAAATTGTGACAAGATTTTGGCCTACTGAGGTTGTCACCTGGTCTCTTGCATGATGCCATTTCCGCATAATAATGTATGGAATAATCACCAACAGCTTCGAAAAGCCATGCCAGTTTGATCTACATTCTTTTTTAAGCCACAATTGATATCTACAAAGTGGTTGGAGACGATGCAAGCGTTATGCCATAACCTTGGCAGAAGGCTAGGGTATATAAACTAAATTGTGAAGAAAGTTTTCAACAATAAAGGCCGTCATCGTATAGGGGTCAGTACATCAGTTTGTGGCTCTTCGAAGCACTGAAAACGCAAGTTCGAGTCTTGCTGACGGCAAAACGTCAAGTTTGATTTTCAGGCGGATCATCTCTTTTTGCAAGTCTTAGAACATCTGTTTCTGTTTTTGGACATTTTATCTTTTGTTAAAGTGTATCTTTTTGTCATTATTGGCAGACTGGCTCTTCTGTTTTTCGGTTTGCTTCTTTTTGTGCAGGATTTGGATGCCCCTCAGAACCCCACCATGATGAAAGGTGAAAAGCGATGATCATGATGGAGAGACGCGGAGTTGACGGATGTATCTTTGTGAACAGGATTATGAGGCCGGGGTTATGTTCAATAGTAGCATTGCTGCTAGATAAGGCAATTGTCATTAACTATAGAATACATAATCCGTTGCTCTACATTTCGTTGTTGTATCGTCGTTAAGATACCAATCTGTAATCTTTAGGGTAGATACTGAATCAACTGAGTGACACCATTGCTAACGCCGAGCATGGGTTTCCAACAGTCGAACTATTCGTACCGCACAAGAGCCGACAGTCAAAACGTAACAGCACACACCTGGTGACTATTTACTCCCACAGTACAAACCACAGCAGGACAGTTCATGATTAGGAGCAGTTTACATTAAAGAAAGACTTCACACGAGTATGGGAAATATGAAAATGTCTTCGTCACATCGTTGCATTTAACTTTTTTTCTATAGAATTAAATACCAGAAGTGATATTGCAGGCTTAGCCCTTGGCAGCACCAGCCTTGAAGTGGACAATATCACCGTCCTCCATGACGTACTCCTTACCCTTGGTCATGATCTTGCCCTTGGCCTTGACCTCGGACTCATCACCAAGTTCCTTGAGCATGGTGTAGTTGAAGACGAGAGCCTGGATGAAGGTCTTCTCGAAATCGTTGTGAATGACACCGGCGGCCTGAGGGGCCTTGGTGCCAGTGCGGATGGTCCACTGTCGAACCTCATCAGGTCCAACAGTGAAGAAACTGCCAAGCTGCAGGGTCTTGCGCATCTGGAGAATAACCTTGGGCAGAACAGACTCGGCACCAACGGTCTTCTGTTCTTCCTTAGCCTCAGCCTCGGTCTCGAACTGAGTAAGACGGGACTCGTAGGAGACGGAGACGGGGATGAGAGGGTCACCCTTGGCATTCTCGTTGATCCACTCAACAATCTTGGGAAGATGCTTGTTCTTCTTGCGGATGAAGTCCTTTTCAGACAGGTTGACGAGGTAGACAACGGGCTTGGCAGTCAGGAGGAAGAGAGGGTTGATGACCTCAATCTAGATGAGCTAGTCAGCAAAGGCTCAATCAAAATTTTTCAACAAAAAGATGAATGTGAAGGTTTGCAATCAGAGTAAAGTTTATCTCACAATGCCTCTAAGCGTTAATTAGGTGAGGCATTCGACGAGCTGGGATTAGATCAGGCCTTATGGCCTTTTGTCATCAGGAAAGCAGGGAGTGGTGAAAAAAGAGAAAAAAGTTTTCTTACCTCCTTGGGGCCCCAGGTGCCCTTGCGGACGTCCTTGCCATCGTTGAGCCAGGCCAAAACTTTTTCAAGTGTGTTCTGGTCTTGAACGGCCTTCTTCTGCTCCAGACTCTGACCACCCATACGGGTCTTCTTCTTCTGGTTCTCGAGAGCCTTTTCAGTGAACTCGATATCCTTGAGTCGGAGCTCCTCGCTGATGATGTCAAGATCACGGGTGGGGTTCACGTCACCCTCAATGTGAATGATCTCGGCGTCATCGAAGCAACGGACGACCTGGAAGATGGCATCGACAGCGCGAATGTGGGACAAGAAAGCGTTTCCAAGACCGGCACCGGTGGATGAACCGCGAGTCAGACCGGCAATATCGTAGACGGTCAAGTTGGCGGGAACAACCGACTTGGGCTTGTACTTCTCGACGAGCCAGTCGAACCGGTCATCGGGAACGACGACACGGGCTTCCTCAGGGTCGATTGTGGCATAAGGGAAGTTCTTGATGCTGTCAGCACCCCGATTCTAAAGACGGCGGATGGCGAGGGGGCTTCATACAGCTGGGTTACCGAGGTTTGACTTGGTAATGGCCTGGAAGAGGGTAGATTTGCCGACGTTTGCCAGACCAACCTGGAGGTACGGTTAGTACATGGCTTGCATGTCATGGCATAACCCTCAGGGCTAGCCAGAGAGGTGGTGACGCACAATACCACTCTTCAAGTTGTTTCCAGGCCTGCCCAGAGGGATCTTCTCCTCAACGACTTGCTTCTTGGGAGGCATCTTTCTTGACTTGGCGTAGTTCCGATGTTGAACAAAGAATACTAGGCCGGAGCGCGTGAATGGAGCGGATCCAAGAGCTGCAGAGCTGGCTGCGCGGGGTGCAAGAGGAGAACAAGAAGCGAAGAAGAGAGACGATGTGAATGACTTCGTGGTGAAGAACTTAGGTTGGCAGCTAGCCAACCTGGACGGCTTTCGAGTGCGAGAGCGGCGACGAAGGAAAAGGGAAGAGAAAAGAGTTTGAGGAAGAGAGAAAATATTTCTCTTTTTATTTTGCGACGGAGCTTGGGAAAATGAGATGAGAATTTGTTCTTGACCCCACCTTGCTGGGTTTAGAGAGGTTGGGCCGTGCCAAGATTTCGGTTTATCGGTGAAGCTATTAGTCCGACTGGAATTCCAGCATAACGTCATTGGCTGACGAAAACAGCTTGGCAGGCAGGTACAGCCCACTGATCCCGACCGCCCGTGCGCCTGCGCAGCGAGACCCTGGATCCAGTGGACAGGCACGTAACGGTATCGGCATGTCACAGAATGAACGCAAGTCGTTTTAGGCGGCCGTCTTTGGAAATGCATGAGCTCAGAGGATTGATTTTGGACCTTCGCCGAGACCGCGGCTTCTGATCTTTAAAGGACCAAACATACCTACCTACCTAACTGACACGGCCCGAACTCTCCCCTTCCTTTCTGTATTTCCCTTACCTTTTGTTCTATTCATCAACCTTTGGAGTTAGAACAATCCATCACTTCTTTGTTCCCAGGATTGTTTGCTGTGACCAGACCCCTCTCGCCTGTGTTAACCTGAGACCTACCTGAAATAGCATATCAAGGATAGGATATTAGCCTACCATTTCCCCAGCCCCGCCCCAACCCATCAGCTGCGAACCCCAAAGCTTCGAGCGACTTTTGACGTCGCATTTCGCAATATTGTAACGGTCAGAATGCCTCGTCCCAAGAAGAGCTCTTCGGTGAGCAGATCTCACCGTTCGACACTGTCTCTGTCCAAGACTGAGATAACCATTCATGTTTATGATCTATTGCCGGTAAGTAAGCACCGTCATATTCTCTCATAGCAGCTTCCCTTCCCTTCCATGATGAAGATGCTGATTTGCGCGGCATGGACAGCCTGGCCGGCTATCATCAGTATTATGGACAGTAGGCGCTTCACTTCTGCATTCGGGCGTCGTAATCAACGGAAAGGAATACGCATATGGTGGACATGACAAGCGGGGCCTCACTGGTGTGTACTGGACAAAACCTAGGACCGAACCGCCCGGAGGCACATTCCGATGCGAGATCCTCCACGGATTCACTCTTGCGACCGAGCAAGAAATTGAAGCGACTCTCCGAGCTGCTTCCGACGAGTTTCTTGGCACATCGTACAACCTCCTCACCAAGAACTGCAACCATTTCACCTCATACCTATGCAAGCGGCTTACAGGACAATCAGGCCCAGGGTGGTTGAATCGTGCTGCTAGTATTGGTGTCGCACTGCCCTGTGTCGTTCCTCGAGAGTGGATCGAACCACCCGAGTATGATACAAGTGAAGGCGCGCTGCTGGATGACTATGACAATTCGAACGAGAACTCGGGCATGCTCAAATCATCCAACCCTCATTTGCTGACCGATAGCAACGACGACAGTGGGGATGACGATTGGAATTCCGAGGATGAGAGGAGACGCGGCGGCAGTGGTAAGGGCAAGCAAGCGCTCCGCGATACTGCCGGACGACGTCTACCTCCCGCTGAGAGGGTCCTGCGATGATGGACTGTAGAACAAGGTGCATATTCTTTTTAAACGGAGTTTGGAGTTAGCCGGCAGGTCGATCAGGTTAGTACGATACCAGTGGTTTGATACTTCAGAGCAGATCGTTCTTTTGGGAACTTGCAAATCAAAGCAAGCTGTTTTTTGTTCATTTGTATAGTACATGTCGTACAGAGTATAGTACATTCACTTTCGTAACCTCTGTGGTGAAGTGATATTCTGGCATGAACATATTCCCAAAAAGTGTTCAAATTCCAACGCAATTCCAAACTTCCATGTGGCTTACAGACGTCTGGGCTTCTCACTCCTGGTACCACCGAACTTGATTCTTGTTGAATCGGCCACACGCACAATCTTGTCTCGCAAGACCTTGCCCTCGGGGCTCATCAAGACCTTGAGAGCAGCTTCTCGTCCCTGACCAAAACCTCGCATCACAACCTCCAATCGGTTCATTTTGATGGGCCAGCCGGTATGGATTAATCGCTCCAGGACATACTTGGTAAGAGAGTAGGCGGCATCGAAAGTACCACGACGAGACTTGCGGAATCCGATGTTGCCAGCCGAAAGAGAAATGATGGGACCTCGGTCGGGCTTGGTGCAAGTAATGTGAGTGTTGTGCTTGTGAGAGTAGATGTGAAAGTGGTAAGGCTCGAGGTCGTCCTCTTTTGCCTGTGCCTTGCGGTTCGATCTTCTGTTCAAGGCGCTCGTATCAATGTTGCTCTGGTCGAGTGTCTTGAAGACAAGACTCTGGGATAGGTTGGCCATGGCACTATTGCTGGGAGTAGACTCCGTCTTGGTTGTTTCTTGTGGGCCATAGATGCTCTCCAGGATCGAAGCGGTGCTGGGTCGGCTCTTAGGCTTGTCATCGCGGAGAGGAGTCGTTTGCGAAATCGATCGGATAGGTTGGAGGGTGACTCGAGGACATTGGAAAAGCGACTTTGCCGCGAGGCGACTCGACAATGTGCGACTCATCTTGTGCGCATTGCCTGTCGTGGACTTGCAATTGAATTGGATTGGACCTCAAATGATCTGCCTCTGGCAATTTTTGCTCGCGGTCGGTAGCTCCCCCACGAACGGGGACCCGATTGAAATTTCTACCGAGGCTTTGCCGCCTCGGTGCTTGCCTTCCTTGACTTTCCGCCCCCGGACCGAGATCGCAAACCAAAATTTCGTCCGGGAATTCCACCACCTTCCACCGTCCATCCATATTCCATATCCACACTCCGTTCTTCTCTGGAGGGTTTCTTTGTCTGCTTGTGTTGTTGCAATAATGAATTCCCTCGCAAGAAAGACGGCCTCCTCGGAGCTTGCCCTGTCGCGGGCTTCTGCTCATGTCTCATCTGCTGGTAGATCTCCCGCATATCGCAGATTAGCATCCCAGCTCTCTCATAATGCCCCTCGCAATGGCGCTACGACACAGAGCTCAATGCTTTCCGGATCAGTTCGATCTCCCTTGAGGTCTTCCTTTGTGCCCGCCGAGCTTCGCTACACCCCCACTTACACAGCGCAATCCCGCCTCTTCCACCTCTCTAGCCGCTTACACCAAGAGAAGCCTCAATCCGAGCAGAAGGCTTCAACTACTCCCCCCGCCGATGCAAAGGAACAAAAGCCCACAGACGCCGAGTCCGAGGCCAAGACCGAGAAGCCTGAGGAGGAGCAGTCCAAGAAGACCGAGGAAGGCGAGAACGGCGAAAAGGAAGGAAAGGAAAAGGAAGATGGCGAGGGCGAAGGTGAGGGCAAGGACAAAAAGAAGGAGGATGCCCCTCCCCCACCTCCCCACGGTGATAAGACCCCTTGGCAGGTATTCATGGAGACCATGAACACTGAGTTCCAAAAGTCCCAGGAGTGGAATGAGTCTACGAAGCAGATTGCAGCATCCGCTAACCAATTCGCCGAGAGCGAGGGTGTGCGACGTGCTCGCGAAGCTTACGAGAAGTCTACCGGTGCTGTGTCCTCAACCCTCGGAAAGGGCGCCAAAGCAACTGCAGGTGCCATTGGCAAGGGTGCTTCTTGGACTTGGGATACTTCAGTTGTTAAGGGTGTGCGAAAAGCCGCCAATGTCACTGGAGATGCCGTGGACAAGGCTACACAGCCTATCCGAAACACAGAGGCCTACAAGAACGTCAAGGATGTCATTGACGATGGCAGCTCTTCCCGGTATGGTGGCTGGGTCGAGAAAGAGGAGCGCCGGAAGCGCCGAGAGGCCCTCGACAAGCAGCGGGGCTACAAGTCCCCTGAAGTCATGGAAGAGGACATCAAGTAAGCATGTTTCATCTCCATCATTCGTATTGTTCTAACAGAAAGTAGCGCTGGCACTAGCGTGACCCTTCACAAGGATGCTGCTTGGAAGGAGGCCTGGAGAGATTTCCGCGACCAGAACAAATACGTTCAGGGTCTTTTCAGCTTGAGGGGTAAGTATGAGGAGTCTGAGAACCCTCTGGTCTCGACCGCTCGAAGCATCACCGACCGTATTGGAGGCTTCTTTGCCGAGAACGAGACTGCCATGGTTATCAAGAAGTTCCGATCTATGGACCCCAACTTCCAGACGGAGCCTTTCCTCCAGGAACTCCGCGAGTACATCCTCCCTGAGGTTCTGGATGCCTATGTCAAGGGCGAGACCGAGACCCTGAAGCTGTGGCTCTCCGCCGCCCAGTACTCCGTGTACGAGGCTTTGACCAAGCAATACCTCCAGGCTGGCATGAAGTCTGACGGAAAGATCTTGGATATCCGAAATGTTGACATTCTGCGAGCGCGTATGCTTGACCCCGGTGAGGTTCCAGTCTTCATCGTCACCTGCCGCACGCAAGAAGTCCACGTCTACCGTAACGCCAAGACAAGCGAGCTTGCTGCCGGTATGGAGGACAAGGTTCAGCTCGTTACTTATGCCATTGGTATCACACGAGTACCCGAGGACGTCAACAACCCTGAGACACGGGGTTGGCGTCTGATTGAGATGCAGAAGAGCGGACGAGACTGGTACTAAAAACACGATCATTACAACGCGGCGTCAGGGGTTGGAATCTGCATTTGTTGGATACCTGAAAGATAGGAGGACGGGCGAGCAAGGAGCATCGCCTCATGTGTTTTAATAACTGTACAATATGTTCTATCATGTGAAAATATCAGGGCGGACTCTCGACACGAAGACAATATCAATACCACAACACAACACGACATAACACCACAAAACCAGCATTTTTTGGAGAATGGATCTGGGGCTGTTTATCAGCAAAAACAAAATGACTACCACGCCGCTCTGCTTGCCTCGAAACGAGGCTTTTGTATGTATGATTACCGAAGGGAAAAGGGGCATTGGGCCGGGCATTATCAGCGGTGGGAGGAACATGGACTATAGACAGGTTCAAAAGTTGCCTTTGTATTTGAGGCCATTCCAATCTATTAGAGCGATAGGCAATTTGCCTGAAAGCATGCTTGAATCAGTCCCGAGCCAAGTGTTTCGACTTGCCGTGAAAGACAGAACGATCTACATCTATTCTTGAGCTCCCTTGTTTTGCAAGTGGCTTCTCACCTCCATCAACTCCTTCCCTAACAAGTTCTGACCCCATGATCCTCGTGCACCTTCTGCGTCGGCGGCTTTGAACCCAATACCCCAAATAGGATCAAAGGGACTCGCCTCGACAAGCTCTCTGTCACCTGTACTAAGCAATGTGTCAAGCAATGAGCCCTCAAGAGGATTTCCGTCGGGTGTGCCTTTTTTGTATCCTTCTTCCGTGACAGCACGGGTGAATTTGAGAATGTTGCCTCGTCGTACAACCTCACAACGATGCTTAAGCCACTTCGCTTCATCAAAATTCTTGACTCGGCGGCCTAGGGACTTTACTTTTCGCGGGTGACCTGCTTTGAGGATCTCGAGAGCTGTGTCGTGGTCGTTGAAAAGAACCGCCTTCTGATACATCATGTAACTTGACACTATTAGTTCATATCTCGAAACGCATTCAGAGGACTTACTGCTCAGCAGTTTTGTATGTGATCTTTTCGTCTCCGTCATCGAGAAAAGGGCAGTAGTACCATTGTGATAGGTAACCGACCTCTGGATCAGACTCTCTCCAGAAGTACACTGGACCAGGATCAGAAGAGGACGCCATTGTTGTTGACAGTTTTCTAGAAAGATGGTGAGGATATGTGAAAGTGGAGAATGGATTAAAAGGAAAGCCGATAGTGCGGCAATGTCGTGCCATGTTACATTTATAAGTGAATATCATTCAAACCTTGGGGGAAGGTGTGACAGTGAATCACTCGGTTGAAGTGGAGGCTGCGGCTGAGGATGAGTCTTTCGCCGTTGACTCACGGGACGACCATGAGGCTGAATATAGAGAAGTTGCGCCTGGCACAAAAGAAGCGAGGCAACCCTGAGCAATGAATTGTCTTGGAACAACTTTTCAAGTGCCATTTTAAGCTTACAGGTGCAATGCACCGCCTGCCCAGGGCTTTCTTGACTTGACTTACACGAAGCGTCGTAGTGAACGAATGGGTATCTGTACTTTCACGTTTATGCTCTCGCGTTAAGTTTTGTACGCCACAATAGCAGAAATAGTCTTTTGTCATGTGAGCTTTGAATTATCCTTTGGCTCTTGAGACCGTCTTGTCAAACTTCCTTGGAAAGGTCATTGATCTTGTTGAGATTCTAACTGCCTAGGTAGGTAGGTATTCGTGATAGACGTCCGCATCGTGTCCAGGATAGAGGTAAGGCAACAATTGACTAGGCAACTTTAAGACAGACCAAGCAATTCAATTAAACGCTGTCTCGAGTATCATTCTTCCGCTAGACTAATTGATATCTGATGAAATCGTAAGGCTCTTGAACAAAGTGTTTGCAAGCTCAATTCTGAAGGTATCTATACACTACTTTGACGCTCGAACAACAACGAAACGGGGGCTTGGTGTAGGGGTATCACGTTCGCTTTGCATTGTTCCAAATGCTTGCGAAAGGCCGGGGGTTCAAATCCCTCAGCCTCCAGTTCCTTTTGCTTTTTTTGTCCTTCGAATTCCTTTCCCTCCTGAGCCCGTTATAATGATAATATGACGATAGTTGGGCAAAGTCGGTGGCCTAGCGGCCATAGACATGAAGTTTACATTGCGAACCCTGCTTATACAACCTTGGGCCGATGCTGAATCCCTACCAAAAGTGACCGAGGTACGAAGAAAAGAATCCACCGAACTTATGTATCTCAACTTCGGTGCTTTCGGTCTTTTCTTAGATAAATATAGAGAAGCACGGATTGCATACCTAGTTACTGGTTGATCAATGCAACCCATCCAAGTGTATAGTAAACCCGGTGAATCAAGGAGCGCCGGCTGTGAGTGGGAACCTGGCAGACAGTTCGCATGGAAATATGGACTTGAAGTAGACTGAACGAAAGAATCAGTGCATTCGTACACCGAACCTTCGAAGAAGGTCTTGCATTGTCTCTACGATTTACTTAATCAGTGTTGGTTCTATGCATCTCAGCTGTCAGGGCCGGCTGCTCCCTAACTCCCGAGACACTTCAATTGCCGCCGAAGCTGAGACGGGGCCGGAGCATAAAGTGGGGAAGCTCAGAGAAACCCCGGAAGCTCGGAACTCTACTGGGCCTCGCTTTTGACAATCTTCAACCAACCAACATCTACAAATTACCATCGCAGAAACAACCCGACACTTTCCATTGCTCGACAACATACCGCACACCTTCTTTACTCTATAGGTCAATCACTGCCTCACACCATGGATCACGTCGAGAGTCATATGGCTCAGCAAGCCAGCCAAGAAACGTACGTTGTCCATCAATCCATCGCGGCCGAACCTCACTAACTCTTCCAGTGCTTCATTCTTCACTCCCCTCAACATAGTCCTCCTCTCCGCCGTCCTCTACACAACCTACGCCCTCCTGCGCTCATCGCCACCACCCTCGCTTCCTCGAGACACTCCATCAACTGTCTTCCGAACCTACACTCCCCATACTCTCTTCCCCTTCAACGGCGAGGAGAACCGACCTGTCTACCTTGCCGTGCGCGGCCGCGTTTTCGATGTCACGCCTGGCCGCAACTTCTACGGTCCCGGTGGTCCGTACAGCAACTTTGCCGGCAGGGATGCGAGCCGAGGCCTTGCGTGTGGAAGCTTCGATGAGGATATGCTGACCAAGGATCTGGATGGACCCCTTGACAAGCTTGAGGGATTGGATGCCGAGCAGATGGATGCACTTCAGGGTTGGGAGGAGAGATTCCTGGAGAAGTACAATGTTGTCGGAAAGCTGGTTTCTGTGCAGGACTACGAGGCGCAAAAGGCTTAGGCGGCGGAATGAAGTCATCGCAAGCTCAGGGTGTGAGTTATACAGTAATCATGGAGCCAACGCTCCTGTCACTGTGAGCTTATGCAACATATGATGGATCATAATTGGGCACATAAGTGACTCGCATTCCTTCATTACTATAAACTATAACAAAGAAGAAATATTCCATCTACCGGTATAGATGCCAGGCAGACCATCACTCTATTCCCACGAGTTGTCTTAACAAGTCCTGACCCTACCCAAGAAAACAATATATGAAAAGCAGGGTCCACGTAACCAAACTCCGTGCAATGCCTCCTGTACATTTTTGTGCGTGAAGAGTTGTCACGCAGTTCCCGAATGAGAAACCACTATGTATATCCTGTAAAAGAAAAGAACAACGGCGAACTCGCCAAGACTCAAATGGAGGAAGTGAGAAACAATGAAAGAGAAAAGAGAAACAAATCGAGGATCCTTGCTCAGTTGGAATCATACACGTGCTTTATTGCTGCATCTCTAAAATCGACGCTGCTTTGCGCAGAAGTGCTGCCGTCTTGGCAACGATGGGCTTGGCGGTTTTCCAATCTCCCCCTTCTATGCTGTCCCGAATTGAAGGGAACACAGCTCCGTCGTTGGACCATGCTTCTGGCCCAAAGACGACGCTCTTGAACTGTGTGCGGTTGGGGATCTATAAATGGTCAGCTTGATATCCGTGATCAGGTGGGGATGAATGTGACTTACTCCGCCACCGATTTCGAGGTCCAGCAGCGCCGTCTCAAAGTATGCCATCTTGTTGTTGTATGCTAATCGAGTTGCGCCAATGTCGTTGGCCTCCCAGCCTCCATTGCCCAAAACGTCACGATCCCAATCCATCTCCCACTTTTCAAATGTGGCGACGTTGTGCTGAATGAGCTGCACAGCTTCCTTGAGCTCCTTAAAAGCGTCTGTCTCACCCTTAGGTTGACCTCCTAAGCGCTTGATAGTCCACTTCTCGAGCTCTTTCACCCATTGACCTAGTCTTTGCGCATACCAACCCATGTCAAAAGGCATGATAGGTCGGTCTGCCATGTCAAGAATGAGAAGAGCCATCACTTGTCCCATGGCACCATGATACTTGAAATCGGGATCGATCAAGTTGTCCACCAAATTAATCTTGTCGTAGCTTGAATGATGAGGGACCTGGCTTCCCCTGAACGCTAGGTCGAGCGAGCTAGTTCCTGAAATGTCCTGGAATGGAAGATGGTTGCCCCTTCCTTCGGGCTGTTTAAGTTCGGCGTGACTCTGGTCCCAGAGCTCCTTCAAAGTAGCATTAGTACTAGGGTCGATAACTCTGCCTAGAGCGTGCAGAAGAGCCTTTTGGAAGACGGGCGATCCGGAGGCGTGCAATTCGTTGCCAACAACAGCTGCATCAAGGTTGATGTAGGCAAAAGCGTTGTCGCGCAGGGCATCGGAGTTATGCTCAACATACTCTGTTGAGCCGATCAGGTTGTAAGCAGACGCATCCCATGACATGAACTCGATGGTTCTCAGGGGTCTCCAACCTCGCTGTACGAGGTCTCCAAAGATTCTGGCCATCTCGATCATAACGGCGGTGCCTGAATGAGGATCAGTCGCACCAAAAGCCCAGGAATCACGCTGGTTGCCGATGATAATAGACTTGGATGTTTGCTCCATGCCATTAATCCGACCATAGACGTTCCAGATAGTGTGCATAGGGTCCTCGTCTTGCTCGTTCTTCAATCGCACAATTGGAGATTTGTTGTCGCCAGTCCACCACTCGATATCTGGAACACCACCTTCCCATTTGTTTGGTACCTTTTTGCCATATCCCTTGAGGTGTTGAAGCAGAATCTTGGCGTCTCTCCATGCCAATGGAAGACTGGGAATACCAACAAGTCCATTGGCCTTGTCGAGAGTAATTCGCTGATCTCCTTTGCTACCATAACCAGGGGACAAAGGATCGCCGATGGCCCAGTTTGTGAGACCTACGGAACCTCTTTGAACGCCGTCTGCGGGCATGTACAGTCCTTCAGGCGCAACAGAACCCTTCTTGAATCCGTCATCAGCCGGGTCGGAGTAAGTCAGACAGCCAGCGAAACCTGCAAGCTCCGCAGCCTTGACCTTGAGACCCTGGTTATCCAGAGAACCACCATTTCGCACCAGCGCAATAGCTCCTGTAACATTAACTCCCTTACTCACGAGGTACTCGAAATCCTCTCGTGAACCGTAGTTGGCGTAAATGAGTGGCCCCTTGACGTCACCCGACTTGGAGTATCCGTGAAAGGCATATGTTTGTCGACCTGCTGTCTCGCCACCAACTTCCTCCTCCTCTAGCTTGGCTGTCCATATGGCCTTCTTCAGATCCTTTTCGTCCATTATTTGCACCGCACGGCCGTCCTTGCGGGGATAATTGATATAAACCTTGTATTCGTCCATCATCACCTCATCCAGCATAGCTCGACCAAACATGGCCTGGACATCCAGAGCAGTCGCGTAGTCGCCTTCGGTACCGGCAATATGGGCATAGTTCGAGAAGTGTTGAACGGAGGCGCGCATCCTCATGGGATCGACAGTACGCAGTAGGTGGGCCTTGAGATCCTCAGGATTAAATCGGAAACCGCCCCCGAGACGATCTGATAGACCTCCGAACATATCGCTGGCGAAAAGCAGATAGAAGAATCCCAGTATAATCGTAAGCGCCAGAATGCGCACGCAAAACAGGATAACGACTGTCTTGTCGAACTTGGGTATACTCCACCTCCTCGTTGTCTGGCTTGGCGTCTCCTCATTCTCACCCGTAACAGTCTCGGCGTTTTCGGACGCTGGCGCATCAGCTCGTTGAGGTAGACGTATGCGCAATCGCGGTAATCTTGGGCGCCAGGACCATTTCCAAGCCGGTAGAGTTAGATATGAGCCTATTCGTTTTCCCCACTGGGAGCCTCGGGATCGGTCGGGTTCTTCGATCTCCATCTCCTGCATCTCACGTCGGACCTGCGCGGCTTCGTCATCGCTATCGCTGTCACTGGCCCACAAACTGTCCTCGTCGTCGGTTTCTACTGTTGGTGGTCGATAACCGTCAGGTCTGCGTGAAGAGCTGGCAGCACTTGAGTGCTGTAGGAGACCTTGGGATTCGGCTTCGGTTGCATTTCGCTCGTTAGTCGGAGATCTTGGAGCAGGGGACCAGTCGTCGGGGTCATAGCGACTACCGCTGGCCACGGCCTGGTCGTATGTGGGAGGTATAGGATCATAGAAAGGAGCCTTTTCCGAAGGCATGTTGATAATGTATGAGCGCTAACCGCGCCCTCGGTTGTCGTATATTCAATCCGATTGGAGCTTTGTCTTGGAAAAGTTATAATGGAATCGGCATAAACAGGGCCATTCGATGTTGCTGTGAGGTCGAGATAAAGGAGTGGATTGAAAGTCGATCGATCGATACGATAGGAAGCAATTAGGATGGATCAGGTCCAGTACGAAAGGAGCGTCAAGAAAGAGAGACAAGAGCAAGAGCCGGACGCCAGAAGCGCATCGCCAAACAAGAGCTCAGAAGACAAATGCCCCGGTTCAACGGGTTGGTCGATGGAGTTGATTGGCAAGAAAAGAAAAATAGGACAGTATAGGTTGAGGTGATTAGTTAAAGTTAAAGGTCGATTACTATACCAGACGATCGCGACGGGGGATGATGGCGAACGGAGTGTCCACGTAAGGGACCGGAGCCCACTATAACCCGCCGGTTAGTACGGACTTGACCTGACCTGAGCGTGAGCCTGAGACTGAGGGCGTTCCTCTACGGGTTGGTTTGGTCAAGTCTTAAAGTGGCTGAGTTAAGACGGCCATACTTGGCAAGCCTTGGCTTTTATTATTTTTTTGTTGAGAGCATGAGATCTTTCATTTTCAACACCATCATATTTGACTTGATCAATCTCTATAATTTTTATTAATTGGTCAAATTTTGATATGAAACATGTTCTGACACTTGACACTCGGTTTGAGAGGCATCCAAAGAAGCTCAAAAGTCTCCTGAATTCGCCCATGCACGCCACCAGGATTACCCCACAAAAGCTGGGATAAAGGAGACAGCCTAACTGGGAGAGGGAGGTGATGAGCGTATCTGGACCTTGAACAAGTTGTAGAGTTGCAGCCAGGTCATCTCATTTTCAGCGTACATTAAATTTGAATTCTACGATAAATGAAGTGCAGTCCAAAAATACCCAGAGCCTCATCTCTTATTTCAATATGGAGACCGATCTAGACTAGGTATGGAGTACTGTATGGTCTGTACCAATAACTCATAGGTAACCCTCTCCGGATTGGCTGCTTCGTACCCCTGAACTCAACCTCCACTGTCACCAAGACTCACGAACCTATGTAAATAACGTCACCGCGGCTATGATCAATCTTGGGGCAAAAGTTACATATATACAACTGCCTGCTCCTTCGTCAATACATGCAGGCTAAACATTATCTATCGCTATGCTACTCATTCGCCTTCTCTTGACCTCCTTCGCTACCAACCAGACCTCAGTTCGGAGTCAACACAACACCCTCGTACTGTCGACTGCGAATGTTCTCCAAGGTCTGGTTGAAGTGTCGGCGGCTGTTTTCAACTGACGCAGAGTCCTGTTGGTTACCCGCCAGGTTGGAATGAATGAGCTCAATAAGTCCATTAAGATACTTGGTTGTAACCTGTACGAGTTAGCAAGTGCTTTTGGTATTCGTTCACTAAAACTCACTGATTCGTTCTGCTGATCAAAGTAATACACGTAACGGTCCAGGATCTCAACAAAGAGCTCAATCGAGGTGGCCGTCTCCATGCAAGAATCCGCCACCCGAAGAGCTCGCTGAAGACATTCGAGCACTCGCTTACCATCGCGGTAAAGCTGTTCATGTTAGTTAAGCTCTTGAGTGCGTGGAACAAACATACCTCTGTCTCTTCGGATTCGCCATTGGCCACAATGGGAGTTGCCCACCACAGGTGACTAGCCAGGTACACAGCGCGACATTGATCAGGCTTGCGCAGCAACTTGCTTCCGTGCTGTGCACATTTGGTAATGAGTGTATCGTAGTTCTCCTTGCCGAAGTGGCGGGTCTGGTGAAGAGCAGTTGCAATTACACAGACTGCCTGGAATTGAGCTTTGGAGTCTGTGACTGCCTCCTCATACACTGTAAAAGCCTGCGCAAAGAATTCGTACGCAACTTCTTCAAAGCCTACCAGATCGGCTGTTTGACCAGCCGATGCAAATAGACGCAACGCCATCTCGGCAGCACCAGAGCTGTTGACACGCGTGTATAGCGTACTCAGTGCAGAATGCATAAACTTGAACAGGGCGTTGCTCTGCGTCTCCCAGTTGTCTTCGAAGTGCTCTCGCTTCTTGAACTCCCTTGCCAGCTTCATGCATGCCGTCAGAAGAGGAGGTGTAGTCGTACGGATACGCTCGTTTCCTTCCGAGTACGCTTTTCTCGTCATCTGAAGTAGCTTAAACTGAGTGTCGTTATCCTCAGCCTGCAGCAAGTGCACCATCCTTGCGAGCCATCCCTGCTCTTCCATCGTCTCGTCCGTCTCCACAGGGCGCCTTTGGCTAACACCGGGGTAGCCTTGAGGTGCTTGAGATCCCTCCTTAATGAGAACTTTCAGCACTTCCAACACATTCTCAAGCTGTTCTGTAGTTGAGATTGTGGTTTGGTTTTTGAGAAGAGTGCGAGCAACGCCACCGGCAACGGCGCGGCGAGTGGGGTATGATTGCGACTGGAAAAGAGGAACGTAGGTAGGAAGAGACAAAGCAGTGAATGTAGAAACATAATGGTCAAGGGGTGCTTGCAACAGGGCAAGCAGGCTCTGCTGAGCGGGGGATGAGTGTAAGTCGGCGTTGTTCATGTTCTCCCGAACCTTGGCATTGGCGTAAGCCAGAATCTGGTCGACATAGTCAAGTCTATCGGGATAAATATTGAGAGCAAGGTTGCAAAGTGACACCAGAAGAGCAATGATGTCCGGCACAGGGAGATGCTGGGCTTCAACTAGGTTCTTAACCTGAGCAAAGAACACCTCATAGAGCTGGACCTTGTCTGTGATGGAGCCTTGACCATTGACAGCCGTTGCTTCTGTCTCGGCCACTGAAGGGGTAGACTCGGCGAGTGTGCTAGCATCGTCGGCACTACTCTCACCAGTGGTTTCGCCATCATTCCCTTCGGCCTTGGCTGTTGTTTCATCCTCGCTTTCGGAAGTCTTGGTGTCCTCGGAAGACTCAGACTCGCTAGACTCAGAAGCATCGGCTGGTTTGCTATCCTCAGGAGATTTAGAATCTGAAGGTGTGGCTGCGGGTGTATCTTTCTGAAGATTGACCTTCTCCAACAGCTTCGCCAGAGCATCGGCCTCCATTTGAGCCCTATCCTCCGACTTGTTCTCAGGTCCATCGCGTTCAGCGTACTCGGATAATCGGTCCATCAAGCCGATCACGATAGCCTTGACGTTGACGTGAGGGTTGAGGCGCGAGACTGCCCCAAGGAACTGGTCCAATGTGTGCAGGTGGAATTCATCTGGGAAAACTTGCGTAATCACCTCAAGGAGATACTCTTGGGCGAGAACGTCCCGACATTGGACCACCTGCTCTAGCAAAGGCGCTAGGATACTGGACTTGTATGTTTCGAGGTCGACAAGCTGACTTAGGCGAACAATGTTGCTGCCGACAAGCAGTTGCAGCTCCTTTCGCTCTCGGATCCTTTGCTCGCGCTCCCTCGAATGACCTTGGTGCTGTAGTCGAACCCATAGCTTATTCATCTCAACAAAATTCGTGAGCACAAAGTTGATGGAATCGCTGATGTTGCCTTCGGGACCGTCGCTCTCGGTTGTCGGCAAGTAGTCTCTCGCTTGACCTGAAAGATAATAACGAAGAAAGAGTCCACGAATAGGATGCTGAACACCTCGGCTCATGTCCATCATGTCTTTCATGAGCTCCTTGACGGGCGCATCCTCAATGGCCATGTAAGCGGTTCCCACGGTGATCATGAGATATAATCGTGGAACGATATTACCAGCATATTGAACAAGCTCGTAGAGGTCGGCTAGGTGGTTGACAGGGTGGTTTTCGCGAAGGTGGACGGACAAGTATCGCAATGCGTCGAATACAGACATGTACAGCTCGTAGTATTGTTTGGGACCGAGACTGCTGGTGCGAAGCTCAGAAACAAGGGTCGAGCTATCGAGAGTTAATGATACTGTTCAGGGGATTGGACCATCATGTCGCGCATCATTGTTGTGACGTACCAGCACTTGAGCGCATCCATTAGCTTGCCCGGAGTATCGAGACATTTGCGCATCAGCGAAGTCTGCTGACGCACGGCAACCAGGGCATCTTCAAGCAGACGAGCTTGGTCCTCGGGGGGAGCTGGCGTGGCCATCTTGTCGGTAACTGCGGCCGCGGGGTAGCTTGGAGTAGGTCGAAGCAAGCCAAACTCCTAGCAATTCACAAGAATGCGACGATTATAGACGCAGTCGCGGAGGATATGGCAGCGAGATTAAAGGTTGGACGGAGGTTCCGGGTTGTCGTGAGGTTGCGCCGCATACAAGGCGCAGAACGGGTATGGGAGCGATGACGATACGGGGGAGGCTGAGATAATGGGTTGAGGTGGGCCCTTGCTGTGTCCGTAAGGTAGACACCTGCTGTAGCTTGCTTGAAGACAGCGGATAATGGCGCTGTATCCGTACCTGCACTTCTTTTAGGCTGCAGGGGCTCCAATCCCAGCCACCCATAACCCAGAGCTCCATTTCAAGCTGTCCGTACTTGCGGCGAAGGGATTAATCACGTGAGGCATCTGCTCTACTACGTAGTATGGAAGTCAATCTCACAGAAAGGGCAGGTAAGGACCATGTCGCTATCCATGGTCCTTACGTTCCCATGTTCACTTATATTCAAATCTCCTTCAATGTTGTGAGTAGCATTATAAACACTAATCAGTTATATATCATTAAATCGTATCAATCATCACGATTTTGCAATGCGCCAATCTCAGTAATGGGCATGGCATAAAACAACCAGACTCCTCGCACTCTGTCATATCGCGCTGGCCAGCTGCTGTACCTTACTTAACGCCTTCTCCTTTGAACCTATAATCCGCCTTTCCAATTCTTTAGCTTGGTAAACATCCATTTCGTTGGCACTTCTTGGATCGACCAAAAACACCCACACCGCAATATTGTGGTTGTCCCATACGGGCTGGAATACCCAAATCATCGCGGAGGAAGTCCACCAACGATGTTTCGATCGATGAAGAGAATGCGGCAAGGACCAGCATCATATTCGACTCGGGATTTGGCAGATTGTGAATGTCTGCAACGATCACCACCTCTCTGATTGTCCCAATTGAGGCCAGCTCCCGCGCCCATCCCAAACTCTCATGACGAGTCGAATATAACAGCCGAAAATCTGACGCCGTCAAGCTCTGCGGGCCGTCCCAGGGCCCTCGTGGCCGAGCGCCTTCAATGACAAGCGTCAATTTGTCCAAGCTCTGCAGATTTCGCAGCGAACGACAAACTGAAGACCAGTCGCAAGAATCTGGCTCAATGGCATTTGTTGGACTGCGCTTGTAAAGGCTGATCTCGCGAACTAGGTCTCTAGTGCGTGGCGTCTTGTCGGCGAAGAACGGCACTACAGCCTCAAGATCATCTCCAAAGTGGAAGGCATGTTTTGTGTACAAGAAATGAGACGCTTCCTCTCGAATTTTGCGATTGATGTGCATGATAGCTACGTGCATCGATCGGCGTGGTTCGGGCTCGGCGCAATACGTGGTTTCGTACGACTTCTTTGCGATACTTCGCTCCATTATGTTGTACACTGAACGTTTCGCTTTCGAACGGAGCGCTTCATACTCGGACCTCGACTGGTTACGGATTGAAATGTCCTTTGTCCCGCCATTGTCGAGAAGATAGTCGTATATCAACATGCGAATCTCTGGGGGAATCCGCATGAGTGCCGGTTCTTCAGCCATGGTGATTGAGATTGCAGATAATATTCGGGATCAGAGTACGGGAATCAAGGATATCCAAAGACCAAAAAAAGAAATCTCTGTTTGAAAGGTACTCGTTTTGAGCAGATGACTCGGTGATGTCAGGCTCTAGGAGTGGTTGGACTAGTTGGTGGTGTCGACAACTCACTAACACAATGATGGACAATGACGAGCAATGGAAGGGATCTCACGTCAGAGGCAGCTGTTCTCAATTTCAATGAATTGAACAAAGACGATCCAACACGATGCTGTAAGACAGCAGCGACGTGACAGAGATTTATATTATTTCAGTACCACAAACTGATCAGCGAGTCGCAGGGTCCGTCCATCAAGGTGCCCACTCCCCGGACCTTGACGACCCAAACACAGGCTCGTCCCTATCGAATCAGCACAGATGCAGGTTGATTAAGTGACTCCCAGCACATATTTCAACCGATTCATGTTTTCCCCCCTTTCGTTCCCGGAAGGAACCCCGTCTATCACCCATCATTGGGCCAACTACTACCACTACCACACTTATCACTGGCCTCGTTTTCGTGGGGTAGCTTTCTCTATGCGCCACGTCGAAACCTTGAACAAATGGGCTACTTCATCTCTTGGATTCACCTTGAGCGTAGCCTTTTCTGCATTCGCCTTTTTCTTTGCAACAAATCTATCCTGACCGCCAAGGTATTGCAGAGTTTTTATTGCGCTTGCAGCGACTCGGTTGTTTACTAACATCGGGAGTGGAGATACAAAAAAGAGTGGTTGTCCGTCCGTATCTTTGCGGATTGCGACCCGCGATCCTGCGATTGCATCAGGAACCCACCACTAACACGCCTCCTAAACCAAAAGTCCCGAACGGCGAGCTTGGACTAGGACACTGTTCCTTTCCTTTACGGAGGACTGATCACCGCTTATACCGTGGTGCGCACTAACAAAGAAATGGGCACCAGAAAAGTTCTGGTTGATCAACCGCAGTCTCAGAACCAGACTTCCACGATGTGGTCGGGTGACGTTTCTTTGTCCATGAGTTTATCTGAGCGATCGTTAGCCTACCCGAACCAGAAGTAGGCATGAGCTAGTCTCAAGATCACCCGGAAAGATGAACGATAGTCGTTGCTGTTGTGTTGGACTTTAACAACTATGTTATCGTTCGCAACCAACCTTCTGGACGATGGTTCATTGAGGCTCTTTTTGAAGGCCTATTGGAAAGGATGTCCGACTTCAAATTCCTTTCTTCAGCATGCTTAATCAATTTCCCGCAACTGCGAAGTGTGATCGTCTCCGGTTTCCAAACCACTTGCTACAACTAGCCCCCACTATTTTCGCATCGCGACATGATAGCTTAGGTATCATGTAGTATGCGCCGAGTCATGTTGCTGGGCCTAAAAACACCAGTACTTGCGCTTTCCGGCGCGGCATCAACTTGTGGACCTGGCAATGTGAAAGCCGAGAAATCTATCATTGCTGTTCAATATTTGTGGTGGAAACATAGGTCCGTAAGAGACAATACATAGATTACAGGATCCATTTCTAGACGAACATATAGCTCTTACATACCTGTCTTCCTGACCAAGTCAGTCGATAGAAGACATCGAACAGGCCAATATTGTGCGTAGGCGCCGAACAAGCCCTGCACTTACTGCCAAGTGATATGCAAAATTGAAAACATAGTAGGGATTCCCTTTCTTGTGGGAGGTGGATATCTTGCCGTAAACTTGGAAAGTAAAGAAACGTTACTTCAGCCTACATTTCAGATTATCTGCAGCGAATCTACAAATACAGGTCGTGCCTCAATACCTAATCTTGGATTTTTCACATTAACTACAGCAGCTACTATATGTTGAAGTTTCGAGTCGTACGATACTTGCAGGTTCCTGGGGAAATAAAGGTCTTCAGATTATCGGCCGAACCAACAAAAGGTGTCCAGGGTCGATGCTCTTTTCTTCTGGAATCCATCATGGAACCTTCAAGGATAATAACCCCTGCTAGCGCAATCGGTTATGGTTCTTGAAGCATTGCTGACATATTCTAAAGCTGCAAACTCAACGATCTACACTCTTGTGCCTATTGCTCGGAGTTATTCACAATTGCCCCGTATCGCCCCTCTATTCAACGCTTGAAAACCAATAAGGACCTCATCGAGATCATGTCGAAGTCATTCTCTGTTCGGGACGCTGATGCGTCGTTGAACGATGCTCAGTTCATTATTGACGCATTCGACTCAACCATACCTCATCTGGTGGCTACTGGAAACTCTGAACAATGGGGAACAGAACCTCTTTCGAAGAAAGAAGGATTTATCCAACGTATCCATGATACAGTCGCAAAGTCAGATACGTTCCGCAAGACAGGAACGGGTGAACCTGTTAGAGTGTTCATTGCCGAGGTTGAGGATGACCAAGTCGGATCAGGGTCCACTGCAGACGACAATCTTGCTCGACGTGTCGATGAGAATGGAAAGAGTTTTCTGTCCGTTGGGCTTGTCTGGATCCTGGATGAACAGTTCGTGGATTATCTGAAAGAAACAGATAGCTTGAAGGACCATGTCGCACCAGCGTTGGAGAAGGGCAACTTTGTCTTCTTGAAGTTTCTTGTTGCTGATCACCGAGTTGGTGATCAACGCCGAGGTGCTGGTGCTGCGCTTCTTGGAAAGGCGAAGGAGTATGCCCTTGAGAAGGGCTGGAAGACAATATGGATCGACTGTTGGGATGGAGGCAATGGACAATTGGTACAGTATGTTACCCTAATCACACCTTCGGTGGATGGATATTCACGGATTCAGGGCTTCGCTAACTAGTGATAGATATTATGTCGACAGAGGCTTTCAGATCGTGGCCAGCTTTCAAGATACTGATCACAAAGATGGAACCACTTGGAAGGGCAAGCTTCTTCGTCTAGACTTGTCGTAAAGGCCTGATAAAATACAACAAGGTACCATCAGCTTTAAATATTCTTGAATACTATCTCAACTGCTCACTTCTCCAGAGGAGGAGTGTCCATATAATTACCGAAGAAGGGGTCACGTCCGCCCGCAACTTGAGCCTCCTCAACCACTTTCCTTAGCTCCCGTTCCTCCTCTTTGCTCAAGGTCACATTCGCTGCTCCCACATTCTCTTCCAGGTACTTGACCTTCTTAGTTCCCGGAATCACAAAGACATTCGGGCTCTGCTCTAGAACCCATGCCAGGGCCAGCTGCGAGGTGGTGTATCCCTTGCTCTTAGCCAACTCGTCAAACTTATCCACAATCTGGAGGTTCTTCTTAAAGTTATCACCCTGAAAGCGACTCATGTCTTTTCGGACATCTCCTTCTTCAAAATCGTCCGCAGAGCGATAACGGCCGGTAAGGATGCCGCGACCAAGAGGTGAGTAGGCGAACACAGCGATGTCCAGCTCTTGGCATGTCTTGAGAAGGTGTGTTCCTGAGGGACCTTCAATGTCGAGCGTCCAGGGGTTGTACTCGACTTGCACTGCTGTGATTGGATGGACAGCATAGGCGCGACGAACGGTTGTGGATGATATTTCTGACAGACCCAAGTACTTGACTTTTCCTTCACTATACGGTTGTTAGGCTTCTTCCTCGATCTGATCATTTGAGGGTGAACTTACTCAACGAGCTGCTTCATAGCCTCGACGGTTTTCTCAATAGGCACACCCTCCCCGACACGGTGCATGTAATACAGATCAATATGATCGACACCAAGTCTCTTCAAACTCTTTTCAATACTCGCCTTCACATGCTCAGGACTCGAATCAGTAACCATGCCCTTCTCGGTTGCCTTCAGCCCAAACTTGGTAGCGAGGAAGATATCCTGGCGACGCTCGGGATGTAACTTGAACCACTTGCCAACAAGGTCTTCACTATCGCCGTAGACATCAGCTGTATCCCAATTGGTACAGCCGAGCTCCCATGCGCGGTCTAGGACCTTGAGGCGTTCTTCATCAGAGCTGGGGGTATTAGTCTCGGGGCGGTTTAAAGGAACGGGTATTGTGCATACTCGGCTGGTCCATATCCAATGCTTATACCCATGAGACCAAAGCCAATGGCTGGGATCTTAGGACCATCCTTTGTGAGTTGGCGAAGGGGAAGTTGGGCTGGAGGAGCCATGATGTATGATGAAGGCGTGTAAGTGAAGTATCAGAGTGAATGGAGGAAGATTGGTAGTGTATGAACAGTAGAGGAAGCTTAATACTATTCAAGAATATGTTACTGAGTAGCTGGGAACATCATGACCTTATATATTTAATTTAGACTTTACATTACTTGTCATTGAACTCCTCATACAATAGCATTTGATACATCGTTACAGCACAATAGGTTTAGCGCTACACTAATCCTCTGCGGAGCTCCCCACAAGCGGACGGACATTGTGCTTGTCTCCGAGAGATCACCCATCGTGCATGAATGATTAAGCTCATTGTCCAGAGTGTATGGACGCTACGATACAGTATTCACGGTAGCTTCGGTAATTTCGAGCGTCTAACGGCCGATTATTGAATCATGGATAACAAATTTGCTGCTAGGGAGAACGTCAGATGCCAAGATGTAAGCTGTATGTAATTCAAAGACGAGTAATCATTATAAGCAGCAAAAGATGGTCTTGAACTAAGATCAAGGTATCGAAAAATAAAAACCAGAATCGCTATATTACTCTACTCAGTCCGTCTATTTTGTCTTGCGCCTCGCCTTGAAGGTCTTGAGGGGATCCCGCTTCCTTGAGCCGACCTTGAATCCTCGTCCCTTTTTGCCCTTGCCCTTCTTGTCTTTTCGCATCGCCACGAAGCCAATGTCTCCTGTCAAAGCCTGCTTGCCATCCTTGGGCAGGAGGTACTCGGGAATATGTTTCAAGTGAGCCTGTTGTCTGGCAGTTCGGAGTTCACCGTCGTGACGAAGGTGAGTAAGTTCAGTAGGGTTCTCCTCAAAGTATCTGGTAGATTTGTCAGTATGCTTCATTGTACAGTTGCATTGTGGTGTGTCCTTACCGCTTAAGCTTCTCACTCTTCAACAGTTCTTGTCGCAGTTCTCGTGTTCGGGCTTCTCGGATGGCAACCTTGGTGACGGCACGCAGGGCATCGTTCATACGGTATCGGAAGGGATCCACCTGCTTCATGTTGAAGTTGTATGGTTTCACATCCTTGCCGCGCTTAGCCTGCTGCCTGACGATTCTAGCCATGACCTTCTCGTCATTCTCGCAAGCAGGGGTAGATGTGGGCATGTGCTTTCGGTATAGATCCTTGGGAACCACAAATGACAGAGCCATACCAGTCTGGCCAGCTCGTGCTGTTCGTCCTATTCTATGTGTGTAGGCAGATGCTGTGGTGGGAAGATCGAAGTTGATAACTGCGGAAACCTTCTTGAAGTCGACACCTGTTGAGGTCAGTCAGTATTGGTTCGTGTGAGGCGTAGCCTTGTACCAGCGCTAGGATCAACGTACCTCTTGATACTCCATACTCCTTATCGCCGCCCTTGGACTTCTTAGCCTTCTTCTTTGGTCGCTTGGCTTCCGTCTCCTCATCTTCGCCCTCGTTGCTCTGCTTCTTAGTGTCGTCCTCGGCATCACCAGTGTCAGCAGGCTCCTCGTCGTCTCCGAGCATCTCGTTCTTCTCGTCAGCGGCGATAATGATGTCGTACACATGGCGGTTGAACTCCTCAACGACGTGAACTCGCGAGTTCAAGGGAAGCTCCGAGTTCAGAATACAACTTCGGATACCAAACTGCTCGAAGAAGAGCTTGAGACGGTAGCATCGGTCAATGTCGCTAACGAAGATAATACACTTGCCCTTGATCAACTTGAGCTTGAAGATGACGTAGGCAAGCAGGAACTTCTCGTCCTCACCACACCTAATAGTTTATCAGTAACTGTCTCCTTACAACCCGTGATTTGTGTAGCTTACTTGGCGACAAACTGAGTGATACCCTCGCCTTCAGCCTCCTTCTCCTTCAGGTCCAACAAGGTAGGGTCACGGCGGAAGATTCCCTTGAGCGTATCGACCTCGTCGGTAAGAGTTGCACTCATCATCATAACCTGAACACCCTTGGGAACTGATCGCGACAAGTTCTCCAAGTCTTCGCTGTAGCCGTAGGAAAGAACAAGATCCGCCTCGTCGAGAATTAGGTGTGTGAGTTTGTCAATTGAAAGGGCGGAGGAGTTGACATTGTGCCAGGCAGTCGCAGGGGTCGAGATAACGATGTCGGGAGAGTTGGAGAGAAGGGCGCGCTGGACGGCATTGGAGACCTTGTCGGTTAACTTTACGGTGCTGATGTCCTTTGCGCAGAACGAAGCAAACTGTTCGATGGCCTTGGAGACCTGGTCGGCAAGCTCGCGGGTGGGAACGAGGATAAGGCCAGTAGTGAAAGCTGTAGAGTCAGTCTAAAGACATGAGTTAGCAAGATCTTCGTATCTGGGCCATTAGGTAAACCGTACAGCTTTGCGCTTCAGGATGCTTGAAAGCAAAGGAAGAACATATGCGGCAGTCTTTCCAGAGCCACAGTCCGCCTTAGCAAGAACATCCTGTCCATTGAGAGCCAAAGGAATCGCCTTGCGCTGCACAAGAGTTGGCTTCGCGAATTTCTGCTGGGCGATGGCTTGTAGCAGCCTGGGGTCGAGGCCGAGATCGACGAAGGAAGTCTCTTCCTCTTGTTTTTGCGCAGGCTCTGTTGACTTTTCAACCTCGGTTGTCGCAGGCACTTCGGCAGGAACCGACTCTTCGGCTTGATCGCGCTTTCTCTTCGACGAGGATCCCATTTTGAAAGCTGGGTGTGGTGTTGTGATGGGCTGTTGGTGTATGTCGAAGAAGGATGGCGATTTCTTGACAACCTGAGATAATCTTTCTGCAGTTCAGTGCTTTCCTCCAAATTTCTAGCGGGCCTGAGGGGCAGCTCAGTGGTATCGATGGTTTTCATTGGCTACAGCAGTATGGCGCTAGTATGCTTCGGTTTAGCTTGTCAAACTTCAGAAAATCGTTCAGAACTTTTTTTCTTCTTATCGTGCTTATCAATTCACTAAATCCATCCACGCGCTGGCCACTGCTTCCACTCTTTTTCTGGGCCGGGAATAGCTTCGACGTTTTTCTCTCATGGCTTTCAATATGTCTAAAGCGATTTATCAACCTCTACTACATCAACAATGCACCACGAGAGTTACCACGGACATCATTTCTCAGTCTTTCAACAACTTGAACCTCATGCTTCAATTGGCAGAGGTATTGATCAATCCAGACAGACACGTACTATCCTTACAACGGTGGTTTATAAGTGAACACACTCTGTCTCAAGTGCAATTCATGAATTAGATCACGATGCATAACGGTAAAGGAACCCATTTTGATCATAATAAAAATGTATTAATCCATTCGCCTAATCCGATTGTATCCCATATCAAGTCCCAGTCATTAAACCTTGCTAATAAAACCCACAAACTAAGCCATTGCTCTACACCTTCATGTCTATCATTCCTTTGCTTTTATTTTCTTCTTCTTTGTTCTCACCCCTTTACCACTTGATGACAGGGTTGGGGAAGTACTCAGCAATGAGCTCCATGTAGTAAGGCTTAAGCTTCTCGGCATCAGGGACACCATCGCTCTTGGAGTACAAGTCATAGGGGTTGAAGGCATTGACAGCCTTGAGCATCTCCCAGTCCTTGTCGCACATGAGGTGCTGGTAAGCACCCTCTCGGTGCCAGGGGTAGAAGGAGTGGTAGCGGATCATGGCAAGAGCCTCGTCGGGAAGAGTGGACTGATCCTTGACGACATGGTAGAGGTACTCGTCGTGGCCCCAAGAGAGCATGATGTTGTCGAGACCACAGTTGGGAGAGTAGATGCCGAACTTGGTGTTGAAGTCAGGGTTGGTGGCATCAGGGTTTCCCTCGGCGAAGGTGTCGGGGTAGATGATCTTGTCGGAGAAGGCACAGCCGACGGGGAATGTGTCACCAACAACGTCCCACTGACCCTGAGTCTCAAGCTCGGGGAAGAAGAGCATCAGCTTTCCAAGGTCGTGAATGAGGCCAGTGAGCTGCATCCATCGAGGCTTGCCGTCACGGCGAATAGCCTCAGCAGACTGAAGAAGATGCTGGATCTGAGAGAGAGAAGTATCGGGGTCGGACTCGTCGACAAGAGTGTTAAGCTTCTCCATGGCCTCCCAGATGGTCATCTCAGCGCGAGGACGAGAGGCGTTGTAGAAACGGTTGCGGGCAGCAAGGTTGTAAGCGACGGTTTGCTTGTGGTGTTGCTCACGGTAGAAGTTCTTGACGCGGTCGGTAGCGTCGGCGTACTGGCGGAAGGCGTTCTTGTCCTTCTCCTTATCGAACTTGGAGGACTCGTCGTACTTCATCACGTTGACATCGTCGATCTTGTCGGAGAGAGCCTCGAGGGCCTGGCCATCGTGGCTGGAGAAGTCGTCGACGACAGCGCTGGGGGCCATTGTGAAGTATGTGAAGTGTGTAAGTGGAAGTGAGAAAGATGGAGTTTCTTGTGTGAATGAAGTTTAGGATCTTTGGTGTTGTTTTGTTTAAAGTGCTGATGTGATAAGAAGAGAGATGATGAGGATGATGAGCTTAGGGAATTGGATCTGGAGGTTGTGAAAACGTTGTTCTTATGTAGTTGATCAAATATCGAGAAGATTTATTTGCCCACACACCATCGCTACTTCCCGCTCTCATTTCTTTCTTTTCTTCTTTCCATTCTCGTCTTCCCCGCATTATTGAAGGTACAAAGTCTGGGCCATGACCAATCTGCGTCACCTGAGTGGGTGTTTTGCTTTGCAACTCTCGTCGACTTGATCTCAATATGGTTGAGACTTGGTCGAGATCTGGAGAATGGTGGATCTCTACGGGTAGAGTTTCTAAGTTGAGAGGCCTGTATCGGGCTAGGTCCGCCGGCTAATCGCCACTAACGACCCTGCTCTCTCCAGTTCTCTACTATTAGCAGTTAGTCTCGCCGGCTGTAACCATCTTTGGAAAACGACGATACCCTGGAATAGCATCATGGTTGAAGCAGTGGAGATGTCACAGATATTTACCTCAAAGATCCCACGTTTACTCCATGTTGCTAATTTCTTTCTACGTCACGCGGGGAATTGGCCGGTAACTTTGCCGGCTCTCAATGCCTTGGAATGTTTCGGCGATAGTTTCTTATGAGGCCCTGTATAGGATATTCGCATAGATCTTTGAGGACCCTGAACAGAAGAAGCGGAAATACCCTGACCCTGCCGACGATAGTATCACCTGACATCCATCAGCTGCTCTTGAAGGTCCCAGCTTAAACGGGGGAAGATGAGGCTGAGCGGTCTAGAAGCTCTCTTCTACTGCGTTTACAATCTTCGAAAAGCTGTCTTGGTCTAATTTGTTCGTTCTCATCGTGATTCTAAACTATGCTGTGGCTAGGTAGTAAAGCATATGTATCCTCACCAATCAGGCCCCTCTTCATCAAAGATGTCAGCTTGGTTTCCTGTATTCTTCCCCAAACGTGCGTCATGCTCTAGAACTGGTCAGCATCACTAAACAATGATGATCTGGGGAAGTTCAACTGTCAAAGTATCTCTACTCTTAACTCGTCCCAAAACTACCAAAACTTCCACAAGCTGCAACAAAGTTTCGCCAGGAACGGAAATCTTCAGTCGCCCCTCGCTAAGATTTCAGCCCCAGCACCAACAATCCGTCTCTCGCTTCTGAAACTTCGCTCTTGTGGTAATTCTGTCCGAGTGGAGGTTGGTGCTGGAAAAGTTTCGTTACGCTAAGACGCCAGCTCTTGAGTCTATCTGGTTAGTCCCGGAGAGGCTCGATGTTGGTGAATTGCTGTTTTTGGCAAGGCTCACCGATTATTTGATCATTGTGCAGCGTGCATACAACGTCTTTTATCGACTTCACTCTTTGCTTTTGCACCTGCTAAATGACCACCGCGCACAGAATTCTTGCAATAGATTTTCATGGTTGCTTGGTTCTGTATTGTAACTTAATCGCATCATTCTGCGGGCGTTGTGTTTTGGTAATAGTATGAAAGGGCAGCACCCTGACGACGTGCTCATAAAGACATTGACGGGCAAACCGCTTTCCGGTTCCATGGGACAAGTACTCTCAGTAACTAACGAAAAACATAATATGTGACACAATATACTTAGTATTTTAGTAATGCAAGTGTAAGAAGGACCCATCCCAATACTGCGATTGTTTACCGAGTTCCGTGCCAACCTAACCTATACCATCACCATTTCGGACTCCTGTAATAGTATTAAATAGCATATCTTGTATTGACTCAGTAATCGTCTGGGATTTTAGTGCTGCTAACATTAAAAGACAAACAAGTAAGTTCTCTATCATAGAAGGTTTTGTCAAGCATTGTACTCCAGCACGTTCAGTGAAACCCATGTGACAGGGTGTTGGTGATGGTTCAAATGAAGCATCATGGCAAGACATGGTAAACAACCTGAACAATAAACAAGTAGAAAAGTCCACATGCTGTTAGAAGACTTCATTCTCTAGAAAGAGTCCTCGTGAATGCTTATTCAATATTTCTTAGCTTCACAAATCAAGACTGGAACCAGGGCAGACCAGGTGTTTGTCTTCACGCCCAAGTAGACAGTCGCTCAGGTTTTAACCACAAATAGCGTAGCTGTCGAATAAGTTCTCTTGGCAATATAAGTATCGTGTATTATAGAGACGGTGTTTCTTATCTATTGATGAATCATAGTCGTGATGTTGCTTTCAGGAACCTTGATATATTGTTATCGACAAAACATTCCCAACAACACAAGAAAGACACTGCAAAAACACTTGTACCTTATAGGGCTATGAATCAAAAGGATATACAGAAAACAATGCGCAATATGAGATATCGGTGTTGCGTAAGTGTTGAAAGCAACGAGACAGTGGTTACGTGAGGGGAGTCTTGTCACCACCACCATCACCTCACTCTCAATGAACTAAGCACATTGAATATTTTACTGCCAAACAACAAACTCGAAACTTAATCATGTGCGTATAATACTACTGACACTTCCAAAATCAGCCTATCCGTGGCCGTGAATACAGAGTGACAAGTAAGCACGAGCAGGCGCTCGAGCAAAGACCTTTTGATAATGTTTGCTTAAACTTCAGTGCAACTCGCCCTAATTTAGATCCAGAAAACAAGTATTGAGAGTGCCCGCTTACTGACAGTATTGCCTTTTCCGTAAAGCCGGTCTCTAATATCTGAGTGCTATTTTTGTATCACCGTTGTCCTAGCCCAGGCAGGGCTGAGGAACTATTTACGGCTTTAGAAATTAAGATTCAATATACCAGTGAAGGAAACGTCTAGAGTATTGTTCCCTGGTAAGGGACATAAGAGGAGTATTCCGTCATAAGCGAGGAAATCGTCGCTTGTTCATCTCATCCAAGTTCAACGTGCTAACCCTGCTAGCTGACCAACCAACATGTCAAAGCGGAAAGCAGATTTTCATAACGCTCAGATGTATAGGCCTGAAGATATCTCCATTAGCATATCCGGTCGCAATGTGGCGTGCTGAAGCTGGCTGACTCGGCAAGTGTTATGACCAACATCCGGAGATGGTCGGGCTAGATACTGTACTGCATCGGATACACCGGATCCTCGGTACTAACAACCAAGGCAAGGCGATACTGGGATTTGAATCCTACCTCAAAATGAAAGTCTGATGAGTATGGCTGAATGGGGGATCGAGTGTCAAGCTTGAGATTAACCTAAACATACATACGTAGCAACAGCTACCAAGTCTGCTTACCTATGATGAAAAGGCACTAATCAACAGAAGAAGCCCTAGTATTTCTTGTCATATATATATTATGTTATGTATGCAATCTTGTAGAAGCACGATAGACCTCAATTGAAGCTCTTTTGGCAGCAGTCTTATGTTCAGTAGTTCATTTACCCCTTTAAGATGCGCAAGTTCAGCTTGTGATGAAGTCTGAGGCAGGGGATTTGATCCACCAAGCAAGCAAGTCATAGCCAGATAAGAGAGAGAGTCGTTCAATGCCTAGAGTAGATTAGTTCTGGGCAGATATCATGGCTATATTATCTGACAGGTCAGGCATCAACCGATGTACAGAGTTTAGCAGGCCTCTGCATGTGTCAAAACACCGGCATTCAGCAGGGAACTGTGATGAAAGATTTCAGGGTACGACCCTTGTAGTTTTGCAGCCATGAACAAAGCGTTTCCGCGGGCGTACAGTATTGGCATAGAGAGCGCAAAAGTGTTCAGATCCCGTCATCTCTGAGGGATTTGAAACACGTCTAATTAATATCCAAGCATGAGAGACAAACTGTTTCATAGCCAAAGTCAATTGAGTGTCACACATAGAAACTAGAGTCAATAGGTTCGCCCAAGGAGCGCTTGCACTTGTCGTTCGTCGGCACGTCCAAGCCACCCATGTCGCGGATCACGGCACTACATACAGTACCCCTGTCAATGATAACTACCTACGGATACAGTACAGTGCAGTACATCCAACGATTGCTGGCGTATCTGACATTTGCTCGTGCTGTAGATCGTCCAAGCTAAGTTTCCTGCATTGGAAGATCTGTTGATCCTCAGTCAAAAGGACAATACACATGGGTACGTCAAGGCTCAAGCACATTTCCCTTGTTGACATCCTGCAGCCCATCGGGTACTGATCCCGCTGGAATCTATAATCGTAAAGTCCGGATTATATGATTGGCGGAATTCATCCGTGATCGTCAAACTGTTCCACCTCTTTGACCTCCTACTGTACTTGACCAGCTCGGTGAAATGAACAGCTCCATATATTCAGACTAGAGTAGTTATCGTACAACGACAACTTGATTAACCCTTTTGAATCTTGTACATTTCTTGGTGATGATTTATATGTCACTCCTCTCAACATCAGCCGCCAGCCAGCCACAAGAGGCCTGGACTTGGCGCCACAGACAATGTCGACTCTGTGCAGCTACTCTGTAGTATGGATATTATTAAGCGAACAGATATAACGCATACATTGCAGAAATCTCTCTCATCTTCTAATAGGCCCGCCCGGTCGTGGGTCCTTGGCTACGTGGATATATAGTTGCGCTTTGACAACCCTTGCCCACATGTCGATGCGCGACCTTATATCCGTGTATAGTCCCTCGTAGGCTCGTTAGTTTAAGATGGAAAATAAGCTGTTCGTTAGTGTAACTGCCGAACTAAACGGGCGTTCTATCAATGTCGGAATCAGACCATTTTTGATATGAAGCGACGCTCGGACGCGATCTGATGCGGAGCTACGGGTACTCCATGTCTATGATACCCCTTTGATCTTGTAAAATGCATGCGATAATCCTGGCGCCTGTATCTTAGCCATCCTAGCCATCAGACCTAACAGCCAGATGAGCGGCCACAGATCTAGTGCCGCCTGTCTGTCTTGCAGGTCATGAAATGGCTTGGGTCTGAACGTGGTTGTCTCTTCAGATTGCCCAATCAGGTAAAACCGGCCACAAGGCTGGTTAAACAACACAACCCATGAGAAGACGACTAAAAGACGATGGTTAAGAACTGTGTGGCCGGGAATTTGAAAGTGTGATGCTGAGTGCAGTAGTGTCGGGGGGAAACATGTTCGTGGTAATGTGGGCCAGGATAGGATGACATTGAAACAATCGCTAGAGCACAGTAATGAAGCATCGCATGGATGTTGAATTGCGCGTAAGTCACGGCCATAGGCCGGTCATTTTCATAACGAAATATTAACCCAGGTGAACACACAACAAGGAACAGGCGGATAGCGTAGATCAATGGGCTATCCCCAAAGAGGTATCGTCTATGCTGTAGTTGAAGCTCTTCTGGCTGCACCGGAGCAATTTCCCTACGCTCACGCATTGTCATTGCAAGAGACGCTTCCGTTTCACTGATCGTGCAGAGTTGCTAGACCGATTCGTCCGTATACAGTGCCGCACAAGGATAAGTTGTCCTTTATCGGAGTAGCATCGAGGCTGAGAACAGGGTTGGCGATCAGATCAAATCATCACCGATTGCTTGGCAGCTTTCTTCGACTTGTGGCGCGAGCTGTATGCGCATCTTGCAGTTCATCCCCTCGCCTCAGGAAACGGTCTCACGAGGGTGTGATGTCAAAGGCATCGAGTCCACGAGAAGTAACAGGTGCCATTACATCTCTTTCGAGCCTATAAGGGGTCCTTTTAGGCCTAAAGCTAAAAGTAAGAATCTAGACCTATTATATTAGGGTAATCTTAGTAATAAGGGAAAATACTTTAATTTATATATAAATTTAGCTATACTAAAGGTCTTAATACTTTTAGCTTATATAGATTAGTATATTACACTTTATATAGGTTTTCTTTATTCTTATAGCTTTTTTATAATTCTTACCTATAGTATATATAATAAGTACTATTACTTATAGGCCCTAGTAACTATAATAATAGCCTTTTATACTTAAATTCCCTTATATATACCTTTTAAAGGATATTATAATATTAATAAGCTTATTTTCTTTATAGCTATTATATTTAAGATTATAATAAAGGTATAAAGCTATTACTAAGTATAATCTCTAGGTCCTAAGTATTATAATTTTTACCTATAGGTTATTATTACCTTATAGTTATATAAGATAACTATTAATAATAATAATCTTAAGAAAAAAAAATTAAGCTATAGTACTTATATTACTTTAAAAAGCCTTATACTTTTAATTATTATAGAAATAAAGTTAATTACTATAGTTTATAGTATTTATATAATTATTATATATATATATATAAATTTAGAAATTATAACCTTTAAGGTAACTTTATTAGTAAAAGTATAGTAAAAGAAATAATTTTATATAATTATAATAAGTAGTTTATACCTTATAG